>RJVU01042615.1:285848-307149 GCA_003731715.1 Anabarilius grahami | reverse complement strand
AATTGGCCTGCCAACTCTCCTGACCTGAACCCCATAGAGAATCTGTGGGATATTGTGAAGAGAAAGTTGAGAGACGCAAGACCCAACACTCTGGATGAGCTTAAGGCCGCTATCGAAGCATCCTGGGCCTCCATAACACCTCAGCAGTGCCACAGGCTGATTGCCTCCATGCCACGCCGCATTGAAGCAGTCATTTCTGCAAAAGGATTCCCGACCAAGTATTGAGTGCATAACTGAACATAATTATTTGAAGGTTGACTTTTTTTGTATTAAAAACACTTTTCTTTTATTGGTCGGATGAAATATGCTAATTTTTTGAGAAGGACCTGTATATATGTAAGGGGCTGTAAGAATTCTTATATACACTACCGTTCAAAAGTTTGGGGGTCAGTAAGATTTTTTTAATGTTTTAAAAAGAAGTATCTTCTGCTCACCAAGCCTGCATTTATTTGATTAAAAATACAAACAAAAACAGTAATATTATGAAATATTATTCCAATTTAAAAGTGTAATTTATTCCTGTGATCAAAGCTGAACTTTCAGCATTATTACTCCAGTCTTCAGTGTCACATGATCCTTCAGAAATCAATCTAATATGATGATTTGATGCTCAAGAAACATTTATGATTATTATCAATGTTGAAAACAGTTATTTACATTTTTATTTCATGATGCTATGATGAATAGAAAGTTCAAAAGAACATTATTTGTCTGAAATCTAAATCTTTTGTAACATTAAACACTACCGTTCAAAAGTTTGGGGTCAGTAAGAATTTTAATTTTATTTTTGGGGGATAGAAATAAAATTAATCAATACTTTTATTCATCAAGGATAAGTTAAACTGATCAAAAGTTACAGTAAAGACAATTATAATGTTAGAAAATATTCTATTTTAAATAAATGCTGTTCTTTTGAACTTTCTATTCATCGTAGAATTTTGAAAAAAATGTGTACACAACTGTTTTCAACATTGAAAATAATAATGAATGTTTCTTGAGCATCAAATCATCATATTAGATTGATTTCTGAAGGATCATGTGACACTGAAGACTGGAGTAATGATGCTGAAAATTCTGCTTTGATCACAGGAATAAATTACACTTTACTGTATATTGACATCTAATATGACAGCTGTTTTAAATTGGAATAATATTTCACAATATTACTGTTTTTGTTTGTATTTTTAATCAAATAAATGCAGTTTTGGTGAGCAGAAGATACTTCTTTTAAAACATTAAAATATGTTTATTATTATTATTATTATATTATAATATTATACTAAATTATATTTCTCAAACCACTTATGTTCAGATAAATGGCACAAATGGCAATATAAATATTGTATGTTTATTGTACTTAATATATCTTTTTCTTTTTTTTTTCTTTTAAATGCTCTTTGAAACTTTCTAGTTCGTGCCAAAACTTGGTTATTCCGAAAATAAATCACTGAATTAATATAATATGCCTTTTAAAGTACTGGAGTAGTAAAATGTTAAACTAACCAATTGGCAGATTTCTATCAAACATAGCCTCAGATTTTTACAAGTAACAAATGTTTGTAGTACTGATTTGAAAAAGAAAAATTATAAACTCATTTTCTAATATATTTCCGCATATTTATCTGTTTTGCAGGCTGAAGCTTACAGAAGAGTTGCCGCAGCAGTAGTACGGAGACTGGCGAAGCAAGTTAAATGACTTCCACATTTAATCTAGTCTTGGTGAACTGAGGAAAATAACAGTATTGTATCATTGTCTCCTAATCAACTTGTTTACCCATTTAAATTGGTATCACATGCCAATTAGAATGTTATAATTTATGTACTTTATTTATACACAGACATACTGTTAATATTATTTACAGGCATTAAAATAACTAATATTAATAAAATAGTTTTGAGTTTGAACAGTCGGGGAAAATGTAATATTTCATTACAGAATTTAAGTTACAAAACAATGAAAATAAGAACTGAAGGCAATTATGATCATATTATAAGCTTTAAGTCGTTACTGTATTGGCCCTTTTAGTGTGCGAATTTAAGATGTGGATCTCTTCCCACCAGAATAGTTGTGTTTACCCGGAAGGAACTGGGACAAAGCACAGATTTAGTGCTGCTTCAGTCAATGATTTTACTTCAGCTATGTGCAATTCTAGACTCTTTCTCTCAACATAATGATGGTCATTACAGGTCTTAACCACTTGGTGGCACTGCAAATGTATTCATACATCTTATCTTGCTTTGTGTTTGATTTATAGGGAAACAAGCTAAATTAGGTATTTCAGTTAAACTGTGACTTTTCCTAATATGATAGTTAACATGATTGGACTCTTTTCTTACTTCACTCCATTTAATAAAGATAAATGGTCCCAGTCCAGTAGGAAAGTGGGATGAAGTTTTCACGGGATGAGAAAAACAGGGTCACTTCCTGCATATTTTCACAACTCCCTTGACTCAGCTGAAACAGCCGTATTCAGTCCACCCCTGTGTAACACAGTCCAGACAGACCAGTCTGTGATTCATCACCGCAATGAAGCTATTTTGCTTTCTTTTAGTCTCAATTGCTTAACTGTTCCCAGAAGATCGACCCCGTGGTTTCAGCTGTACAATGACCTCAACTCAATTTGGACAGTTTCACATTTGGTGTTATTTATTTTCTCTTTGTTTTCACGATAAAGAAAGCGTTATCCCGATAACATGCCTTGTCTGATGTCACTGAGCACAGTAGTGTGACTCACACTGCCATGAGTGTGTCAATGAGGTGTGTAAACAGCAAATAAACATCCATTCATAAATGTAGAATTCACCAAAATTCTGTTTGGGATTATTGTCCCAGAAAGGGAATTTCACAATGAATAGGAGAAAACTGAAAAAATCAACAAACCAGCTGATCCTATTTCAGACAACTTCCACTATCTATTTGTCGGAGACTAAGATGGCATATTCAGTTATGTTTCAGGCAATTCCCAGTTTTGCTGGAAACAGATTTGTTAAACACATCCCAATGTCCTTGTGGTGTTATCAGTGGCATTATAAAAGCAGACTTTGCCCCATGTGGTAAATATGGCTTATAGCTTCTACTTCCTACGGCTATGGAAAAAAATCAATAATTAAATGGGGTAGCTGTACAGCCCAAGAGGACAGTCTTATTTCTGTGTCATCTTTGATTCATGAGCAGATAGCATTATCAAACAAAAGAGACTTAAAGAGGAATCAATTTTTTTAATGAATTTTGCTCATGAAAGATCACATGGAATGCATGTTGTGGGTCCCTTGACTTTAAATTGTTCTATTTACATTATTTAGAGTAAAACTGAACACACTTTTCAGTCCGATCCATGATCAAACAACCATTATCACTGCAATACTTTAACTATAGTAAGCTTTCTCTGCAGCCTTATGTACATGATGAAGTCTTCATGGCTAAAGTATTGGCTTCATGCCCGTATATTGGCTTAAATGGAGATCTGCACATGTATAATAAAAGACATATGTATAATTGATTAAAATTATGTAAGGTACATGCCTTTTGGGGCCAAGGTTTTCAAATGGAAACCCTTCTCTGGATGGGTTGTGCTTGACCTAGTCCAGCTCCACCTCTGTGGATGTAATAGGTGGAGGGACAGAGTTATGTGTAGGTTAGGGTGTGGTTGGACCTTCTAGCTCCACCCATTATATCCAGATTATATTTAGTGAGGAGGAACTGGATGACTAGAGAGGGGGAGCTGGACTTCACACTCCACCCATGAATCTGCAGTGAGCAGCCTCTCAAGGATTTTCGAAGCAGCTATACCATTGGCATGTATAATATGCCTTCATTAATGCTATATCTTGAGACCTGGTTCTAAAATATCAGAACGCTTTCAGAATTTGTTTTTGTTTTTTAAATATTTCTATATAGCTTTACTTTTAATATTTTTACTTGAACTGTAGTTGCCAAGGTAACATTTAAAATTTGCACCTTTTATAAAGATAATTTTTTTTTATAAAAGCATATATTGGTTATTGCATTTTATAAATTGCATATATCTTGCATATAGCAGTCAATATTTTGTATATATATCATGTTTAGCTTTTCTATTTTATTTATTCTGTAAAGTAGGATCTTTTCATCACCTGTCAGTTTAACTGAAGTAACAAAATATTGATGTTCCTCCCATTGAAAATTCTCATAGGAAGCATGTACTTGAATTCTTCAGCACTTGTTCAGTTTTTCATCCTAGCTAAAAACAGCATTATTAAGCTCTAGATTTCAAGATCAGAGAGACAATATTTGACAATATTCCGCATGTGGCTGTACATATTTGCATGATATCTCTCTCCTGAAGCCTTATCTTCAGTGACCCGGAAACCCAGCCCTTCTCACAGTCCCAAGCGTGGATCCATAACCATGGCAATGTAGCTGTGCTGCTGCTCAGGGTAAATAGCAGCAGCAGCTGGTTCCAATTGCACTGCAGCACAAGGAAACGGGAGGAGGGCGATGTATGTTTTAAGAAGCGTCTGAGAGTTGCTTTTAACTCTCTAGCATTGGTCGTCTTAACTGTAAATTTTGGGGACATCTCTATAAGTAATATTAGCCATATAAAACTATATTATAAGAAGTAGTTTGTGTAGTTAATCAGGTATTTATTAAAAAAAAAGAACTTGGGGGATGCCCTTCCTGAACATTTACCTAAGCGCTTGGCTAATCCACAGCGATGACTAACCTAATCTTGCACAATCAGGCTTCACACAAAGGGTGTGGACACCAGAGCTTCTCAGCAAGACTCCAAGCACAGCTGACAGTGAATCTGCAGATCTGAGGGGTGTTGGAAGGAGATTTGGGGGTGGGGGGAATGTAAATAATTCATGATGTAAAAAAGAGAGATTTAAAGGAGGCACGGGCAGACACATTAGTGAGGTTTGATGCTGAGTGTTTGATGTACACGTTTGTGTTTTGTGAGCAGTAGCTGCCCTAATGAACATAAATTGAGAACAATAATTACTGCTCCTCTGCATACAGTCTGTGTTGGTAAATTACTAGCATGACAACTTGATAAATAAAGGAGTAAAACTAAAAATTAAACAAAATTAAAGCCATGGTCCTAGAAGTATTTAAAAAACTAATAAAAACAAGCACAAAACAAAATTTCTAAAACTAAAATATAAAAATAAAAGGCAATTTAAAATATTAATAAGTACTACAATAGTATTGTAATAATACTAAAATACCACTCTTTTGAATCTGATATTACACAAAAAATATATATTTGTTGGCAAACAGAGTCTCAATGGATTATTTTCAAATGAGTATTTTTAGAGGAAGTGATGGCTGCACATGGCTGATGGCCGTAATATTTGAATGCCAAATACAGACACAATCATGACACTGTGATGAAATTCACTCTGCAGGCTTTCAAATCATTGTTCAACAACTGTAGTCAAACTATCTGATTTATGGTAATGATTTACTAAGGGCAGGCACAAAGAACCCTGAAAAAAAAAAAAAATGTTTTTTTTTTCAACATTGATAATAACAAAAAATGTTTCTTGAGCACCAAATAAGCATATTACAGTGATTTCTGAAGGATCACGTGACACTGAAGACTAATTTAACTTTGCCATTACAAGAATAAATTACATTTTTTAAATATATTAAAAAAGAAAATTTATTTTAAATTGTAATATTTCACAATATTACTGTATTTTTAATTAAATAAATACAGCCTTGGTGAGTGTAAGAGACTTTTGAATGGTATATATGCAGTATTCGAAAGTCATATATAATTTGAAGCAAACATTGACACCTCTAAAACTCTCTGACCCTCTAAAAATGAAAACATAAGTTTTGTTTTTTGTTAATAGTGGTGCCAAATTTAAAACGTGCAGTGGTGCAAACAAAAATGTAGCTATGGGTGTATGTACCACATGACGAAACAATGATTTCAGACCCAAAGTGGTTGGATTGATCATTTGCATTTACAAAAGAAGAAACTTGACATTTGTGTTGTGTCTCGGGACAGGGAGGGGCCGGCCGCTGACCACAGAAGGCGTTGTCTTGGGAACAGATGCTCTCTAGACAATAGATTTGTTGAACAGAGAATTATTTTATAAAACACAAGCATATCAAATACAAGAGTGTGGGCTGACCCACCTTCATTCCTTAATCAGACCTACCCATGTCTAGTTCTGCTGGTTAGTTGCAGGGAATCCTTCTGTCTGGCACATATATATCGTTTCAAAATCTTTTTATATGAATACTGAAGGAGTATGTTATTAAATTATTTTGGATATGCTAGTGTCTGAAGCTCAACTGACACTCAAAGATAACAAGGAAACAAATATATAATAGTAAATAGTTTAATTTTTATTTTAACTGATTTCGAATAAAGGCTCATAAGCACAAATGGGGCTGTGCAAATCCAAAAGGTATAGGCTATGGGTCGGTTAATTTCAGATGGTAAACAATGGTAAAGAATGGTAAACATGTAACCTCTGGGTCCAAAACAAAACAAACAAACAAAAAAAGTATGGACTACAGATGTTTGCTAAGTTCATTCGTTGATAAATGAACACTCCTATTGACATACTGATGGAGTAAAGGTATGATAAACTAGTTTATGATAAAAGCTATGGGCTCAGAAATGGTTTTAAATTTAACTTTAGACTTTGTTCCAAATCTTTCCATAAGAATAGATAAAAATTGTGCACAGAGGATAAGACCGGTCTTCCTAATCTGTGGTTATTTTTTTGTCATTGAACTAGCAGCTGACCCTTCATACAAACGGACTGGACAGGGACAACAGAGCTTCAACTTCCAGCTTTATAACAAAATTAAAATAGAAGATGTGTGCAATAAAATATGCAAATAAGTATTTATTAAAATATCACTTAATATAAAATAAAGCCAGGCACTTCTTTTAAAACTTTAAATGGCAGTATTTGAGAACAGAAAAAAAATAAATATGGAAAAGACACAAATAAATAAAACAACTTGAAACTGGATGGATGGATGGATGGATGGATGGATGGAATAGATAGATAGATAGATAGATAGATAGATAGATAGATAGATAGATAGATAGATAGATAGATATTGATGCATTTGTAATGGTTTATTCCTTGCTTTTACTTACTTATTTTTGCAATAGCATAGATCACATTAAGATATCAAAAATCAGAAAGTATTAATCTACATGAGCCTCAGAGGCAATCGTGAGCGCGCGTCGTGCCCCCGCGGTGAGCGGAATGGAAAAGTTAGTGTGGAGAGAGTGAGTGAGAGCCGGATCTATCCGTCGCCATTACTGACTGGAATGAGAGGGGAGGGGATGGCTCTCCGATTGAACGCATACCACTCTTACTGATAGAAAAGACTCAAAACAACCACTTTAGGGGAAATTTGCCGATTATACCAATCACCCACGGGAAACGCAACAAATCTGGGATTTGTTTCGGAATCGCATCCTTGGAAATTAAAGGAAATAGTTGGAATGCCACCTCCTATCTGTGGTGTCGGGAGCTGGGAGCGACCATGTTAGGTAGGGGAATGCACACGGAGTATGTGACTTTATAGCATGCTTTTTGTCGTTTGCTTTACTGAATTTGGTTAAATGTGTGATTTTTTTTCTATGTGTAAGCGGTAGTTGTATAGCTTTATGTAAATGCTCAGATTTGTCAGTCTCGCCTACAGTGCGTTGTGTCGGTGTCACACTTAACTAGCTCTGGCTAACTGGGAAGCTAGCAAGCAAAGGAAGCATCTAATGCCTTGTTAGAGGCAAGGCCCCTGTCGATGCGAATACAAAAAAGCATATTAACATACTCTAAACTGACCTAAATCACCTTGTTATTTAATACAACAAGCGCATGTGTATGTAATTAATTTGCTGCTATAAAACTACTCTGACGTAAAATTCAATGCTGGGATTTAAATGCAGTGAATACTATTGGGTTGAGGTGTTTCGAAGTAAATGATAATCAAATTCATGCCAATTTGGAACCCCTGTTCAGTTCGTTGTCATAGCAATCATTGCGAATAATTCACTCGACTAGTTTTGGGAATCGTTGCGTCCACATCTGATCGCAGTGTGGCTCGCGACTCCCCGTAACAATAGCGCTGCTGGTCGGAATTCCTTCTCACCTTCAGCAGATGCTTCTGTCTGCTTTACATCCTCGCTTGAGAAATGCAGCAGTCATTTAGACACCGATGTCCAGTGTTTCCGTGATTTAACGCTCGCGAGGTCATATGTCCCATAAATGCGGCCGTTATTTATGAAATTCACAACACAAAGGCAAAATTATTTTTTTTGGTCATCATTTACTCCAGATTTCGCACGGTCATGTAAAAAATTGCAAATATATGATAATTTCAAAAAGTGTTTTCCAGACGCGGAAAATTTAAGTCATGGACATTTCAAAAGTGAATATGATATGTTGAGCTTTTCCGATATTTCATCAATTAGTAATTGATCTTGTGTAGAGTGAATCGATTTGTGAGCCAATTGTTCTTTTGAGTCGGTTCTTTTCAATGAATTGGTCAGTTCGGTTCATATAATGGTCTGAAAGATTCATTAGAGAATTTATGCTAATCGAAATTTCATTTAAATGTCCTTATCCAGTAATGATAAATGCCTGAAATGGCATGGGAATTCATTGGTTACAAAATCTGTATGATTTTATTTCTAGAATGACGGCCTCAGTTATCATTCACTTTCATTATGTGGAAAACAGATGGAATGAAAGTGACTAAGGCTGTCATTCTGTCTAACATCTCCTTTTGAGTTCCACTGAGAAAAAAAGTCATACAGGATTGGAACGATATGAGGATGAGTAAATGATGACACAATTTTTATCTATGCATCGCATAATCTTTTAAAAGATTCACTTCAGGGTTTACATTGTCAAATACTGAGTATATGCATATTCAGAAGTGTTATAGTTAATCTATCAGTGCCAACACTGAATTTAATGGCATTTTATAAAATAATTTCTTGGAATTATTTTGTTTATCATGAACAGAATGCTCTTGAGCATAACTTTGTTAATTTGTTGCCTTATTTCTACTGACAGAGGCATTTATCATTACAAATCTTGTCACTGCCGACGACAAGTATAGCTTGGATATTTTTTTTTAAAACATTGGGGTACATCAGTAAAAGTATATTTAAGTAAATGAGCTTGTGCCACAGTGTTAGTACTCCTACATATATTAAGATCAACCAATGCTTGAGCTAGTTGAACAGTAATAGTACAGTAATAGTAATAGTACAGGAGCTCAATAAATCAGATGTGTTGCTTATTATTCAAGGCATCATTTTTGGTTGATTCTGTTGTGATTGTTTCTGTGTTGTCAACAAAGGTATCAAATGCAGGATATTAAATGATCAGTGTTCTGCTATTGGAAACTTTAAGCTTTATCATATTGTTGACTAATTAATTTAATTTTTTTGTATTGCAGGAAGGTGATAGGAGCAATCATCCGGTACAGATGATCCAGATTAAAGCTACATCGGCTTATTTAAAGGGAGACATGGAAATGTGTCTGCACTAGCAAATGGAAGTACATGCTTGCCTTGCCGGCATACTTTGCTTAGTGTAACAAGCAATGAGAGGGGCAATATAATGGCCAAGAATAAGGAGCCCCGTCCGACATTCGCTATCTGTGTCGTTGGGCTCTCAGGCACTGAGAAAGAGAAGGGCAACTGTGGCGTAGGTAAATCCTGCCTATGCAACAGATATGTGCACCCCAGTGCGGACTGCTACTACTCAGAGCACACTTCTGTGTTGAGCACAATTGACTTTGGAGGGCGTGTGGTGAATAACGATCACTTCTTATACTGGGGTGAAGTATTACTTCGAGGGGATGATGGCCTTGAGTGTAGAATCCAGGTCATCGAGCAGACTGAGTTCATCGATGACCAGACCTTCTTGCCTCATCGGAGCACAAACCTGCAGCCTTACACAAAACGGGCTGCAAATACGAAGCTTCAGTCTGCTGAGAAGCTGATGTACATTTGCACAGACCAGCTTGGGTTGGAGCAGGATTTTGATCAGAAGCAGATGCCTGATGGCAAGCTTAACATCGATGGCTTTGTATTGTGTATAGATGTAAGCAAAGGATGCAATAGAAAATTTGATGACCAGATGAAATTTGTCCACAGTCTTTATTCTCAAATTTCCAAGACAAAAAAACCCATAATCATTGCTGCAACAAAATGTGACGAATGTGTCGAGCAATACCTGAGGGAGGTTCAGACGTTTGTTACAGGTAAAAAGAATCTCATGTTGGTGGAAACATCAGCTCGAGCATCTGTGAATGTGGAACTTTGTTTCAATGCTCTGACACAGCAGATGGACAAAACCCGAGGTAAATCCAAAATCATCTCTTATTTGGAAGCATACAAATCCCAGAGACAGTTAGTAGCTTCGGTCTCAGACAAGTTTGAAAAGCTCATCGTTCAAACTGTCCGAGATTATCACACGAGCTGGAAAATTGTGAGCAATAAGTTGAAAAGCCACCCAGACTATGAAGAGTACATCAACTTAGAAGGCACCAAAAAGGCCAGAAACATCTTTTCAAAGCACATAGAACAGCTGAGACAAGAGCATATCAAGAGGCGGCGTGAGGATTATCTTACCAGTCTGCCAAAAATTCTTAATAAGTTGCTTAACAACCTGGAGGATATTGAGACTCTGAGTTGGACTGAGGCTCAGAGCCTTATGAAGAGCAGGCCTGAGTTTCAGTACTGTTTCATTGAGTTAGAACAAACGCCATGGTATGAGACCGACCACCTCGATAAAACCGATGACAGAAGAGTGCCCTTCGATATCCTCAAAACCATGGAAGGAGAGAGGATTTATCAAAACCACGTCCAGCATTTGATATCTGAGAAGAGGCGGTTGGAGATGAAGGAGAAATTCAAGAAGACGCTGGAGCGAGTGCATTTCATTAGCCCCGGCCAACCGTGGGAAGAGGTTATGTGCTTTGTTATGGAGGATGAGGCGTACAAGTACATCACTGAATCAGATCGCAGGGATGTTTACAGTCGGCATCAGCAGGAAATAGTTGAAAGGGCCAAAGAGGAGTTTCAGGAAATGCTTTTTGAGCACGCAGAGCTGTTCTATGACCTCGATTTGAATGCGACCCCGAGCTGTGACAAAATGAGTGAGATTCATGCTGTACTTAACGAGGAACCTAGATACAGAGCTCTCCAGAAACTCGCTACAGACAGGGAGTCACTTTTACTCAAACACATCGGGTTTGTCTATCACCCTACAAAAGAAACGTGCCTCAGCGGCACGGCCTGCATCGATCTCAAAGTCGAGCAAGTCCTCGCCAACAGGCTAGTTCAGCTGGATCACGGCCGCTCGAATATCTACTACAACAGTGCCAACATTGATAAGGTTAACCTGTGCCTCGTAGGCAGAGAAGGATTGGCGCAGGAGCTCGCAAATGAAATCCGAGCTCAGTCCACTGATGATGAATACACCCTTGATGGGAAAATCTATGAATTAGACCTTTTGCCTGTGGATGTCAATTCTGGCATGCTTTTGAACCATTCCTGGATATCGACTTTCAAGCCCCATGGGTTCTTTTGTGTCTTCAGCTCTATAGAGTCGCTTAATTACATTGGTGACCGCGTAAGCCGGATACGAGCTGAGATTGCCCAGAGCAGAAGGGATAGGTATAGCCAGCCAGTGCCATTCATTCTCATTCTAGCAAACCAGCGCGACAGTGTTTGCAAAAACATGCCTATTTTAAGGCATCAGGGCCAACAGCTTGCAAATAAGCTACAGTGTACTTTTGTAGATATACCCTCCGGCACTTTTCCCAGGAAGTTTAATGAGTCTCAGATAAAACAGGCCCTCAGAGCGGTGTTGGAGGGATTGAAGCACAATTTCGACATGATGAACCCCATGCCCTCAATTAAAGATCTGTCTGAGACCGATTTACGGATAGTCATGTGTGCCATGTGTGGAGATCCATTCAGCGTGGATCTCATTCTCTCCCCGTTCCTTGACTCACTTTCCTGCAGCGCCGGACAGCCCGGGCAGTGCAACACGTTGATCCTGGAGAAAATCATCGGCGACAGTCGCAGACGCATACAGGTCACTGTGATCTCCTACCACTCCTCAATTGGAATCAGAAAGGACGAACTGGTGCATGGGTACATTCTTGTTTACTCAGCAAAACGAAAGTCTTCCATGGCTATGCTGAGGGCGTTCCTGGCCGAAGTCCAGGATGTCATTCCAGTTCAACTGGTGGCCATTACGGACAGCCAGGCAGACTTCTTTGAGAATGAAGCGATAAAAGAGCTGATGACTGAAGGGGAGCACATTGCCACGGAAATTTCTGCTAAGTTTACCGCTCTTTACTCGTTGTCCCAGTATCACAGGCAGACAGAAGTTTTCACGCCATTTTTCAATGAGGTCCTCGAGAAGAAGAGCAACATTGAAAGCTCCTTCATGTTCGACAACAGCAGAGACGGAACAGGCACAGGTGAAGATGTCTTCCCGCAGTCACCTCATAGCCATTCGCCTGCCTACCAATACTACCCTGACTCTGAGGATGATGGGGAGGGTCCGCCACCTTACAGCCCAATAGGCGACGATGTGCAGCTGCTGCCTAGTGAACGGAAGTACAGAATCGACCTAGAAGGAAATGAGTACCCGGTTCACAGCACACCTCTTGGTGATCACGAGCGTAACCACAAAGTGCCTCCCCCAGTAAAACCCAAGCCCAATGTGCTGCCCAAACCCAATGTTAAGAAGCTGGACCCCAACCTTCTGAGGACCATTGAGGCTGGAATGAGGACCACCAGGTGGACGCGAAGTCCAATGATGGGTCACGGCGATGACCTTGAAGCATCTGACAACTATGCAGAACCGGCTGACACTCTTCTCAAATTGAAAGGCTTCAGTGATGACATATATGCCGTACCAGAAGATGCACACAGCAGATCTGGCAAGATCCGCAACTCGTTCGGTGGACTCGCTCTGCATGGGGATGAGGAAAACGGCTTTGACTCCATGTCTAAGTCTCAGGGTGGAAGACGGCCTTCTAAGTATAAACATCGTTCCAAGATCCTCTTCAGCAAAACAAAAGCTTATCAAAGACGAGTGCACTCAGATGTCAGTGATGATGAGTCGGGGCCTGCAATGCAGAAGAAGAAGAAAGGAAGGGGCAATCGAGGAAGTGAAGAAGATCCACTTCTCTCACCAGTGGATCCTTGGAAAGGAGGGATAGACAATCCAGCTATCACATCAGACCCAGAGCAGGATGATAAGAAAATGAAGAAAAAGAAAGCACCAAAGATCAAGGAATCCAAAAAGGTGAGCTAGTATATATTTTTTAAACTTGTACTCAATTATTACTTAAAACTCAAAGAATTATGAATCATATAGGATTAGGTACCACATTGACTAATATTATAGATTTTTTTATTTATTTGTTTGTGCCGATATTGTGTATTTAATTGTGCATGCTCATTTCTCTTATTTTAAGATTTAGATTACCTTTGCTGTCATCTAAAGCTCACTTAAAGTTAATCTTTTAAAAACAGTTATATAATTGAATAGCACTTTTAAATCTTTAACTCTCCAAAATGAATATCAATTTGTAATACTGTACATTATAATGTTGTGATTCCTAAATTTAAATACAAAAACCTAAACTTACTTTTATCTAATTTAATTTACTTTTAGTTTATTTAGACCAATTAGTATAGAATTTTAATATCATTATTTGCCAGAATTTTCATATCTGTGCATTCTTTAAAAGATTTCCAAAAATATTTAATATTTTTTTCTAAGATGCTTATGAAGAAGTTGATAAGATAATTATAATTTCCAACATTCTCCAATTTTAAACGCTAACAGCAGGCACATTGAAACGTGATTGTTGTCAGCATGCATTGTAGTGATCATAGTATGTAATGTTATCTTTTCTCAACAGACAAAGCCAATAAAGACCCCAAAGCCATTGTACCCACCAACTCGAAGAAATTGGGAGAGCAACTATTTTGGCGTGCCTCTTCAGAACTTGGTCACTCCTGATAGGCCTATACCTTTGTTTATTGAGAAGTGTGTTGACTACATTGAGCGAACGGGTAAGTTTCCTGTTTTTCTAAAGCTGAATAACTAAATATAGCATCTGAAAATATGTAAAGGTTTCTTGTCAGTTCTTCGTTTGAAGGCTGTTTGAGAATTGTATCTTTATTGTGTGAGTTTGCAATAAGAAAGTGATTTATGTTAGTCATTTTTGTTCTTGGCATTTTTCATTTAGTAGATTACAGTTTTAGTAACATTTGCTAAAAATTTGTCTTTCCTGGTCCTGAGGTGCTTTACTGAAAATTGTACATTTGTGCGTTTCACATTGCATACTTTGTGAGCTTGATACAGTCTATATTTTAAAGCATAGGAAATTCTGTATGTGGTTCAAATACCATCAATGAGTAAATGAATGAAATCCATTACTCTGAGGTAATAAATTCTGACACAACAGGAAGTTGATGGGCAAGGGAGGAGGGAAGTCCGTCTGGTAAATGATTGAATGGATTTTTATGGCACGTGTTATGATGATCTAATTTTTCCCAGAGCACTTTGTTCAGTTAGATTGTGGTTTGCATTTTCATAGACTCTGCAAATGATGTGTAAACACTGAGGCCCAGCATACATCGTAGCCACAGGGTGGGCTTAATATAATTTGTGGACGTGCTGACCATATTTGGACTCGAACAAAGTCCTCTTCATATGCTTAAAGCAGAGATAGAGGCCCTTTTACTGTGGCTGTTTGTTTGGTTACAACATGCCCTTCAGTAGCTTGTTCTGTAACTGTGTTCAATGGAAACTCTGACTAACAGGGCTGTCAATAAGCCCAGCTGACCCGTAATATAGCTTGAGGTTTCATTAGCGAGTAGGTGACACACACATACTGTCGTTCAGGTTGGTTGTGGTCAGATCAGTGCAAATCATGCATGAATGACATGCGTTGATGTGGTTTCTTAAAGGAAATTATTAAGCTACTGTTTGTGGTTTTTATGGTGTGTACTGAAAGTGGGCAAAGTGTCTGTGGTGAGTGTAATACTAGGCCAATTTGCTGGTTGAACTGGTTTTGCTTTGTATATGTGTGGCCGTACACCCATGAAGCCTATATGTGATGATCCGAAACAGATTTTGCTGATCTCATGTTTAGATCTCACATAGTGCTGTGCATTGTTAATGTGCAGGACTATTGATTTTGCTAGTGAGTGGCTTGATTCTTTTTGTGACATGCAGGTTTGTGGACTATAGGGAAGCATTTAGCATTATCATTTTGCTTTATAAATTGGTGTCATTTATGGAAGGCATTCTACACAATTTGACACAATTTTGTCTAATAAAAAAAAAAAAAGGGCAAAACTAAATTCAGGTATTTTAAATGCTACAACTGAATTTAGGCATCACAACATTATAATGTACAGTATGAAAAATAAATATTCATTTTTGAGATTTGCTAAAGATTTTTTTTTTTTTTTAAAGATTAGCTTTAAGTGATCATTAGATGATGGCAAAGGTAATCTTAATGTAGAAAAAGATAAATGAGTAGAGCTGGGCTGTGCAAAACATTGATTTCTTGACTTTTTTTAATCGATTCTCATTTTTATTAACTAATATCAATCCTTAAATCCCAAGAATCTGCTCAAAAAGCATTTCCTGAAACTGTTTTCAGGTGATGCGTGAACAAAATTTCACTAAACATTTGTAATGTGCCTCTTATCCAGTAAATCACATTAAGCTTTGAGTTTTGTTACTTTTGATATGAAACAAAGTCTTAGCTTTCAAATTCTGTCAATTTTATAGCAAAATTCAAACAACAAATACTGTTTTGACACTCTTAAATGTGGCGTGACAGATTGATGTAGCTCCTCAGTTCAAGCAAAGCAGCAGCGCAGAAAGTGTGTAAACTGATCATCTCTTCCTCTTTAGTACTAGTTACACCACCAAATAAACACAAATGAACATCAGAAGGTATGTTTAAACATACAGTACAACTTACTGAAATGTTTCATGTCTTATGTAATCACTAATCAGTGTTTCAAGTGCCGAAAGGCGTCAGTAAAACAGCTTGTAAACAATGTCATGTAATGTTACATTTACCTCAGCAAAGCCATTCAGTGACCATAGCTCACTCGTTAGCTAGAAAAATTAACTCTAGGAGCATTTTGCTAAAAATATGCTCTATATTACATATTTGTCATATTTTAACCTGTTCTTTAATATTTAATACATTTCTATAAATCCATCATGAAAACAAGTTTTTAATCAAATGTTTAAAGTGTGTAAATGTGTATATATTTAAAAAAATGAATAGAAACGTCATTAAAAATGTATTGTAACATTATTATAAAAAATGCCTTCTATGCAATTTAAATGTTTGTGTACAAATTAATTTACATTTTTTTCCTAAAGAAAAATAGACATGTACTGTACCTAATGTATATCCAAATGAATCAATAACATCGGATTGAATCAAAATCAGAATTGGATCGAACCATAAGCTTGTGAGTCAAATCGTGAAATTTGTGTCAATGCCCTGCCATTTAAATGAGCAAGAAAAATGATATACAATAACAACCAACATATTTCCAGTATTGACCAATACTGATTTAAAAATATTAAAATCTTGTAAATATTCAATATTAATAGTCAGTATTAATATCAAATATTTATTATACGTGTACTATCCCTTTAAAATCAAGCCTTTTTGACCGTGGCTGAATCTGGGCCTTTTTTTGGTTTCCACTGGAATGAGATGAGATGGCACATTGTGCCCATGGCTGCATCTGAGCATCGCGGGGCTCTTGTTTAAGAGCTTTTTGAAAGCATCTTGCTTCACAGAGCTGTGCAGATGAAAAGGTTCATCAAACACCCTGCCCCCCAAGCCAAACGCTCACTCCCTCCCATTTATGCCCCTCCGTCTCGCTCTGTACTGCATTGTGAAACCCAGAGGAAATTATAATACTTGACTCTATTTTTTTTTTTTTTTTTTTTTNTTGTGGCCAAGAACAAGTAGTCAAACAATCCACTCTTCCAAACATGGTTGTATGCACACACACAGTCCTTTATTTCTCGCAGCCCAGAATTTCTGAAAACCAAGAGCCTGTGGCGTTGAAAACTGTACGAAGAAAATGGACTTTATGGATGTTTCCTAATTGACTTTCATGGCTCATTTAGGCCTGGATGCTTCATTTATCCATCAGAAGAGTACCCCCATTGTCATTTCCTCCTTGCAGGGCTTCACAGTAATAACCTCTTCTGTGTGAAATGTTATGGATGTTTAGATATTTATATGAGAGACTAACTATGAAATAAACCATGAACTTGACAGACACTGAAGACATATGATCAGAAAAACATTGTTTTGTCAGTTCTCAGCAAATTTTTCTAGGCCTTGAATAGGACTACATGAGTGAATAAATGAGCTGACCACAATGCACAATCTTTGGATCCCACAGTGACATGCTTCTAAACAAAAAAAGAAATTTTGTGCCAATTTAAGAAATGTTGCAACAAATAGGATGCAAATTAGGTGCATTTTAGTTGACTTGATGTGTTCCCTAGCGTGCAGCGGTGCGTTAAACAGCTTTGTGGAAAGGAGGTAATTTACAAACAGTGCTTACTTGCTTAAGTTTGCATGTTTGAATTGTTGTTGTGCAATACAGTTGGAACATTAGCTAATTTTTTATATAACAGCTTTTCCTGGAAATATTGGATATTAAAGGGTTATTTCACCCAAAACTGAAAATTATGTCATTACTCACCCTCATGTCGTTCCACACCCGTAAGACCTCCATTCATCTTCGGAACACAAATTAAGATATTTTTGATAAAATCCGATGGCTCAGTGAGGCCTGCATCACCAGCAATAACACTCCCTTTTTCAATGCCCAGAAAGCTACTAAAAACATATTTAAAACAGTTCATGTGACTACAGTGGCTCTGAACCACTGATTCGAAACAAATGATTCGTAAAGCTTCGAAGCTTCAGGAAGCAGTGTTTTGAAATCGCCCATCACTACACTGTAAAAAATGAATGTGATTTTAGCGGTAAAATATTGTAAAAACTCTACAATAAATTTTTTTTTAAATAGGTTAACAGTAAGTTCCCGTATTATATACAGGGAAAAACTGTAAAAGCTCTTACCAGACATTTATGTAATTTTCACAGTAAAATACTGTAAATTCTCCAATTTTTATAAGTAAAAAAGACAATGTATAATTTACAGTCAAAATCTGTACACTGATGTTCCCACAATTCCCTGTGTGACACTCCACATTTGAAAGTATTTTGTTTAAATTATCATGTTTCTAAATAGTTTTTGTTATCAGTTATGAACCTTAGGGTTTTATTTTACATCTTCAGTTGTTTAATGAATGTTTATTGCATTATTTAAGTATTGTGGGTTACCATGATGGTGTTTTGCATGAATGACTCTTTGCACCTTCTTTATATCAGTATACACTTCAGCTTGTGGAAAAGCTACTTGTGATGAATTCTGATTCTTCATGTGGCTTTCTCTTTTACCACCTGCATTATTGTGGTGGTTGTCCTTATACGTTAAAGGTACAAAACAGATTTTAGAAGTAGTGTGCATTGTTGAATTTATTGGTTTACATTTACATTTTCTTAAATTACAGTTTTATACTGTAAAATTTACAGTTTGTTCTGTAAATATGTTTACAGTTTTTCTGTATTTTTTACAAAATTATTCTGGCAACCACAGCTGCCGAAATTATTTTGTAAAAACAACAGAATTTTTTTACAGTGTAGATATTGTTGAATAAAGCTATTTTGTTATTTTTGACACACAAAAAGTGTTCTCGTGGCTTTATAATGTTAAGCTTGTAGTCACATGAACTGTTTTAAATATGTTTTTAGTAGCTTTCTGGACATTGAAAAGTGTTATTGCTGGCGATGCAGGCCTCACTGAGCCATCAGATTTTATGAAAAATATCTTAATTTGTGTTCAGAAGATAAACGAAGGTCTTACAGGTGTGGAATTAATTAGCTAATTAATGCTCCTATGAGGGTGAGTAATTGACATAATTTTCATTTTTGGGTGAACTAACCCTTTAATATAACAATTAGTGTATGTTCCAGTATTTCCAGTAAATACTTTATGTAAATAATTTGGTAATATTTCAAACTCATTTAGCTGCATATTAATATTACAATTCCCTTTAGTTCATATTCCAAATTTGAATAATAACTACTAATTATTTAACGGCAAAGGATTTGCTAGGAATATTTGAATATTAACTAATTGGAATTGGAATATTATTATCCAACTAACTGAAGTTGGAATATGAACTAACTATTTAAATATCAAAGCATTTACATCACATATTTAAATATTAACTAATTATGTATACAAAGTGTTACCTTAACTTTCTTATTTGCGACTCATAGGCCTGCAAAATCTTTATTATTAGCAGAAGCTATTTTATGTATTCTGTGTAAAACATCACAACCCGTATTTCAAGTTCAATTGACATTGCTTTGCCAGCATCATTTGATCAGCTGTCGTTGAAATCCACAACATGGACTCAGGGCTGGTTGCAAAGCCAAACACAAAGGCTTCCCTGTGGGCGCATTTTGGTTTTAACTCAAATGGAAAAGAAAAGCCCAATAACTCGGATTGGCTGTCTATGCAGCAAAGCGGTGGCAGCTAAAGGCACCAATACCATAAAATGTCTGTGGCTCCCCATCAGTAGACAATTACAGAGGTTTCGGTCCAAATTCGAATGCGATATGAATGGTGCGAAAGCTTGATGAGCTGTATGAATTGCCAGAAAAAACTTAAGAAATTACAGTTCCCAGCCTATATAGCCACATGAAAGATGTCAAGGTTTAAAAACCTGACTTGGCCAATACATACATGTGATCAAGTGCAGATGTTGCCCCATACGCAAGCTTAATAATACATTACCTCACCAATGACTGGATGCTACCAAGTGTGAAATAAGATATGTGCCAGAGAAGCTCATAGCTGAATGATTTCAGTATGCTTTGGCAGACTGGGTATTAGATTAGCAGAAAATGTCCTGCATAAGCACGGATAGCCAGCAGTTCTTGGCCGGACATGCGGAACTGCTTCGAATGAAGAAAAAGGCGAGAGTATTTGTACAACAGTTAATCAGCTGACTAATATTTCATGATTAAGACCACACTGGGCTGAAAGGGTCATAAGTGTGTTTACAGACAATCTCTAAACCGTTATTCTGCAACATTGGACTGTTTTCCAAAAAAAAATGTGATGAATTGTGATGGGGAAATGGACAGGATTGTTTACAGCTTGTTGATGTTTCCCCTCAAGGTCTATGTATTAGTTTATTTACACGTTATACTATAAACTGCACTGTAACAAATCATCAGAGTGAAAATTTTGTGAATACTGCAGTTTGAATAGCAGCCCAAAAACGCCTCTTACATGTGTATCACCTTGTTTTTTGGAGTCAGATATGAATGTGAGATTATAGCCTGTATATGTCAATAGCTGTGTTTTAAAACCTAGTCAGCAGGATAACTAGACAGCTAGCTCTTTGATTGCAATGTTTGTGCATCTTAATGTTTCAGGTCACAAAAGCAAAATGCTGCGCATTTCCAAGGCGGCTGTCGCAATGATGCACTTTTTAAAGTGATTCTTTTGCAGTGAAAATGCAGGAGTCAGCCTTTTCACAAGTCTTTAGCCCTTTAGCCTTGCTTTTCAATATTGTATGGCTTCCTCTCAGTCATAGGGATTACTTAACTCGGTAGGGAATAATTGTCATACCCCGTTTCTGCATTTTGAGACCTAGTGCTGCAGAGTATGATGCATTGCATTTTAAACAAGGAAATAGCTCAATCTTAATTGATTTAGCTACCATGGTAAGTATATTATAGTTATTAGTTATTGTTGCAACTGAAAAAACAATAATCTAAAACATTTTGATTGATTTAATTTGTAATATAATGTAATTTTATTTTTTTCATTTATTATTATAAATTTCAAACTGTGAGAAATTTTTAGAAGTATATCTGTCATTTTGGAATAGTTCCTTGTTTTGATGATAGTGGCTAATTGTGGTATTATGGTGGAAACTGTGGTTACTGTATCATTTCTGTTTGGGTATTCTAATCATTAGCTTGTCGACTTACACCTTACACCATGTAAAACCTGATATATGAAATGATAGTCAGAAAAATCTATTTTTATGATCCAATAAACCACACTGTGCTGTGCAACAATCATCAGAGAGACATTTTTGTGAACACTATGGTTTGAACAGCAGCCCAATAATACTAAGA
>RJVU01042615.1:263411-285194 GCA_003731715.1 Anabarilius grahami | reverse complement strand
GTAAGTGTTCTTCTCGAAATATTACTAACAAGTTATTTTTACGTTTACTTAAACAAACAAACAAACAAAAAAAACAAACAGTTAAAGGTGCTCTAAGCGATCCTGGGTGTTGTCAAACAAAACAGAGGCTAGCTAGACCCTCCCTCCTCCTCCTCCCCCCCTCCCCTCCTCCCCTCCGTGCTTCCTGAAACAGTCATGAACGCGCATTTAAAATCATTCTTGTCGGTTATTGGCTGGAGCATGTTTATTATGTTTTGTGGTCCAGGCTGCACCAGTTTGTTTTTATTGCCGTTTTCGGAGTTTGTGGTGACTACAGAGACCGCGTTTTTTTACAGTGTGTTCAGGGGACAGGCAGCTAGTGAATAGTGAGGAGATGTTTGCTGTATGTGACAAAAAATGTTTTGGCCTAAAACGCATGACATCGCTTAGAGCACCTTTAAGATAAATCAAGATCTCACTAAATCAAAAAGACACATGTGCCACAACCAGACGGTTTTAGAATTATACTAAAATTATACTATCAATCAAATGATAGAATGTAGTAGAGTGTGTGCAACAGGTTTTTCAGCAAAGTTTTGATCGTGTTGATAATTTAGTGGCCTATATGATCAAATATGATACAGTAGGCTTTATGGGGTTAAGTGTCATATCACTTTGGACCCGCATTCAGGCCACTTCCTCCTTGAACAGTTGCTCTCTCTTCGGCGCTACAGAGCACTGAGCACCAGATCCATCTCATGAACAGATAAATGCCCCCACTGGGTAATAAACATGTACAATACACACAATACTATTTATACTCATATTTATTTAGCATACCATACCTCTTATTCACATTCCTTGCAATGTATATAACATACATGTATATACATGTATTGTCTATTTTGTATAATGTATTTTTTAAATATTTCTTTTTATCTATTTATTTTACTTTTATTATCTGTCTTGTTGCTGTCGTTCTGTCTGCACTGGAAGCTTTTGTCACCAAGACAAATTCCTTGTATGTGTTAGCATACTTGGCAATGAAGCTCATCTAATGCATTGTGTTTAGGACAGGGGTAGCCAACCCTGCTCCTGACTTCAGTTCCAAGTAGGGCTGGACGATTATGACCTAAAATCAAAACCTCGATTAATTTAAAGGTGCCCTAGATTCAAAAATTGAATTTACCTCGGCATAGTTGAATAACAAGAGTTCAGTACGTGGAAATGACATACAGTGAGTCTCAAACTCCATTGTTTCCTCCTTTTTATATAAATCTCATTTGTTTAAAAGACCTCCGAAGAACAGGCGAATCTCAACATAACACAGACTGTTACGTAACAGCCGGGGTGTACGCCCCCAATATTTGCATATGCCAGCTCATGTTCAAAGCATTAGACAAGGGCAGGACGTCTGGATCTGTGCACAGCCGAATCATCAGACTAGGTAAGCAAGCAAGAACAATAGCGAAAAATGGCAGATGGAGCAATAATAACTGACATGATCCATGATATCATGATATTTTTAGTGATATTTGTAAATTGTCTTTCTAAATGTTTTGTTAGCATGTTGCTAATGTACTGTTAAATGTGGTTAAAGTTACCATCGTTTCTTAATGTATTCACGGAGACAAGACTGTCGTTATTTTCATTTTTTAAACACTTGCAGTCTGTATAATTCATAAACACAAGTTCATTCTTTATAAATCTCTCCAACAGTGTGTAATGTTAGCTTTAGCCACGAAGCACCATCAAACTCATTCAGAATCAAATGTAAACATCCAAATAAATACCATACTTACGCGATTAGACATGCTGCATGATGAACACTTTGTAAAGATCCATTTTGAGGGTTATATTAGCTGTGTGAACTTCTTTTTATGTTGTTTAAGGCAAGCGCGAGCTCTTGGGGCGTGGAGCACAAGAATTAAAGGGGCCGCACACCCTAAATCGGCGCATTTATAATGATACTCCAAAATAGGCAGTTAAAAAAATTTATAAAAAAAAACTATGTGGTATTTTGAGCTGAAACTTCACAGACACATTCAGGGGACACCTTAGACTTATATTACATCTTTTAAAAACATGTTCTTTGGCACCTTTAACATTTTACCTCGATTACGTTTAATGAACGTTTTTTATTTTTTTTATTTTTTGTCCTCCTAGTTCAATTTAGAGGTGTAAAAGTACTTGAGTAAATGTAATTAGTTACTGTACTTAAGTACCTTTTTGGCTACTTTGTAGATGTACTGAGTATCAAAGATATTAGCAACTTTTACTCTCTACTTGTCTACATTTATGAACAAATAAATGTACTTTTTACTCTAATACATTTGTGATGAGTAATGCAATCACACATTACATTTTGCATGGCACCTAACGTTTTCTGCAGCAGTTTGTTTCTGATATAAAGAAGCGATATCGCCATCTAAGGGCATTGAAGGTACTATATCCTGTGCGTTTTGCCTTTACTCACCAAAACTTGTCAACAAGGCTACTTTACGTGAATCCGAGTGCATTAGCAGGTAGTTTCTTAATCGCAGGTGTTTGATTTATGAGATGAGGTCATGACTGCAGCCGGTGATGGGGCTGAAACCAGCACATCTAGTGCAAGTAGACTTTGACTATTTAATTTTACTTAACATTATTTTATTTATCCGCTATATTGACAAGACCTTTTTGAAGGATATTGGTTTATTTATGGCCTTTTTGTGCACTTGAGCTTAACTGAGACGTGAGAGTTTGAAGACATTTAAAAGGTTGTTGTGTCAACCTTGATTTATTGCAAAATTGAGGTGTTCAGTTTATTTTGATTTTACAAAATAAACATGGTTTCTCATTTTACAAATCAGTTGTTTCTTATTTTCACCGGCATGTCTCTCAGGTGTTGAGGACTAGTGCATCTTTGAGCCTACATTCAGTGTGAGTAAAATACTTAAGTACTGTTAAAATCAGATACTTCAAGACTTTTACTCAAGCCGTATTGGAATTGGTTACTTGTAACTTGTAATAGTAATTTTCGATGTAAGGTATCTGTACTTTTACTCAAGTATGGTTTTCAGGTACTCTTTACACCTCTGGTTCACTTACAAGGTTTGTACTGTAAATATGCCCGACTATAAAGGTGGGATTTTTTTATTTTTTTTATTGAAAGAGTGATGTGATATAACAGCTCACTTTCAGCAGGTATTTTATCTATGGTTTGTAACATTTCTTACAGATTTCTGCTCGTTGTAAATCAGATAAAGATAAATTAGCACAGTACCAGTACGTAATGAGAGCAATCGGTGTGAATTAGTCATACCGTGTCTCTATTAATTGTGAAGCTGTGGGTTGTAAATAGTTACTTAAAAAGTAGAAAAATATATGCTATAATAAGTTTTGCGTTTCTAAGCTACTTTAGAGATAAATCACAGGACAGCGCTGACAACTCCTCTCAGTGCACGCGATCTTCACATTTTGCGCAGCTACTGTTTGTATGAGTGTTCGTGCCACATTGCAGCTGCGTGAGCATGGTAGCTATAATACACATTCGATCGTCTAAATCGCTTGATTGTCCAAACTGACAAACCTTAAAACGCATACAACTGATAGTTTAGTGAAGATGCAAGGTTCACCGCTCGCGCACTGTCTCTGTGTGTTGACTCAGCGTTCATCTGCGTATTGAGTCACGTGGCTACACACGCGGTAGTATGTTTTTAAGTGGGAAATATTAACAGGATTAAAAAAACGAAATGTGGGAAAATTACGTCGGTTAGAGGTTCTGAATTTTGGTTTTGATTTCTTTTCAATTAATCGTTCAGCCCTAGTTCCAAGTTCCAACCCTGCTCCAACACAACCCTGCTTACCTTTTATACCATGAACACCTTGATTAGCTGGTGTTTGATTAGGGTTGGACATAAACTCTATTACTCCACTAATATAGTCTACTTGAAGGAATGAATGAAAACGAGTGAGCTAATTCGGACACTGAGTGCGCCAGAAGGGCTGCCGTTTTTGCACAATTTGTGTTTGCTGTTTAATAATTATTTGAAACTTAGCAAACTGGCAGCTCCAGTAGTAAGATGAAAAGACTTATATTGATCTCTGTCATGGAAACTATGTATAAACCTTAATTAAACAATTTAATAATCAGTTAAAAAGGAATTTATACCTGTATGATATTACGCTGTACCCACATTGCACCAGTGATTTGAAAAATGAATGGATGGACGCGATCCTCACAGTGCATTATGGGTATTCTCTAGCCGTTGAGTGTACATCAGTTGTACGCTCATTATTGCGGTGCATTGTGGGATTGAATGAGTGCACTCGATAATGTCCACTATGGTTTTGGACACCACTTCAAATGGCTGTCCCCTCAAATAGTGCCCTATTTAAGGTTATAGGGGCGATTTCGGACACAACCTCTGTCTGCAGGATGGTCGCAGGGTTAGAGACCCCTGGTTTAGGATAATCTACAGATAGGAATGCGTATGTAAAGGTGTGGCTTGTAATTGTTGGTGTGGCTTGTAAATAAGTACCTTGACTTAACACTTTGCTCTGCGTTTACATGCTCAGTTTATTATCCGTCCGAATGAATTTATCAAACTGCTGATTTCAAATGTAATGGTTATATGTACCCTGAACCTAATGTTTTTATGTAAGTCCTGAGATCTCCACCAGAAGTGCTGCACTTTGATCAAATATATATATTTTTTCTGATTGAAGTTTTTATGTTGGCTTTTCATGCCAATTGATCTATCAGTCATTTATTTGGCTGTATGTAAACGTAGCTAGCTACTGAATGTGTTACCTTTTACAGGCAGAGACTAGATTAGTGTAAACAGGATGAGTCCTAATTTATGTGCCTCCACTTCCCACACTTCCCTTTATATGATACAGCTGATTGAAGCATATTAAGGACACATTTAATCTGCTAGGCTGCTCTGGAAGTGGAGTTCCCCTCCTGATGACTGTTGCTTTGCCCACTGTAGACATGCACCTTGCTGGAGGGTTGCAGAAAGTTTTGATGACTCTGGCTTTTGCCTCCTTTGACACATTAAGGTCTCTGGCGAATGCTTAGCAATAAGTGTCCGACAACGCAAAGTCCTGTTATTCCCCTTGGCCTGCTACTGCTTGTCGTGCTCGAGGGGAGAGGATGTCAGAAGCACTTGGCTTTGACAGGCTGTCGCCACACATCAGCCAGTGCATCTAGACTCAGGATGTGGCTTAGAAAATGTAATGAAGGGGAGGGTGATGATGCCATAAGCTCTGGGAGTTTGTGAGAAAGCAAGAATGAAGCTTATGTACTTGAAGAATTGACAAGCAGAACTTTGCTAACTTTTCAAGCTTTCAATGTGCTCATGCCCGGTGATGGTTGTTTGGGGCTGCTGTCCATGTTCACATAAGAAATGCTGCTGATTTGTAATATCTAATTGGCAACTGCCAAAAGAAGAATTATGTTCAGAATAGCATTTTTATTTTTGCAGTTGATACTTTATGCACAGTTAGAGAATTTTCTGTATGCATTGAATACCCTCGTGACCTATCAAGAACTGGTTCCAGACCAATGAATCAGTCTTGTAAGCTAAGTTGATTGTAGCTCCATTGGTTTCAATGGAGCTACGATCAACTTAAGCTTACGATGCTTTTGGGAAACACTGCCCAGATCAGACTTTTAAGAGTTAATCTATGTTAGGGCTGCACAATTATGACACAAATTATTCCCTCGATTATTCCCTTGAAATTGTTATTGCGATTGGCTATTAATTACGATTATCACAAGTTAAAAATGGTGGGTGCCGGTGATTCGTGTGTGGTCGACCAATCAGCATACACTTAAAGGATTAGTTCACTTTTAAATAAACTTTTCCTGATAATTTACTCACCCCCATGTCATCCAAGATGTCCATGTCTTTCTTTCTTCAGTCGAAAAGAAATTAAAGTTTTTGATGAAAACATTCCAGGATTTTTTTCCATATAGTAGACTTGAATGGGCACCAAACAGTTGAAGGTCAAAATTAGTTTCACTGCAGCTTCAAATTGTTCTACACGATCCCAAATGAGAAATAAGGGTCTTATCTAGTGAAACCATCGCTCATTTTCTGAAAAAAAAATTGAAAATTATATAAGTTTTAACCATAAATGCTCATCTTGAACTAGCTCTCTTCTTCTTTATTAGAATTCCAGCAGTGTAGACACTGCTAAGTGTATTACTGCCCTCTACAGGTCAAAGTTTGAACTAATTGTTATATACTGGCATATTGCATATAAAAATTAGTTCAAAATTTTGACCTGTGGAGGGCAGTAATACACTGATAAGTGTCTACACTGCTGGAATTCTAATAGAGAAGAAGAAGTAGAGAGCTAGTTCAAGATGAGCATTTCTGGTTTAAACTTATATAATTTTCAATTGTTTTCAGAAAATGAGCGATGGTTTCACTAGATAAGACCCTTATTTCTCATTTGGGATCGTGTAGAACAATTTGAAGCTGCAGTGAAACTAATTTTGACCTTCAACTGTTTGGTGCCCATTCAAGTCTACTATATGGAAAAAAATCCTGGAATGTTTTCATCAAAAACTTTAATTTCTTTTCGACTGAAGAAAGAAAGACATTGACATCTTGGATGACATGGGGGTGAGTAAAATATCTGGAAAAGTTTATTTAAATGTAGACTAATCCTTTAACGTCACTGGTAGCTCTTTTTGTGCTGAGTTAGACCTTTTACACTCTGAAGTGATTCGCCTCTCACAATGTAAAATGCTCTAAACACACCTCTTAAGTATGCAGAATAATGTAAGTGGATACATTTATTTTTTTTTGTAATCGTGCCTTTAAATGATTACGAAATCGTGGCATCTGTAATCGTAATCACGATTAGATCAGATATGCAAAGTAACTTGATGGCGCTTATTGAATTAAACATGTAACATAGAGAACATGTGACTCTTATTCCATACTACTGTTTGAAAGGTTTATAGTTGCATAATGTGTCCTGTTATACACGCTGGTTTTAAAAGATTGTAAGCAGTAACACAGTGTAGTAGTCTGTTTTTTGTTTTTTTTTGCCTGATGTTTTATTGTCAAATGTTAACTAAACAGACATGTGTAGAAAAGCATTGTTTCTGGTTAAGATTTTGCTGTGGAGTAAGAATGTAGCCGTAATGGTGCCATCACTTTGGTTTTCGCTAAATACACCTACTCCCAAACGGACATGGTATCTGCCGCTGATTACGCAATTGCAGTAGTTTGCGGATTAAAAAATGACTATTTTTAAGCATATCCCATCTGTTCATGATGAATTAGAGATGAGCTGGAGCGAATGATGCCGCTACTGTTTGCTGAAGGGCAGATGTCCTGGGTCAGTCCATGGTCGAGCTGACCACATCTCGTCCACCGACACATTACACATGCTTTACTGCTTTAAGTACAGACTCACTGCAGTGGCCTAACAATGAGCCCTTGATGATAATTCACACTGAATAATTGAAAATGCTTTTTGTTGTTTGCTTTTTTGATGGTTTTGTTTTTAGTTCTGTTTTGGTGGCTTCTTGCATTTGTTCCACAAACAGCTTACTTATTTTCATCATATCCGAATTTATGTCAATCAGCCTGCTGCGCACCTGTGCCGCTTGCCTGTTCACTGCGAGCAGATATTCTACATTAAATCAATGCCACATAGTTCTTAGGACTGTACCAGGGGATGCCGTTTAGCTGCAGGCAGTAGATAAGGCCGCTCGGCTCTGCTAAATCCTCTCGACTGCCATGAATTTCTCATGGGGCTAAACACACGCAAACCCACCCCTCTTTGATAACAGCCAACTTGCTGCGCTCACAACTTAGATTGGACCGGTTTTTTATTTTAAAAGCACTTACGCCACTCATGCAGCTGTCAACTCAGCATGACTAAATATGTCAGGGCTTAATTTTTAACCACTTTCAGACAGTTGTTTGACTCCGGAATCTAGACATCTAAGCGTTTATGTAAAAAGCATAGGCTTAGGACCTTACATGCCACTGCTTGACCTAAAAGTAGCTGAGCTTATAGGGATTTCTTTTGACATCTTTTCCCATTGCTGTTTTGCATTTTCTGCCGATTGTGTCTGTAGTTACTTTAAAGAGATGGTTCACCCAAAAATGAAAATTTTGTCATCATTTACTCACCCTCATGTCATTCCAAGTTTTGACTATGACTATGACTTTCTTTCTTCGGTGCAACACAGAATGTGCTGATCTTTTTTCTTTTCTTTTTTTTGGAGCCTTAAAGCTTCAAAATTGCCACAAAGCAGAATAAAACATCTATTAATGAAGAATCAAAGAAGTCTTCTAAAACTATACATAAGCTTTGTATGATAAACAGTTGAATTGGACATCACTATTTTTCTAATGAACCCAGGAGAGCTGGGGTGAATTTCAACACTTTCACAGAATAACTTCGGTCCGTTCGCACAAAGCTACCATGTGGCTTTAATAAGAGATATATATGTATATAGTACATAGGATATGGACTACTTATACTTTTATGGTGCATTTGTGTCCTTTTTGAAGCTTGAGCACTCCAATTTCCATTCTTTACAGTTGAAAGGAAAATAGCAGCCAGCTTGTTCTTCAAAACTTCATTGCCAGAATATTCATTTTTTGGTGAACTCTCCATTTAATAAAGGGGCTTTGTCAACACGTTTTTTTTCTTGTATGGATTTGAAAATCAATAAAAGGAGAGCTGATATGCTTTGATATTTTCCTTCACATCTGCTGCTTTGATTTATAGGCGCCAAGAGCTGCAGAGAAGGGCAATTATTATCACAGTAGTGTGAAAATTGATGACTTGACTCAGATTCTGCCCCCCTCTACATTCTGCAAGGTTCAATTTCCAAAGCGGCTTTTGTTTGCGGAGTGACTAAGTGACACTAATGTTGGCATTTGAAGCTTCACGTCTCACATTGCAGGATCAACCCTGACCTGAGTTTATTTCCTAAACCTCGTTAAGTATATTGAAACCCTGTGAGGAATAAGGTTAATAAGGGTTGGTATATTTTTAAACCGATTTCCTGTGGAATGAGCATGTGAGTCGACGCTTCCCCTCTGCTGATTTATTATCGTCTGTTAGTGGAATGCTGAGGCAATAGCTTTGAAACTCACGTTTGCCCCCTGCTAACACAATCATACTGTATCTCATGGAGCATTTCTTTACCAGGCGGCTGCACTGACGAATGGAGGTTGGTTTAGAAAAGCACTTTCCCTCCATGTCTATTTGTGGACCCTGATATTTGGTCTTAAACTCCACCATAGGGGTGGGCGTTATGGCAGAATAATTAAGCAGATGGTGTCAAGCGATGGTGTATAATGGTTTAGCATCAGCGCCAGCTGCACAAGATCTTCCATCATTTCCCTTCATTTGAATGGTTTTGGGTACTTGCTCGTACTGGAAAGATGCATTAGAAATCGCTCTCATTTCCTGCCAACACACTAGCTCTGTTCCAAAACGTAGTGAGCCACCTTGCTCCCTACTGCCTACTTAGGCTACTAAGTTAGCGTCCTAATTTGCATGGAACCTATATATAATAAATGTATTTATTCTATTAATATATATTTTTATTGACACTTTTTTGGTATTGAATTGAATATATTTATAATCAACATTTCTCTTGTCTGCTATGGTGATATTTTTATTTATTTTTATTCATTATTCTTTTCTACTGATCTTCTTGTCTCATTGCATTCTGGGTTAGAAATCCAAAAAGGATACGTGCAGTGCTGCCTCAAATTTTAGTCAGGAGAATGTATCTCAAAGGAATAATTATGCAGCCAACCTTTTAAACAGATTTTGCAACAGAGGTAATGTTTCAACACCAATTTAAAATTCTGTATTTATGTAAAATAATTTTTCACACAAGCTGTGCTAGTCTGGGTGCTGCAGAACAGGTGCAATCTGGGTACCTGGAAGGAAGACACATCAAACATTTGATTTTACAACAGATTCCTTTTAAGCTCCTCAAACATTTCAGAATAATAAGATAAGACACATAAGATAAAATTCCCATGAAAAGGTGTAGCATATAAAATGGATCAAAGCATCATACCGGGAATACTCTTTGTTGGGTTTACACAGGCCTCTGTGGAGAAATGAATCTTTTGATTGCGGCCCATCCCTGGTGTGTTCCTGTACAGGCACGCCCTTTTCAGAAAGGATTTGATGACAGCATTATAGTGAAAAGGTTGCAGTCCCGGTGTGACGTTTGTCCCAGCTCTGAAGCAAGAACATTGATTTTGCACAGACATGCGCTGTAGCATTTACAGAAGCTGTAACCCCTTGCTTTGCCCTTTTATTTTGCACAGCCTCTTCAAGACATTGTGGTAACATGGGAATACGATGCATGACATTTGCCATTATCCTCTAGAGTCCAGCCTAAAGCATTCATGTTGACAGCGATTTTATCACTGGAGGTCGCCAGGTCACTCTACTGTTGCTCGCTGTAATCACAAAATAAGATGTATTACCAGTAAAAATAAGATGTCATTGTGTTTTGACAAGAAATCTGTTTCCTTGCTTCTGAAAATGAATGTTATTCACTCACAGCAACATTAACTTCTTTCCCACACTCATCTACAGTATCTCACAACAGATGAATGATATGGGCTCCACTGTCTTCACATCTATAGAACGCAACATTCAAGTTCTGAAAGCAAATATCCCATTCACTTTCTCCATGGCAAAATAGATCTGTAGCAATAATATAGGTTTATTTTGTTAAATAAAACAGGTTGTTAAATAATAGGATATGCTTAGGGAAACTAAAATTTTTAACTTCACTTACAGTATAGTATAAAAAAAACTACACTACTCACAATCCTGACACGACAGCACCTCGGATCCACCCATGAGAAAAGTTGCTGTTGCCATAGAAATGAAAATCGTGGCAAAAAAGCTCAGTATTAAGGATTGCGAATGATGTAACTGAAGTCTCCCAGCAATCTCAGATAACATTGACTAAAAGTTTAAGAGTGGAAGTTAATACTTTTATTCAGCAAGAATGCAAATTGATGAAAAGTGACAGTAAGGAATTAATGCTATTCTTTTGGCTTTACCATCACAGGAATAAATTACATTTTAAAATATATTAAAATAGAAAGCAATATTTAAAATTTTAGTAATATTTTGCAATATGACTGTTTTTACTGCATTTTTGATCAAATAATTGCAGCCTTAGTGAGCAAAAGAGACTTCAAAAACTTTCAGATAAAATAATAAATACCCAATCTTTTAATCTGTATTATATATACATTTCACTATTTTGCCAATAAACGTTAATATACAAATATATTTTATTATTAAAATAAAATGATGACATTTATTCTAATTACATGAATGTCTAGATGTTAAGTACACAGTCTGATTTAAAACTTTTTGAATCAATCAGGTAATGTGATTTGTTTCAGAGCTGGTTGTTTTGGTTCAGGAAATGTACTTCCATTAAAAAAAACCTTTCGCAACGGTCACTGTTGTGCTTTAGTGGTAGTCGTGGCATTGCAACGATGCTCATTTAAAAAGTTATCTCAACATTGAGTCTCTGAACATGTTTACATGTCACTGGAAATCATTACCATCTATCATTGAAAATGAATGATTTAGCTCTGCTGCTGTTATGAGGGCTCATTGTTGAAAACAAATACTCAGGAACAACCTGACATTTAAGTTTTCCTAATGAAGCATCTGACATTCATCTGATTCTGTGTGCAGTGCACTTTTTTGTGATATTGTCGTCTTCCTGCTGTGTAAACACTTCATCAGGTGATAAAACAGCAATGCTCAAAATGGCAGGTTTCATTACCATGCTGACCTTTTGTGTTTGTCGTCTCACATCATTTCAAGCCAGATTTGATGTCTTTCAAGCCAGACATCTCTTGAAGGACAACTACTAAAGCTAGACTGATAAATCTGTTATATTGTGATTTTCTGGGTTTTATATGAGTGCCTGATTTGATTTATGGTCTGTTTTTGCATATAGGCTCTATTTTGACATTTCCTGCTACGGTAATGCGTGTGATTTCCTGTATCACGGTGGCCTTTTGTTGCCATTGAGGTTGAGCGTGATGGTAATCTGCTGATGAGGAGGTGCAGATAAAGTCCAGCGGTGGATGGGATGGGCTTAGAGGGGACAATAGACGTGCATCCAAGTTAAGATCACTTCCCTTAGTACCACTTCCTGTTACTGTTTTCACCACACTTTTGACATTGACCTTCCTTGCAGCATTTGACTAAATAAGATCATCACGTCTGAAATTACTGACACGCTACACAGGATCTGTATGCTGACTGATTTTACTTTTATGGCTAGCAGCTGTTGGTCGCTGTGATTGTTGCGTTCAAGTCTGATTTTGGTGTGTTACTTTAGATAAAAGTGTGGTTATTCGAAAAAGTAATTTTCAGTTAGTTTTTTGGCCAATTGCATCCCTAATGTTTGTACCACTTTAGAGTGGCTAAAGCTCAAAGAAGTGGGAATGTCTGTATTTACTGTCTGTTTGTGTGAATTGCGCTTTATCCACTATATGAAATAGTAAGCTGACACATTCCCAAGCAGGCTGACAGTTCGGTATGTGTGAACTCCTTCAAGGCATTGACTTTGATATGGTACAGTATCGATGTGTTCCTGCACTTGTAAGTGAGCTCACACTCTGTTCACAGTGTCAGGCTGGGCATAACACCACCAGGCCAGAGGTCACGCTCTCACATGTGACAGGCCTGACAAAAAGGGTTGGATCCAAACCCACGCTGTTGCATGGTAACCTCACCAAACCATCACTTAATCTCCATGAGTCATCAAACGTTCGCCAATGACAACACAAAACAACAAGCAACCACAGATGGGTCAAAATGGTTGATTAAGCAATAAATGAATTTGGCTAATTTATCTAGATTCCTTTTTTTGTTTGTTTTTTTAGGTTTATTCACTTGAGTGTTATTTAAATCACACATTTGTGTGTGTAAAACTACATACTTTTTGCACAAGCTCTTTCGACTCTTTCTCAGGAGAATATACAGTCAAAGCAAAAATTATTCAGACATTTTTTATATTTGATATATTTTTACTAGTGGGTGCAGGACACTATAGTTCATTTATGTAAGTGAGGATAGCAAAATAAAGTAAACTGTGACACATTTATACCCAAAAATTCTTCATACAGTGGACTACCAGTAAAATTGATAAAAATTTGGAACCAAAAATTATTCAGACACTATGACCTGACCATGTTTTGCTTAAGTGTTTTCTGACATAATTCTGACACAGTTTAACTCTGAGATCTTGACATATTTTATTACCATTTTTTTTTTTAACTATAGTGAATAAACTGTTTTAATGAATGAAATGTTCAAGGTGTCTGAATAAATTTTGGTTTGACTGTATTTGATAATATTTTGTTGGAATTAATTTTTATTTGCTTATTAAGTTTTACCCTAGCTCCTAACGTAAATGCCATTTGCAAGTATGAGAGCACATAAAAACATTAATTTCAGTCGCTCAGCTCTGAACTCATCAAACATGTCCAATAGAGAATTCAAAAAAGGCTAGTGTCTCAAGATTTTCTAAAGTAAATGTTTTTTTTGTTTTTTTTTGTTTTACCTGTTTGAGGGAAAAGGGTGACTCACCCAAGGCAGTAAAACAGCCCACATTCGTCACTACACCTGCCCTTTCCATAGCAACACGTGGCGAGTTAAGAGGCAGGCGCCTCTGTGTAGCCTTCCATCGCTCTGGAGGAGGAACCAGCTCTGACATGTGGGAGCATCTCAAGAATGCACATCGGTTTTGACTTGTAGCAGTTAGCAGCCCACAAGGCTTTGAGAGTGACTGTGGGGGCCCTGTGTTTTGCATCAGTGCACCAGAGCACTGCGGAGCTGCACAAGGTCATGACTTCACAGAGCTATCTTTAGATTGATAAACGAGCTACAGTAGATTAGACGTAATGAAAATAAAGAGATACTTGCAGCGTTATCAGGCAGGGAACTGGGAAGTGTGGGTTGAATTCTGCTGCAGTATCTGCATTTCTGCCCTACTTTTCTCTTGGTGACATCAGCTTGTATGTCCACTCATCCATCTGGAGTGTCCCAGTTTACTGGGTTGAGTGCATGATTTTTAAATATTTGAGCAAAGGTTGTAGGAAAAGAGCTGCTCTGTGATATGGGAAGGCTGTAGCTTTCCTGCTCTCAGTAATATTTGGTCTTCTTTGGAAGATTTACACCTCTGTAATGACAGCATTTCCACTGATGTGAAACAAACATGTACAGTTTTGGCAGACGCATTCTTACCAGTGGCTGACAAGAACCTCCATATAGTATACTGTTACTTCAGAATGTATCAAGTACTCAGATGGATACATAAGCCAAGGTATTTGTGCTAAGACTGGCAACAGCAGAAATACTAGTCACATTCAAATCTTTAGGCGAAAGCTGTTAAGGCAAGCAGGGTGATCTCAGTTTTGAAATAAAACTACTATATTGTCTAGGGCTCATATATTGATATCACAATGATTTTATATTGATACTTCTCAGGACCTTGTAGAAGGGTATTTATTTTTAATTGTTTTGTTTTGTTTATGATTTGTCAATTCATTTATAATTTATTATGTTTTTTATGATTTATTATGTGTTTGTTCATGAAGTTTCCTATAGTTCAAGGTATGAAGAAGCAGATAATCATGATAATCATTTATTTATCTGGCGTTAAATATCCATGAACAATTAACTCAACTAAACTTATGTTGAATTGTTGTCATTCTCTGGGGGGGGGGGATCAAAATACCTGAATGAACTGTTTGCATCCAACAATTAAAAAATAAATAATTTGTCCTTGAAATAAAATGACAGAGGATCAGCACAGAGTGCTGAAAAGATGCATTTTGTTTCTAGCACTATTTTCTGTTGAAAATATGGACTTGGTGTACCTTAACTTGTGATTTCTTCCTTTTACTGTTTGTTCCAGTGTTTCTTAATTTGTATTCACTCCATATTTAATAAGAAACTGTGGAACTGACACCCATGTCATTCATTTTTGCATCCTTTTAAATGGTTGCTTTAAGCCTTAGCTGTTTTTTAGAACACTAACTGCTTTGTTCCACTGAAGTTTTGTCACATAACCTTTGCGGGATTGATTTTAATGAAGTTTCGCTCTTAATTTGCAGGTCTCACCACAGAGGGCCTTTATCGAGTGAGTGGAAACAAGACGGATCAAGACAACATTCAGAAACAATTCGACCAGGGTACGTACTGATTTTAACTGGGCTCTGTGGGAAATTAGGCTTCATTTGCAGGTGTTTGATGCATGCGGCTAGGACACATGTTAGAAGATATTTCACAAATTGGGCCCTGATAAACTCCAATTTGAAGGGTTAATTTATATATTTTATCTTGGCCACCTCACACTGAGTGGATATCTCATCAACATTTAGATTCATTATGGTTCTGTTTAAGACAAACCATGCACAGTAGTATTCATCACAAAACAGTCTCCGCTTTCTTGGCTGAGTAAGTTGTTTACTCAATTTTAATTTGAAATATATTTATTATTATTTTATATAAACAATTATGTAATTTGTATGAAATTGTATGGATGGATCAGCGTGTATATATAATTTTGTTTTAATTAATTAATTTTTATTATTATTAACTAAATAATATTAACAGATATTTAATAAAGATTACATAATAGCTTAATATATAAATATATATTATGTATTTATGTAGTATGCAGTATTTATATAGTTTGCAGCTATTATATCTTCAGTAGTGTAATCAGATTACTGTATTAATTACTCTTTAAGTTTTGATATTAAATTGGTTTATGTAGAGTTGTTTTATAGTCTATACAGTATTTAATGCAATGGCATCAAAACTAATTAAATTACAGAAAATAGTCCCTTACCTTTTTAAGTGAAAAATAATTAAATTACAGTAATTAATCACTTCGTAATGCGTTACACATATTGTATGCAATATTTTCTTTTAATTTCTAACTTATAACTATCAAGACTAGTGAATACTCACCAACATTCACCAGCATGAATGATGAGAAACAGGCCCTGAATTACACAATTATGATCTGTAACACTGTAAATGGACCATTCCTGTAAAAACAAACTTGACATTTGTGGCTTCTGACTGGCTTGGTGCCTGCAGGCCTCCATCAAGCTGTGATTCGCACTAGTTATTAGCTTATGCAGGACATTTTTAGCTTAAATCTCCTTGTGATACATTAAAGTAATCTGTTATATTCTCTTTTTAAAGCTCAGAATTAAATTGTCACTACGCTGACGATATATTGAGGCAGTTACAGGCTAACGGTGGGCGGTATTACCGAAATGTATTCTGTGCCATGAGTAATGTTATTTCACAGAAACTGTTTATATCATAATGTAGTTATTTTGCAAATTCAATGAAAAAATGGCTTATATAATAAATAACCGTGACTATTGTAGATAATGCAGTGAATGCAATCTTTTACTTCATCTCATTTCATTTTTTGATCTTCTCCTTTGGAACTTGATGGACAGGAATCAAATGATAAGATTATTCATAAAGGAAGTCTGGCATCCGTGCAAAAGCACCTTTTAGCACGTTATGTAACACTTGAGTTAAAAACAATGGCATCAAAATTGTTGTGCTTAGCAAAAGCTCTTTCTCATTTTTACTTCGGGATGTATTTCCAAATTTATTATATTTGCATTCTGGAATATCTTCAGCCGAGTGACCACATTATTCATTCAGTGAGCCATTGCTTGCCCAAAACAGTCACTATAGGCATCAGTCTGCCCACTGGCCCGAAGCCATTAGTCTTTCTCTCTTTTATTCTTCTCCATCCTCACGATACTGTGAATTGGGTGCTTTTACCCCTTCTTGTGTTCATTCAGTGCCTTTGCAGAGAGATCTAATCTGACATTTCACCTTAAACCCGGCTCTTACAGCCTCTCTTTCTCCTCCCTTTCCTCTCTCATTCCTATTTATTTTCTGTTTTCCCCCATAGTTTTCCTTCTATTCTGCTCAATCCCTTTAAATCTGTTTTAGTGGCTTTACCAACACTGATAAAGGCAGTTGGATGCTTACACAAGCTCACACTATTTTTGTTCTTCTCTCAGACCACAGCATTGACCTGATAGTGATGGATGTAGCTGTGAACGCTGTGGCTGGGGCCCTAAAGGCCTTCTTTGCTGACCTCCCTGACCCCCTCATACCATACTCTCTCCATCCAGAGCTAGTGGAAGCAGCCAGTAAGTATCGACTCATTAAATTTCTCAATCGTTTCCTCTTTTGTCTGAGGTTTGTGGTAACGGACTGCTTTAGAATGCTTTCATTTTACTAGTTGCATATTGTTTCAAAATGTTAATTAAACCTGACAGTTGTGTAGCATTCAGTGGCATGCTTTATCAAACCTTAAAGGGCAGGGTAGGTGATTTTCTTAAAAAACATTTTTTGTTATGCTGGTTGAAAGTCACTTCACAACCCGATAGGAATCACCTAAGTTAAGTGGTCTAAATGTATTTATATGCATTTAAATCGTCTGTGGAAGGAGTAGGACCATAAAATGTTAGTCAGATCATATCCCTCGATCAAAGGGATATGATAGGATGTCTTACCTGCCTGTCAACGTATGTTTTTACATACCCTGGTGCACACTGTTCACGCAGACATCATATGTCATCAGCGCGTTTCATGCTATGCAGAGTTAAGACAGACGTCAGTCACGAGCACCGCAACCAAAACAGAGGCCACGTTTTACAGTTCCTCCTGTACCAAAATAACAAGCTTATGCTGCGTTCACGCTATAACTGCTATAATTTGAAAGAGATGAAAACTCGTGACGTTATACTTGGAGCAGTTCGTGACTCAAATTTATGCGTTTCAATGTCAGCACTATCAACGCCGAAATGAATCTGCAGCAGTCAGGTTGTACAGTTCAGTGCTCTTTAAGTTGTTTATGTTCATTATTATTGTAATGTTATGTGCTTTGAGACATGAGGTAGTTTAACGCCGTCTCTCGTGACACTTTTATTTGCTCCCTGTTGTACGTGTTCATGTGATTTGGAGGAGGCGTAGCTTTGGAGACGCTCTGAAGGGACAGTGGGAGCCTCTCTGAAAATGATCTACCCTACCTTTGAATAATAAAATGTGATTTTTTTTTTTCTTCTTTTTCAGTAGTATTGACACTACCAGTTTTGTGAGTTTGAAGTGTGTTTTTGGACCAAATCAGGGAGTGTGCGTGTACTTAGTTCAGTTTTTAGTTTTTTTTAGTTTGATCATACAAAATCTGATGTGATTTACAGACATGAATAAAATATTTGCAATAATTTTCACACCAACAATTTAGACAGTCTGGTAAAATATATTTTAAAATGGAATTTATTCCTGTGATGGCAAAGCTAAATTTTCAGCAGACATTACTCAAGTCTTCTAATATGCTGATTTTCACATTTCACACAAGGATTGAGATCTGGGTTAGCACTTTATTTTATTGCTAGTGTAAGAAGGCGTAAGTCAACCTGCAGTTGACTCCATCTGTAATCATGTGTCTGACTCTAGCTCTGACCTCAGCCTCTCATTGATACATTAGTCTTCACAAGCTGCAGGTGTGCGGCAGTGTGTTGAGGCAAAATAAAGTGGGTTTAGTGAAACAGCATTCACCTGTGACATCATAACAAGTTGTGGCTACAAGAAAGACAGGAAGTGTGTCTGCTACAACTATGAGAACAAGTAGAGACCTGCTCGTCTTTTCAACGGTCAAGTTTTTTTTCTATCCTTTGCATACCCGGTTTCTGCTTTCAGCTACGTTCAATATTAATCCTATCACCACACCGTCTAATCCCAGCCCAAGGTAGCTGAGAAGTCATTTAAATGCATCTGCATTTCCGTTTGATGCTTCCGAGTGCTGAATCTAATCCAGGGCCCCCTGTGACGTACTCCTCATTATTTCTGATCCTTTCTGCTGTACATAAATGACATAAGTGCTGGGATGCTGTTCTCTATGAACATACTGATATTTCATCTTTATCTTTTCCCTCCCCTCGCATGTTCTTGCCAGGCAATTGTAGCTCATTGCATCTTATAGAGAAATCTCTTTTTGATGATGTTTAACACACAACTGCAAATCTTCTTAATTGTCTTTCTGCTGGAAAAGATGAAAAGTTTCAAATCAAATCACCTTTATTGTCACACCACCAGACGTGGTGGATGAAAGTCTTTGGTACATACTCCAGACAGTGCACATGACATGACATGTACATATAATATACAAAATTCAATAAAAATACAGTGTATACAATACAGTGTTTTTTTTTTTATGTGCTTCTTAGTTTTCCATGTTCAGTCCTTGTTGAACATAATTTTGTCCACTGATTGCACCTCTCTCTGAATGCTGGATTCTGATGGGTCAATTTGCAGTTAAAAATTTTGTTTAATATATAGGGATGGACAGATATTGACCATAACGATAATCCTTATATCACTTCTGTGTTTTAAAATTAAAACACTAAAAACTAAAATCAGTCATTTTAAATGCTACAAGTGAAGTTATGCATCACAACATTATAATGTACAGTATGAAACATGAATATTCATTTCGAAGTTTAACAATTTCATTTAACAGTGTTATTAAATTACTAGTTTACAAAGTTTAACTTTAAGTGGGCATTAGATGACAAGGTAAATAAGCATAAAAACAGGGGGAAATATGTACAATTAAATATCTAATAATCAGTTTGTTTGAGCGAGTTTATTACCTGCATTCAGATTTAGCATTTTCCTTCAGGTCAGTCCTATGGTCATAATAAAAAAAATCTGTTTAAATGTCAGATGCATTATCTTGTCCTTTTAACAGTTAAGGGGTTTTCCCGTGACTGACAGCGCTAGTCAAAGCATTTGTCAGTTGCGTCTTGTTCAACAATTCAGTCTTTTCAATGTAAAGGTCTTCGCTACTGACTGACACACTCATAAAGACAGTCTTTGCCGCCATCTAATGGCCCAATAATGTCTGCTTGGCGTCGTGCCTAATGTCCTTCAGCCATGACTTATTCACGATACAGCTCAGTCTCTCGTACCTTATTGCTTACATATATATATATATGTATGTATGTATGTATGTGTGTATATATATATATGTATGTGTGTATATATGTATATGTATATATGTATGTGTTAGGGCTGCACGATTTGGAGAAAAAATCTAATTGCGATTTTTCTGGTTAAAATTGCGATTTGCGATTTAAAATGTGATTTTTATAAAACAATTGAAAAAAAATATATATAAACAATACCAGGCTTGTTTTGCTTGTTTGTAGGGCTGCACAATTTGGCCCAAAATTTTGTGCTAATATATTATTTTGACTGACTATTATTATTATTATTGCTNTTTGTAGGGCTGCACAATTTGGCCCAAAATTTTGTGCTAATATATTATTTTGACTGACTATTATTATTATTGCTAAATAAAAATATTAAACCAAATAAGAAATATTACTGTTGTAATAACTTTCATTATTAAAGTATTTAGCATTAGTACGATGTGGGGTTACCTGTTAACATGAAAGCAGTATGTCTATAAATCATTGGAAAGGTCTAAGGATTTTTTTTTTTGTCGTCAAGAGGAAGGAACTACTTGCCTCTTATGCATCCACTGTGGGGAAAAAACCCTGTACACTTATGTACGCTGGAAAAAAACATATTGATTTATATGTTTCCCTCAAAGTTCTTTAGAGAGAGAAATTATTTTTCCTATTTTTACCCTGAATAGGATTGAGTGAAATTACTTGGTGCTAAACATGTATGTTTCATACTGGACACCGGAGGGCGCCCTTGAGCAGATACTCTAAATACTCCAAATATATGCAATATAACAAACGCTGTTCCAGGAAATCCCCAGTGGGCATCATGCTATCGCTGTGACTGAATAAAAAGAAGGTAGAAACGCTTTGATTGATTAAACATGAATAAAATAAACAGACGACTACAACAATACATGGTTTATATGTTTTCTTCAAGCCTTCTCGGGTATTTCCATAATAATAAAGTATATTTATAATCCAATGCTAATCAAAATGCTATTTCAAACACTCAACTGACGTTATTAAGTGAGTTTGGAGTAAAAACACATTAAATGTTGTCTTTTGTTAGAAAAGAGGTTCTTAAAGGCTTCTCATGTTTGGAAAGTTTGTATATTTGACGTCTGTTGCATTTCTAATGCAGTGCTCTCAGATGGAGCATCATTTACTGAGCAGCTCTTCACTAACACGCTGCGTACATATTAATATAATTAAAAATCACAGTTTTTGCGATGTCAAATCGCGATTTCGATTCGATTACGATTAATCGTGCAGCCCTAGTATGTGTGTATATACAGTGGGTACGGAAAGTATTCAGACAACCTTAAATTTTTCACTCTTTGTTATATTGCAGCCATTTGCTAAAATCTTTTGTTCATTTTTTTTCCACATTAATGTACACACAGCACCCCATATTGACAGAAAAACACAGAATTGTTGACATTTTTGCAGATTTATTAAAAAAGAAAAACTGAAATATCGCATGGTCCTAAGTTTTCAGACCCTTTGCTGTGACACTCATATATTTAACTCGGGTGCTGTCCATTTCTTCTGATCATCCTTGAGATGGTTCTACACCTTCATTTGAGTCCAGCTGTGTGGTTGATTATACTGATTCGGACTTGATTAGGAAAGCCACACACCTGTCTATATAAGACCTTACAGCTCACAGTGCATGTCAGAGCAAATGAGAATCATGAGGTCAAAGGAACTGCCTGAAGAGCTCAGAGACAGAATTGTG
>RJVU01042615.1:226427-262305 GCA_003731715.1 Anabarilius grahami | reverse complement strand
CCTCTAATAAAATATTTAATTTAAAAATATTGCTAGTTTTGTATTGCATCACTTTCTCACATAACTCAAATCATGTCTTTATTTTTGTAATTTATTTATTTACTAGGTAATAAGCAGGTTAATGTATAAATAGGGTTTATTTTGTCATAGTAACTAGCTAACAGGAAGTTTTTGTATCAACTGGAAGGAGTTAATGCCGCAACTACTTTAAATTCTGAATTTCCTCATTTCTCTGTCTGAGTTTGTTCAATGTGTCCTTTTCTAGAAATCGTAGACCATTACGAAAGACTGCAGGTGCTTAAGGAAATCGTGAGAAAATTTCCTCCTGTGAACTATGAAGTTTTCAAATATGTCATCACTCACCTCAACAGGTAAAGCTTTGGCTTCCCCCTCTTTAGTAAAAATAGTTTCTTTGTTTATGCTTTGTTAATAAATAATTCATCCCAGTGATCGTTATTTATAAAGAGGTTGATTCCCAGAAATTCCCCCCACCACCTCCCAATTTTAACATTATGAAAATATATTATGAAAGACAAAATTGTATAATATAATAATATATCTTGCGAAAATATATATGTAAAAAAATAGTTAAAAATGTAAATTCATTTGTATCTCCTTCCTCCACCAGGGTAAGTCAGCATAGTAAGACCACGTTGATGACGGCCGACAATCTCTCCATCTGTTTCTGGCCTACGCTCATGAGGCCTGATTTTGAGAACAAGGACACACTGTCCACCACCAAACTCAACCAGTCTGTCATCGAGACCTTCATCCAGCAGTGCCAGTATTTCTTCTATGGTGGTGACATCACAGAGCCCTCCAGTGCTGAGGGGACTCCTCCTCCACACGGCCACGGCTTGGAGTCTCTGCTGGCCCTGCAGCTCCCTCCTCCCCTTCAACCACAGCAGATCCAGCACCCGCTGCCCCCCGAACCCCTCATATAGACCCCCAGCTCACATTTGGCTGACTTCAACATGCTTGTATGTGTGCGTGTAAGCCTCTTAAAATAAGAAGTGAAAATTATAATTTTTTTTTTTTTTGTACAAAAAATGTGACTTGCAGAAAAGACTTTTTTTTCCTTCCCTTTTTTTGTTCCTTAGCCAGACTGAATGAGAGTGAATAAAAACTGTAAAGAAAAATTGTAAAGAAAATGTCAATGTAAATTTGACAGTAAATGTGCAGATTGACTAATTTCAAACCTCACAAACTTAAGGAAGATATATTTATAAAACTTTTATTTTGTTTTGTTTTGAAAGACAATGGAGCTGTCAATCACTCACTAAAACCAACACCACATGCACGGCTTGCCATAATGGCAAAGTGTGCCATTTTTCTGCTTGTGTTTGTCCCCTTTTTATTTTACAATGGACTAAAGATATATTTTTAGGATATTTTTATCTTAAAGACAGCAGTCGTTGTTGGGGTGGTGGTATCCCAAGGCCTTTGGGATTGAACTAACATGAGTTTATAAAATCAGGGGCGCCTGCCTAGGATGCACTTTGTCCTACAGACATTGAGCCGGGAGCCCCTCGTACTCTGGAAACCACAGAAAGGGAAACAGCCCACTGCAACCATTTGGCACATCTCAGAGATTCAGGCTTCAGAAGACGCCTGGTTATCTCCGTCTTGTTTCATGTTTGTTCGTTTCGGTTCCACAGACCATCTTTAGAATTTCTATGGTTCTGTTAATTCATTTTGTGTACTGAATTTGCATGTTCTTTGCCACTTGTAATAACTGAAAGAGTAAGCGCGGAGGAAACCCGTAAATGCTTAACTGTTTTTATGCAAGACTTTTTTTTTATTTTTTTTTAACCTAACTTGTTTAAGGGAACGTTAAACTGGGGTAAAATTGTTATATATGTTTGTTTGTGTCATGCCATAGTTCGAATTTTAATATCATTATTTTGGCTTTAATTGTTTCCCTAAAATAGGAAAATATAAATATCTCTATATATATACAATATATATAAATGGCGGCATCATTTGATGGCTGATGAAACAAATCACGGGGTACTGGAGCTCTGTATAATCTTGTAAAACCTATAATCAGATCTCTTTGTGGTATGATGTATTAAAAATTGGGGTTAGATCCATTGACTGTACTTAATTCCCTATATGAATAACTTTTTTTTTTCCCTTTTTTTTTTATTAGATGGTACTGAATTTTGTTCCACTGTAACAGATGCTGTTTAGAAAGCTTGCAGTCTTTGTGTGGAATACAGCACAACTCAGAGATGTTTAGTTGTGATGCGAGAGCTTGTATGTGAATGGATGGGAACAAAAATGACAAGATTTATCTCAATTGACTCACTAAAACGGAGGAAAGGGCTCAATAGGGTAAGTGTGCAGCTGCTAGGATCCCATTTAGTGTAGTTTTAAAAAAGAGCAACATTATGTTCATATGACTGCCTCATATGATGTACAAACTAAATATTTTAACATCATCTGCTATGTATTATAGTAAATAAATGATTTTGACAAATGATGTTTGCCTGATGTTATTTTTCAGTCGCACATTATATGAAGAAGATAACCAACCAATGGTAGCGTGCCTTTAAAATGTCCCCTGCAACCAGGGTTGCCAGATCTGCGTAACAAAACCAGCCCAAAAACCAAAAATATACCACTCCCATTTCTAAAATACAGAGTAATGTTAATTGTAACATTTAATAACTTATTAAAATCAAATGATGTATCTGTTAACATTATTAATGGACCTGAGCTGACTAACAATCAGCAATGTATTAAGTTGAACAAAGACTAATAAATAAATGCTGTATAAAATGCATTGCTCATTGTTGATGCATTAACAAACGTTAGCTAATGGGACCTTATTGTGTAGTGTGACCAATAAAATCATCTTACCTTAAGATTGACTGCTGGGAGTTTAAAAGAAGCCGAACTTCACCCTGCCTGCAATGTTGGTTTGGTATAAAGTCGCCTATGAAAGACGCACATTTGTCAGTGAGAGCCGCTGCAGACCTGTGAATGAGGAACGCCACCTTGAGGTGAGGTTATGAACTACACAACTCAATCAAGTGTACGGTAGCTACTGCGCTTTATTCGATTTGTTTACATTATTAGGCAGTAGTCACAATCCCTAAGTGTTTATGTTTTGCAACGAAGATGCTAACACAACTAGCCTCAAGCACAAAATTTAGTGTATGATAAAATATTCGACATTTCTTTGAAAGGAAGTCATGTTCCAGCTTACTTTCTCAGGAGTCGGCTGAAAGCTTTTGCCATCAAAGGTGAGAATTTGAAAGGGTCACATACAGTGAAAGGGGGATTGTTCTTACTCTCGAACTCGTATATTTGATCTCTCAAATTTCTTTGCCTTGTGTAAAGAGTAACAAATCATATAGTTATTCTTAGCTAGAGTTCTAGTGAAATATGAGGTTAGCAAATCACACGCCAAAATTTGCCGTCGAGTGCCAGCTTTTAAAGAATGTTCCTAATTATTTAACAATTATTTATGTATGTTAAAAAATCTTTTTATTCAAATTAGTTATAGTAATATCATTTTAATGAATGAAATTATAAACAAAACAAAAAAATGTGATATTTGAACATAAATCTGGATAAAATATTATCTCATGTCTTTCGAAACCTGTATGACTAACATAATGTTCAAGCTGCTCTTTTCCATACTATAAGTGAATGTCTTGTCCATGACCTCAACCTAAATTTCTGTCATTTCATGACAAAGATATCAATACAATATTGTGCATACAATATAGTGTAATTACAATATAAAGCATAGGTCATAAAGACCAGCTTTACGATGTGTTTATAGTGTTTTTTTGTCGTGTATGGAGCTTGACAGGTCCTGATCCCCATACACTTTCATTGTGTGGAAACAGTAGCATGAACAATCTTCAAAATATCTCCTTTTGTGTTCTACAGGAAAAAAGTAGTCGTCTGAACTACATGAGGGTGAGTAAATGATGACAATGGGTAGATTAGCCACTAAAGGATGCTAAAGATAAAATATGTGTTTGCTAACTGAATGTTTGGGAATTTGCATTGTATTTGTTAACATGGTGGAAAATGTATGACTGAAGTAAATGGGAATGGTTAATGCTTGGAGGTGCTGCCAACCACAGACTGCACTAAAACATGAGAGTTCAGTTCAGTTCTGATGGGAACAATGTTAGTCACTTCCAGCTGCTCGATCTTAAAGAAACAGCTGACTAAACTGACAATAAAAATGACAATCACATCATTGCTATTTCCCCATTAAAATGGCACACTGCCACATTTTGATTTATTTTATCATCAGATTTGAAAGCATCTATAAGAAGAGGGCAAAAAGCAATATGGCAGCAGGATTGACACTGAATGAGTTGTCTTGAGATGTTCAGAATAGGTCACTATGAATTGATTAATCATAAATAGTAAATATTTGTTTTAAAAAATCAGACTGTGTATGTGTATATGCATATATATATTCCTCATCTTAAGTGGCATTTATGCTCATTCAAAACTTTCTAAGGAACATGTTAATATGATAAAAACACATTTTTTTTTAAAGCTCTGAGGGACTGGCTGCCTAACATGTCAAATTTAAGTGTGGCATTTCACCACATCAGTGTCACTGTTCACTTTAACGCTTTCAGATTTGTACCGAAATCCATGGGCGGTGGTGTTTTTTTTTGCCTTACACATGAAGATGTGTAACATTTAAAGGCAGAAACATTTAAAACATTTAAAGCAGACGGTCAATTCAACATGATACAGCTGACTAAAACATCTGTCAGTGTACTCATTCACACTCATGCCAGGGAACAAACATTTGTATTGTTTTTTTGTCCTACACAGAACTGGAGAAATATACTGAATGAAAAGTGAGACATTCTCGGCCTCTGCCAAAATAAACGTCAGAGCATCAGATCCTGAGATAAAACAAAGAAATGAGTTTTGAATTCTTTGGGTGACAAAGTGCAACAGCTCATCAATCTGATTAATTTGCCCAAATTGTTGGCAATACGCACTACATGCGTGAATCTCACAACAACATGTCCTAATCATATTTCACATATACATGTATGTAAAACAATGAAGAGTATGTTTCTGTACCATTGAGTTTTGTTACACGTTTTTACGTAGCAAGTTTTTTTTTGCAACAGTTTGTTTTTCCCCCAAATCTCATATATCGCATTACTTTATTGCAAAAAAGTTATGAAAACATAAAAACTGTAATGTATTTATACATCATGCTAGTAAGTTATACTACCTATACAAGCACAGTAAAACATTTCTGTATTATGAGAATAAAGAATGATAATCAAATGTATATATTAATATTTTACTCAATATATAATTTATATAATATTATTTAATGGTAAATTATTATTATTTAATGGTTAATGGTAAAGTAACCCAGACATGTTTTTCTGAGACTCACACACAAGCAAACTTTAGAGGGAAAAAGCCATTTTGGTTTGATCAGACAGCAAAACATCAACTAAGAGATGACAAAACTGTGCTTCTATAAGTTCTGCTGCATATGGCTGAAATCTTTATTTCACATTATCATAGAGCGCTAAACTGATCCACCGCTGCATTGCTTTGAGTAAAGCGATCAAATATTCTCAACTAATGAACAAAGACATGTGGACAAAATGATGAGAGAAAGCAACAGTCCTGGTACTGTAAAACAATCCTGAGATCGATGATGCTGCATTTTGACCCTTCCAGTTTCTGATTGGCTCCATCAAACCGCACAACCGGTAAAATCAGTTAAAGCTCAATGGTAAAAGTTTGAAGTGCAGCAAAATATAATATAATCATCGGTTCATTCATCAGGACAAAAATTTTTTTGATTTAAGCCAATGAAATTAGTAGTGATCTACAGTATGTCATAAAAAAATACAAGCATTAAAGAAAATTATATAATCATTGACCAAAAATTATCTTTTTCCCCCCCCCATGAATAGGCCATTATATTACTCAATTAAATCCAATATAACTAATAAAACCAAAAATAAAATAAATTTTCTAGAACAAAAACTGTTCAAGTGTCAGGCAGCTGCAGTCCTAAGCACTTATTATAACTGCTGATTTTTTTTCCTTTTCTTTTTTTGTCCATTCATATTTATGAAGCGAGACAATGAACAAGTCATGGTTTAAGCTCACACAGAGATGTGTTTGAAGGCCGCAAAAAAAGACATCTTTCCCTTTGCTTTTCTATTTAAACGCAGATCAAATGAAGGCAAAACAGTGCAAGAGGTAAATGGTGCAAGAACTGAATGACTCCAGTGAGTAGCAGACGCCGAGATAAGCAGGATGCACCTCTCCAACCAAACAAAGAGCATGAAACCATGAAAAGGGGGTCCGTCGGTCCACATAGATGGGAACATCATTCCATCGCCACTTCGGAGTCCATCACAACCCGATGACGTCCCCTGAACAGAGCTGTTAAATGTGTACAACAGGACACAAAAGGCAAGTGCTTGTTTGTTGTCAACACCACCGGCCTCACGATCACCTGTAGTTCTGTTTGTTTGTTCAATTACTATGAGCCCGGAGGGCTGTGGGCATCTCCGTCAGGCCACAGGGTAGCCGGTCGTCCTAATGTAACAGCTTCCGATAAGGAAGGTGACTGCAATTGCTCACTAACTAAATTTTCATACTCGCTACTGTCGTCATCCTCATCCTCATCCTCCTGGTCTTCCTGGCCGGTGGCCTGGCGGTTCAGGGAATCTGAGCTCGAGCCGTCTCCGTTGCCCAGGCCCAAACTGGGAGATGGGTGGCCGGGCGAGCCCACGGCTTGGGGCCGCGGTAGCAGTATAGCGCTTGGTGAATCTGGAGGCAGCGTGGTGCTGTAGATTGGTGGAGACGACGAGTTTACGGGTCTCTCTAAATTGGGCTCCACCGAGGGACCTGAGAGCACGACTCGAGTCAGCGAAGAGTGTGAGGAGTCGGGAAGGGCAGAGTTATCGGGAAGCGTGACAGCGGCTGCCTCTTGAAGTCCTGTGGAAAAAATAAAGAAGATTTTAAAAGAAATTGTATCCTTTTTTTGCAAATTCACATCAGCACATACTTCTCTCTTCCTCAGCGCTGTTACGTTTCCTGAGAGCGATTTCCTCTTTGAGTTTGTTCACTTCTTCTTGGATTTTCTCCCTCACTCGTTCACTTTGATCTACTTCACAGCACACCGCCTGCAGAATGACAGAAAATTCATAGATAGCACATCCTCAGCATTATGCTAAACATTATCCATGTATTTCTGGCTGTATTTATTTAAAACATTTCAATGTTATACCAGGTCTTGACGTTAACAGCTGCCAACCCGACAAATGCTGTTGGATTTCAACAGTGGTGTGTAACACAGTCACTTCTACTAGCTACTTGTAATGTAAATCATTTATAAATCAATGCCAAGACAGGAGAATACATCAATATGTTTCTAAACTTGTGAAATGTTGTTCATCACGATTTCAAAATAAAAGTTTAAACCTTTGCTTTGAGTTTGCATTAGATTTGATGTCCACAACTCCACATATTCTTGTTCAAGAAATGACAGTGGTTGTAGCATTTCTATCGTAAAGAAGTGGCCAAATATTAAAGATTAAGTGGACATTTGAATTAAATGTTATTTGGTCAATATTACACAGGGTCATGCTGTAAAGTGCAACAACAACAATCAACCCAGTATCGTGTATCATCTCATGAGCTAAGTGTATTATCACAGCCCTAATTAGTAATTTCCCTACAACAAAATTGTGGCCAGTGAAAATGCTGAGTGGCTAGTAACTTTGGAAAACCACTAGCCACAGTGGCTGGTGAGCAAAACGTTAAGGTCAAGCCCTTGTTATTGACTTACAAACTGTGCTGTATGTTAACAAGCATCTCCTGGATTGATCTTAAAGTTAAGCAGTATAATTGTGTAACTCACCTGCACTCTTTCTTGAAGGGCACTGTACACCTGAAAAATAGCTCGAATGTCCTTCATCACCCCATCCTTATCAAAGAAGTCAGTCCTATAAATAATAATAATAATAGTAATGTAATTAGCAATCACATATTCAAGTATTTACTGCAGCAAAAAAACAGCACTGGTTTATGTTTTATGCTGTGTAGTTTGCAATAAGCATCATGACTTGAGCTGTGTAAATATATGGCCTCAAAGACAGATAAATAAATCAATCTCATCTTTTTCTCTACTGATAGACCAAATATTGACAAGGCTGATTGGTCTGAAATATACCAAACTTGATATTGGATGCTGTACATTTTCTGTTTTCAAATATTCCTGTGTAAAATAAATATTTATTTAATATTTAATGAATATAATGAATAAATGTTGAGTAATATATTTAATGTCAGCAAACAGAACAGAACAGAATCCAGCAAACAGCCAGTTCTATAGATATAAGTATTGGTCAACCACTTCTTTTTCAGTTAAAAATACAGTTCAAAAGTTTGTGGTCAGTAAGATTTTTTTTTTAAGGAATCTAATAAAAGTATTAGATTCTTTCAAAAAAAAAAAGACATTTACAAAGTTACAAAAGATTTATATTTCAAATAATGCTGTTCTTTTGAATTTTCTATTCATCAAAGATGAAGAATCCTGAAAACAATTTATCACGGTTTCCACAAAAATATTTTGCACCACAACTGTTTTTTACACTGATAATAATAATATTTTTTTCTTGAGAACCAAATCAGCATGTTAGAAAGATTTCTGAAGGATCATGTGACACTTAAGACTGGAGTAATGATGCTGAAAATTCAGCTTTGCCATTACAGGAATAAATAATATTTTAAAATATATTAAAATAGAAAACAGCTACTTTAAATGGAATAATATTTCACAATAATTACTGTTTTTACTGCATTTTTTAATCAAATAATTACAGCATTGGTGAGCATAAGTCACTTTAATAACACAATCATTTTCTATTGCTACATTCTGTAACATGTCTCACCCATGTTCTTTAATGACACTGGCATAGTTCTTGGAGGTATTCGGCACAGATGAGACTTTATATTCCTGTTGACTGGTGTTGCCCAGGTTTGGGATGCTTAGAGATATCCTCTGATTATACCTGCTGGGAAAAATAGCAAAATTCCAACAGAAACACTCAAACACGTTATCAGCTACATGGTGCCATTTGCAAACATTATGCATAGTATTATGAAATAACAATAAAAGAGAAATGCATTTAAACAGTTAAAATGAATCATGATTTTTCATATTTTGTTACCCGACAGGATTACATATCTCCACAAGTTAGTATTAAATAGCTTGTACATACTTTCTGTTGGGCCTGAAGAGCACATACTCCAAAGCATGTGTGGAACTATTGGCTGTGGAGATGAAACTGAAGAGGAGGAAGACCAGATCTGGGATGCCAAGTATATTGGTCAACTGCTTATGGATCACCTGCTCTCTAAATGACATCTGCTGTTGGGTGTTCCTTCGAAACCGGTACCAGCCGATAACATTCTGCACAGGAAGAAGAAAGTGAAGTGTGAAGTGGGTCAGCTGATTTAAACACACAAAGAGGCACAACGTTGGACAAAGAATCTGTCAAGGTAACTGTTAATAATTTATTTGTCTCTCTCACATTTTTATGCATATTTTATGGTAACTGCTTACTTTTCTTCTATCCTTGAGGATTCTGTTGAGATTTTCTTCATTGATGTTACCTGCATAGTCATAAAAGCTGCAACATGCAAGACAACTGTAAGTTTGATTAAAAAGAAAGAAAGAAAGAAAGAAAATGTATGTTTCTTATAACATTCAAAGTTTGGGGCAGTAAGATTTTAAAAGATTTTTTAGAGGAAATGAATAATTTTATTCTGCAAAAAGTGACTAAAGACATTTAAAATCTAACACAACATTTTCAATATTTATATTTCAAATTAAAGCTGTTCTTTTAAACTTTCTATTCATCAAAGAATCCTGAAAAAAATGTATCAGGGTTTCCTTAAAAATATTAAGAGCACAAACTGTTTACATTATATTACATAATAATAAGAAATCAGCATATTAGAATGATTTCCCAAGGATCATGTGACACTAAAAACTGGAGTAATGGCTGCTGAAAATTCAGCTTTGCCATCACAGGAATACATTTTTAAAATATATTAATTTAGAAAACTTTTATTTTAAATTGTAATAATATTTCACAATACTACCTTTTACTGTATTTTTTGGTCAAATAAATGTGGCTTTGGTAAACATAAAAGACTTCTTTTTTTTAAATGGTACCGACCCCAAACTTTTAAATGGTATTGTATATTTTTATAACATACAATAAATCTACTAAATCCAATGCAGGATGTTCTTACCTAAACAGTTGTGTACAAGGTTCATGATTATGGACCTCTGAAAAGCAAGTAAAGGGAAGTGATCAATTATATTCAACATCTGAGTAAAATAATCATGTTGTGACAGTTCAAAAGGTCTAAATTTAAATATTCATATGCATACATGCAACATTAACCTTGGAATGGACAAATAACAGTATGCAGGCAGTATGCTGTCATGAGAAGAGTTGTCTAGAGGACAACATGACCTTTATAATGACTTCTTACTGCAAAAATAAGATACTATCCAGGCCCACATTTAATGTTGGAGGCCTTTGTGAAATTCTTTGTAAAGTGATCAGAGACGAAGGGGTCTGGGAGCAGTGCCAAACTCAGAAAACATGATCTCTTAATGTTAGAGGAGCTATTTCCAGCAATTCTGAGCAAAAAATTGTCTACTTTGATGTATGAGGCTTTATCTCTGAGGCCTCAAGACTTTACTCGGCAATATTGGCTGACACAAACTTAAAAACACAAATCCAGTCGAAGAGTTGGGTGGTTTATCAGGTTATTGACAACCAGGGCTGACTGCTACAGTACTTTGGATGGTTGAGAATTAACAGATTACATCAGCCATATCTTGAACTGATAACACACAGGAAGGTCATCACGTCCTCACTATGAAACATGTTATGTCTGTGATCTGAGACTGGAATGAGGTTTCCACCAAGGATTTCAGTGATGAGAATGGTCATGAAAATCACTACATTTGTATCTGTAGCTTTAAGACAGTAAAAAATAATCAAACATTGTTTTACCTATTACAGTGAGGAATTCTGAGCTACCGATGTGCGAGTCGCTGATGTTTAAAGTTTCCTCTTGTCTCACTTCTCCCAACAGGAAGCCCTCCTAAAAGAGTCAGTAAACATTTTTGCTGTACCATCAAAATTGACTTTTGCATATTGAATACTGCAGTATTTATTATAATATAAATGATTTATCCAAGCAAATTTTTTATTTTTTTTTTAATTCATGTGCCCTCATAATCTTTAATCAAAATAACTTCCCCTCCCTCTCACAGTGACATCTCTTCTCTTCTCTGATGACATGTTTACTGGCACGAGGCCAGGCCAACCTGTCACTCACATGAGATCACAGCAATAGCAAACCACAACCATCCAACGATCCAATCAATTCCCAATGGACATAATCATTTTTTCTTGTTTGAGAAGCCGTTTCACTCAAATATACACATCACAAAAGGGAAGACAAGGCTACAGTTTCATTCCGACTTTAAGACAGAATGTTAATACGGACGTAACCGAATAGGCACCTTCCACAAACAGGGCATGCAACTGTTTAAAAATTAAGTAATCATTACTATTATTATTTTTGATTACAGCCCTATTACTACATACAGCTTCAAACCCTTGTATGATTTAGCAATTTCCTAGGAATAAACATAAAAATTATGCTGTCACACCATCTGGGCTACTTGGGTTCAGTTCAGTTCAAGTTTATTTGTATAATGCAATTTACAATACATATTGTTTCAAAGCAGCTTTACAGAAAATGCTTGTTTCAATGTTACAATTAGGAATTATTCTGTCAGAGATGAGTGTGTCAAGTGGATATTGGTTAGTAAACCATGTATTCAGTTAAGCGGATACAACAATTATGTTAGGCAGTTATTGAAAAACTACTACTAATAAACTGTTAAATAAAAGTTGTTTGATTTTTTTTCCCTTACAGGCTGAATGCCATTTTAAGGGGGATACAGACATTTGATGTGTTTAAAAAACAAACAAAACATGAAATTTGCACCTTTAATGGTCATGATATACCAAGGTGTACATGTTAGTCGAATGTGCCCAGAATTCATGCAGTAAATATGTTAAAAATAATGCAAATTTGTACAAAGAGGTCTGAAAAACAGAAATTTCACTGCTGCAATGAAAGAACAACAGAAACTCTGTTCTCTCCAGGCACCATTGGCCGTTTACGTGTTCAGTTTGAGCAACTAGATTGCATTGAAATGGCTGATTATGTTTTACAATTAAAATAAAATTAGGTCATGAAGGTGGTTTTGTATCAAAAGCCCACATATAAATATTTAAGATGTTGACAGTCCATCCCACAAATACGTTCAAATCAAAACTAAAGTGGTTGTCATTTAGATAGTCAATAAGGAAAAACAGTAAAAAGAAAAAAAAAAGTCTCATCTTTGACAGGTTGAAAACAGGTTAAGCATAACACCCGACCAACCAGCTCAAAACAACTATGTGAAGCCTGCAGGGTCAATGGCAGATCACCTACTTCCTAATGTCTCAAATATTACATTAGAGGGAATGACACAAAGAGCAAAAGGCTATAAAAATGATCATTATCATGTTAAGCAATTTGTGAATACTTCATTCAATATGCCTGTTAGACATTCAAGTTTGCATTTGACAGTTGTTGCTGACAAACAAGTTAGCCAGTCAGCTAATGTGATTATTTGGGGCATTGATACCTATAACACTATGTCGACGAGATTTAATTCACTGAACGCTACCGGGCAGTATACATTTATGATAGCGAGCGATGATACACTGAATAAACGGCAATGCTACTTTCGGGCAAGCTTGTAAAATCCGTCGGCTTGTAGGTTTGCTAGCTGTCACCCTGACTGCGTCTCAAAACCTAGTAAGCTGCCTACCTAGACCGCATTTTGTTTTGCATCAAAAGCGCGTTCTGAGTCAGTTCTATTAGAATTACGATATCTGAAGTGCCGCAGACATGAAATACTACAAAACTACCAAAGACTTGGAATTCGGAATGTTCTAAAGCACCCTTGATCCTTACAAACGCTGTCTAGATAGACAGCTCACCAGGTTTTGATACACAGCCTTTCTGTAGCCACACCAGGAAGATGACACCGGGAAATGAATTAATTCTGATTTGATGGAATAAGCTGTTTGTTGTTTCGCTATGCGATCGTGCCCTTAAACATTCAGCCTCAAAGTCAGGTGACAACGTACTTACATGGTCAGAATTGCTGTTGGCACTGTGATAACACACAGAACTAAAAGTGTATCCCGAAATTGACGCCGCCATGATGGAAACATACGCGCCGAGCCCACAATCCTTTGCGCACGCACTGTACAGCCTTGTCCATGAATAAACCTATGGAATAAACACATCTTCTGTTGAGGTAAAAAAAAAAGATCATAATGCTGACCCTAAAAAGTGAACAGGCTTTTTTATGTTTGACAGGATGGATTTTGAAAACGTAATAAATAAAATACATAAATAAAATGTTATGCATTTATCTTTTTTGTATATGAACAAAATATTTTCCATGAAATCCTTACAACGTTAAAACGTTATTAAAAATACATTTCTATACTTAGTTGGTATGTAAATTATAGTATTTACCTTACAATTCTTAAAACTTTATAAATAAAAAATTTTAAAATAACATTTATCTGCTTTTCTGACGGAAAAAGCATAACTAAAAAAAAATAGAACAACCAAAACAATAATAATCAAATTCTGACATTATTTACATAATTGCAAATTCATTAACTGTTTTTTGAAGTGCACCATTTGTCAACTGTATGTTTTTTTATTTTAATATATTTTCTTTTGAGACCCTTCATTATTATTTTATATTCATGTCAACATTGTATCGCTTTGCATTCAATTTTGAATATACAATAAAAGCGTTCATCTCTCAACCTTTATTTTGAAGTGTCACGCCAGTCGATTATCACGTTCCGTATTAGGTCACCGGAAGTTGATGAGAAGGGACGTCATGATGGAATCGTCAATGAGCAGCACACATGGTGCAGAAGACTGTCTGGTACAGTGTCCAGAACCAGAAGAAGAGTTTTCTCCGTCAAAACTAGGAACAAAGGAGTAGTAAGAGATTTTTGCCCTGGTATTAGTCGATCTCATATGGTAGGGAGAAAACTAGCATATGGGTTTATGTTTTTGCTTCTATGATACCATGCAATTCTGCCCAGCAACTGCTGCAAGTGAAATGTTACTTCTGTATATGTTAAATAAAAACCAAACAGGATTGCTTTGAATGTAGTCTGACTGATGTTGGTAATTAAGTGTTTTTTTTACCAACTGGCTTTTCTACTGTTTTCCTTGAAGCTGGGATGATGCTTATAAGAGAGAGCTGCAGACTTACAAAGATATTGGAGATGTGGGAGAAATATGGTAATTTTGCTGTTTTGTGTCACATCACTCAAAAAAATAACTGTAAAGAAAAAAGAAACAAAGAAATAAAAGAAACAAATGTACACAGTAAAATGCCGTTTTCCGATGAAACGGTAATATAGCGTAAAAACGATACATTCTGGGTAATATTATTTGTCATTTTTAGGAAAGTAACAGGCAACTTTCTCGAAAACTACAAATGTTATCCAGAATACATTGTTTTTAAGTATTTTTTGTTTTGTTATGTTCTGTACTTATTTGAAGGCCCTTGCATATTATGATATGAATCTAAACCAGCACCATCTTCTGGTGTGTTAGTTGTGTTCTGTAATTTAGGACAATATAAAGACCGAAGTTCCTATGCCCCTGATCAACCTTTAGGTTTGGTGAGGAAAGCATGAACAGAGTGATCCGATGGATGGAAGCACAAAATATATCTGAAAATGCTGCCATACTTGACATTGGGACTGGAAATGGGATGTTTCTTGTGGAACTGGCAAGTTAAAAGTTCACTGTATAACTGCATTTAGTTATGTACTGTGTATTTAATCACTCTATTCATTTAAATACTTTTTGAAATCATAAAAATGTAAATTAGTATAACTATAAATGATGATAATCACATGAATTATCCCTTAAGGCCAAGCATGGATTTTCAAACCTTACTGGAATCGACTATTCTAAGGCTGCTGTAGAGCTCACTATAAATATTCTGGAAGAGGAAGGCTTAAAAAATGTTAAAATTCAGGTAGTGGAAATAATTTGTTTTTAACTTGCATAAATCAAGTAAATAAATTCACTGCTCAACTAAAGAGTGCAGAATGAAGAATGATTTCTGTTTGTCTTTGCGTTTTGTATGTGACTTCAGGTGGAGGATTTCTTGGACCCCAGCACAGAATTGAAGGGCTTTGATGTATGTGTAGATAAAGGCACATTTGATGCCATTAGTTTGAGCCCAGAGGACAGAGAAGAGGCAAAAAAGCGCTATGTGACCTCTTTAAGAGCTGTTATGCAACCAGGCAGCTTCTTCATCATCACCTCCTGCAACTGGACCAAAGAGCAGCTGCTGCAGATCTTCAAACCTGGTACCAGAGCTAAAGCACATTTCTTTAACTAACATTGTTTCAAATACTGTAATGATTGTACAATAATTGTTTCTTGCAGGTTTTGAGTTGGTACATGAGCTGCCCACCCCCCGTTTCCAGTTTGGTGGTGTAACGGGTAACAGTGTGACAGCTTTGGTATATAAACGGATTGACTGATCTTCAGGTTTTTTTAAATGTTCATTTTTTCATTGTAATACCATTGATTTAAATCTATAATAAACTCTTTTTGGAAAATGCTTGTTTTTCTTTACTATAAAGATAATGCAAAGTAATTAAATTTTGATTTACCGGTTACATATAAACTGGTGTAGTATACCGAGATGAACACATGAGGCCGGTATTGAGCTAAATATGATGTTAACATTATGTCCATTTTTATACTGTTCTCATAAAGTTGATGTCTCATATATAACAGAAACATGAAGTAAATTGCTGTGTACAGTGTCAGATAGTTCTTTTTTGTCTTTGTATGTTGGATTTGTCTAAAGATTTGAGTATTACATTTTTTTTTCTTGTATATTTCTTAATGTATTCTGAAACTATTGAGGCCATACAAATGACTTGAATTTAATGAGAATTCCCGGTTGTAATGAAGTGGATTGGAACTTGTTAAATGTTTACATTTGTTTGTTTTTTTAATGCCAAGTTTTCAGACAGCACTGTAAAAGCCAATTTAACACCGAATTATAAAATCAATTTAACTAAATTGTCAAAAGCCCCTTGTTACATAATTTAATACATTTACTAAACATCCAGTAATTTAGCTATTTTCATGGACCAGAGCTTCACCTAAAGCTTTCATAACCGTCCCTAGCTAGAGAATATAATGAAAAACAAAGACCTGAATTTGAATCTCTCTTGGCACCTTAAAGGTTGCCTGGAAAATCCAGCCTCACCGCTGTACCAGCGGATGAGTCTGGTTGCCATTGAATCAATTTGATTTCTAGGGCGGAGCAAATCCGAGCAAACAGGAAGCGGAATAAACCAATCAGAGAAGGGCGAATATGACGTTAGCAAAGCGACAGAGTCAACAGCGAAAAGTAAATAAACGGCCCCGGGCAAGCACAATAGTTTTTTGGCAAGCACTGAGAGTAGTTTAACATGGCTAGCGCTAGAGAGAGGGACGTTAATGACTTGTGTCGTTGTTGCGGTAAGAATTTGAGAATACGTGGTGTTATTGCCAACTCCGCTATGATTTTTGAAGAGGGTTTTTTCTTTCGCCGCACTTGAGTGATGCTGTTTGCGTCACTGAAATAAACGAATCTGATTGCACGGTACGGTTTGGAGTTGACTCGAGGCGCGACGGAGGGCGGACTGACCAGACTGATATATCTTGTAGAAGATATATCATTCTTGACTTGCCAGGCAACCTTAAAGGTGCTATAGAGGTTTTGTTTTATACATTTTTGCAATATTACTTGAAACTGTCTTTAATCACTGCCATTATGTTCCTCTTGGCCAATCATGGCAGTGATTGACAAGCCAGAGGGCCAATCGTTTACGCGATGATCACACAAACGATTGGCTGATGTTTTTAAGGCCCTACCTCGTGCACAGATGATGCATGTTGATATTATTCCTTTCAGTGCACCTAATAAATAGACTTTTATCAGTTAGTAAAGACAGTTTCAAGTAATATTGCAAAAATGTATAAAACAAAACATCCTCTATAGCACCTTTAAATGTTTCGGGAAAGGTTTCAAAGCATCAAGAGTGTCGAAAACAGTGCCATCTTGTGGCAGATAAAATTTACAGCAGCCATAAACCTGAGTGCGCAATTCCGTTGTTTTATCCATTAAGCACAAACAAAAGCCTGAGGACGCTAAATGTGTTTATTTCAATAATATAATTCACATATTAAAGTTTGGCAATAGATGAAATGGATCAACAAAAACAATAATTATAATAATACATTCTGAGTTGTTTGAGGCAAGTAAATTGTGCTGTTATTTTATTGTAAATACTGTTTATATGACAGAACATATGATGATGTAATATAGGCTACAGGCTTATATTAAAAATGTTTAGTAAATGGACTTGAACTTCCATATAGTAGTGGTCTGGGTTCAAACATTCTGACACGCAAAGTGAAGCATTCACGTGACTGGAAACAATGCGAGGCTTCGTTTTTTGTTAATCACATGTTTCTCTGAAAACAATACGCACATTTCGGGACAAAGCTGCTCAGAGACAATGTGAAAATCAAAACAAAACAAAAAATTCGCGAGGCATCAAGCACATCAGAGTGCAGTTACATGCATCAGATTTTCTAAGTGGGGAACATGAAAGAGACAGTCGATCACTCGAATACTGCCATAAAGTTGGTTTGACGTTGGACGTTTGATATTCGCAAATTTAGGGACCGTCTCTAAAGTTACAGTCGACATTGGTATGCACGATTCTAACTTCAATAACATTTGAAGGGAATAATTTACAGCCATAAAACCAGCTATAAAGTTTTCATCCAGGTGTCAGCTATGATCCACACCTTTTATAGTTTTAATATTTATTAAAATAAACTGTCAAATCATGTTTAAAAATGGCAATTTTTCACTACTGCTCATACATAAATATGCCATAATTTAAAGCTCAATAACATTTGAAAGGAATAATTTACAGTCATAAAACCAACTGTAAAGTGTTCATCTACATGTCAGCTATGATGCACAGCTTTTATATTTTTAATATTTATTAAAATTAACTGTTAAATCATGTGTAAAATTAGATAACAATAAGCTCAATAAATTTGAAGAGAATAATTTACAGTTGATCAACCTCTGCGATCATCCTCTGCAATCACTGTGATTGTTCAAAGTGCTCTTTCATATCAAGCCCTGAAATTTGAATTCAATGTCTCCCAATCTGAGAACCTGCCTCTCTACTGCCACCGAGTGGCCATTTTCAGCCTCGAGTTGGTTTCCGCTTTGGCAACGCAGTAACCGCTTCTGATTGCACGCTTACAGGTCTCGTGTTATTGTTCAGCTTGGCTGAAGTCGTAGCAGAAGTTGAAGTTGCTGGGCGGTTTGATTTCCATAGAGAGGAGATTCTCTAGTTCACTGCATGCTCACTGATGAACAGCATCATACCTTGGTTTGTTTTCCCTTGTTCTCCTTCATATGAGGACAGTCTTTGCCAGTCACCACATATTAAAATGAAATGAATTTTTATTGACAAAGAGGCCAGAGATCATGGTTTTAAAAGAGTCTTGTGAACATGCTTATTCTAGAGCAGTTGGACTCAAGTTCACTTTTCCTTAAGAGCCTCGATGGAGGGCATTTCCGTCTCCTCTTCTACATCTTCATAGTGCAGGACTTTGTGATTAGGAGAGAGACGACAATACCACAGATTGTCTGAAAGAAAAAAAAACAACAACAACAATTACTCGAGACAGAAGGACCAAATTATATTTTTTTCTGGTCTTCCTCAGAGGATCTTGAAGTCTCACTTGCCTCTGTCGGCTGCTGATCTTCCGGAAGAGCGTTCCGTGACATTGGTGGTTTTGGTCTCTGCTGTCTGATGATTTCCAGAAGCTCCGGCTTCAGACGTTCCAGATGCTCACTAGACGCAAAGACAGTGAGAAAATATCAGAGCGATCGTGCCATTCACCATCACTCTGTAAAAATTGGTGACTTACAGCTAGTGATGGCCACTTTCCAAACACTGCTTCATAAAGCTTCAAAACTTTTGCGAATCATTTGTTTCGAATCAGTGATTCAGAGAGTGTATCTATGGAAGCTTGTTTCCACCACAGAATTTCCCTCACAATTGCGAGTTTATATCTCACAATATATGGAATAAAAAGAGTGTCAAAAAACATGTGCATAACAATTAGGGCTGGGTATTGACAAAATTTGCACGATTCGATTCGATTGCTATTCACATTTTTGCGATTCGGATTTCGATTCGATTGGATATCGATTATTTTGGAAAATTTTCTAGAGGAAAAAAATCTCTCAACTAATGTTGTAAACTACACATGGGAGTCAGTTGGTACTACATTACTAAAATAGCACACTTGGAAGGAAGTATATTTATAAAAATTAAAAAACCGAATTGGAGTAGAATGTACACTTGGAAGGAAGCACACTTAGAAGGAAGCACACTTGGAAGGAAGAACACTTAGAAGGAAGAACACTTGGAAGGAAGCACACTTCCAAGCACACTTCGAAGAAACCACACTTGGAAGGAAGCACACTTGGAACACTTCCTTCCAAGTGTGCTTCCTTCAAAGTGTGCTTGGAAGTATGCTTCCTTACAAGTGTGCTTGGAAGTGTGCTTCCTTCCAAGTGTGCATTCTACTCCAATTCGGGATTTTTTTGTTTTTGTTTTTTTTGTTATATAAACATTTAAGAAGAATGCACACTTGGAATAAGAAAAAAAAAGTTGTATAAAAAAAAACTGAATCGGCGTAGAATGCACACTTGGATGATTTGAATGATTTAAATGTTTATATTTATTTAAAATAAAGAATTGGAATAGAATGCAGACTTGGAAGGAAGTGCACTTGGAAGGAAAAAAACGAATTGGAGTAGAACGTGCTTCCTTCCAAGTGTGCATACTACATCGTTTTTTAATATAAATATAAACATTTAAATCATTCAAATATGCATTAAATATTGCCAAAAAAACAACAAAAAAAAACGAATTGGAGTTCCCTTCCAAGTGTGCATTCCACACTTGCTTCCTTCGAAGTGTATATAAATATAAACATTTAAATAATTCAAATATGCATTAAATATTGCCAAATAAAAGAAGAAAAACCTTCCAACCTTCCCTTCCAAGTGTGCTTCCTTCCAAGTGTGCATTCTACTCCAATTCGTTTTTTTTTAAATGAATATAAACTTTACATTTAAATCATTCAAATATGCATTAAATACTGGAGAAAAAAAAAAAACAACGAATTGGAGTTCCTTCCAAATGTGCTTCCTTCCAAGTGTGCATTCTACTCCAATTCATTTTATAAATATAAACATTTAAATCATTCAAATATTCATTAAATATTGCACAAAAAGAAGGAAGCACACTTTGAAGGAAGCACATTTCCAAGCACACTTGAAATGAAGCACGCTTAGAAGGAAGCACACTTGGAAGGAAGCACACTTCCAAGCACACTTCGAAGAAACCACACTTGGAAGGAAGCACACTTGGAACACTTCCTTCCAAGTGTGCTTCCTTCAAAGTGTGCTTGGAAGTATGCTTCCTTACAAGTGTGCTTGGAAGTGTGCTTCCTTCCAAGTGTGCTTCCTTTCAATTGTAGAAGGATCTCCAATTCGTTTTTTTTTGTTGTTGCAATATTTAATGCATATTTGAATGATTTAAATGTTTATATTTAAAAAAAACGAATTGGGGTAGAATGCACACTTTGAAGGAAGCACACTTTGAAGGAAGCACACTTCGAAGAAAGCACACTTAGAAGGAAGCACACTTCCAAGCACACTTTGAAGGAAGCACACTTGGAAGCACACTTGCTTCCTCCGAAGTGTGCTTGGAAGTGTGCTTCCTTCCAAGTGTGCTTCCTTCTAAGTGTGCTTCCTTCCAAGTGTGCTTCCTTCAAAGTGTGCATTCTACCCCAATTCGTTTTTTTTTTTTTAAAAAACATAAACATTTAAGAAAAATGCACACTTCCTTCCAATTCGTTTTTTAGTTTTTTGTTGACTTAATTAATGCATATTTGAATGATTTAAATGTTTATATTTATTAAAAAAAAATTTTTAATATGCTCATATAGTTATCAATATAAGTTTATGAATTTAAATGGCAGTCACACNACTCCAATTCCTTTTTTTTGCAATATTTAATGCATATTTGAATGATTTAAATGTTTATATTTATTAAAATAAAAAAACGAATTGGATTAGAATGCACACTTGGAAGGAAGCACACTTGGAAGTGTGAATTGCCTGTTTATTTTCTTTAATTCTTACTGTTTGCCTTTATTTTTGTTGTTGTTTTTGTGTTGACTTTTAGTAGTGTGTTTTATGATGTTCAGAGTTGAGTATCTTTTTTGTTGATTGTCACCGTTGTTGAGATTCATATGATGATTCTTGATGTCTGTGTGAATCTAAGTGACACCATAGATTAAACATTTTTTTGTAAATGATGAGTATATTATTATATATTATAGCTGACATGATGTTTCTAGTTTTAATGATTTTGTTTAATTTGGTTATTTCTTTGTTTAGTGGACTCAAATGAAATAAGTTCAAGTGAATAATATGCTCATATAGTTATCAATATAAGTTTATGAATTTAAATGGCAGTCACACAATTTAAGGCAGTCGATTTCTGCAAATGAAATTAGTTAACGAGTTTTAATTGAGTGCATGGTATTTTTACAGCAACATACTGCAATGTAGATTACGGTAAAGAACTGTAAAATTAACAGTAAAGTATTGGCAACTTTTTTGCCAGTAATTACCTGTAAATTCACAGGACAATTTTCTACTGTCGAGGATGGAATAACAGTACATCCACCTAAATGCAGATTGTTGTCTAAGAGATTCTGTGTTTTTGGTCCAATAAGTAATATCTCAGTCTAAATTTAATAGAAGAAAATTACTGGTCATCCAATGTTTTACTTCTTTAACACACTCTGTCAATTTGGATAATTTAGAGATTTCATCTGGTCATAATGAAATATATAACTGAGTATCATCGGCATAGCAGTGGAAACTAATTCCAAGTTTTCTTATAATATTACCAAGTGACAGCATATATACTGAAAATAGCAGAGAGCCTAACACAGATCCTTGCGGCACTCCATAATTTACTAACATTATCTTAGATTGTGACCGTCTGATAGGTACGACCTAAACCACCTTAATGCCTGTCCCTGAATACCAGTGTAATTTTTTAGTCGATCTAAGAGTATTTTATGATCTATAGCAGTGTTTCCCAACCTGGGGGTCGCTAAAGTTTTACGAGGGGTCGCCAAGCTCACTGTAGTTTTAGTGAGGTTTTTTTTTTCATTGTCCCTCTGTGTAAGGTGTAGTGTTTATAAGCTCAGCTCTGCTTTGTTTATGGGGTTACCAGGGAAACAGCTCTATTTCTGCTGTTTTCGTTAAGATTTTGAATGTTAAAATAGGGGTCTCCTGGATAAAAGGTTGGGAACCACTGGCCTATACTGGGCTGCGGGTGTGCTGGATGATTACAGACGTACAGGAGAGTTCTTGGAACATTAGAATATCGTTAGGGAAATTTTAGTAACGTTAGAGTAACGTTATAGGAATGTTAGAGTAACGTTTGGGGAACATTAGAATAATGTTGGAATAACGTTAGAGGTACGTTAAAATAATGTTATAATAACGTTAGGAGAACATTAGAATAACGTTAGAAGAACATTAAAATAATGTTAGAATAACGTTAGGCAAATGTTATAAACAAAAAATAAAAACAAGATGATTTGTAATACTCTTTATAGTCCTCCATACATCCATTTTCTATACCGCTTATAATATACTGGGTCACGGGTGTGCTGGATGATTACTGACGTACAGCGGAGTAATGATATCGGAGTAAAGAGGTTAGAACGTTACATTAGGGGAACGTTAAAATAATGTTAAAAATTGTTTAAAATAATGTTAGAATAACGTTAGGGGAACGTTAGAATAACGTTATAATAACATTAAGGGGATGTTAGAATAACGTTAGGGGAACGTTAGAATAGTGTTAAGGGAACGTTAAAATAACAGGGGAATGATAAAATAATGTTAGAACAACGTTAAGGGAATGTTAGAATAACATTATAATAACGTTAGGGGAACGTTAGAATAACGTTAGGGGAATGTTAGAATAACACTAGGAGAACGTTAAGAGAACGTTAAAATAACATTAGGGGAACGTTAAAATAATGTTAAAATTATGTTAGAATAACATTAGGGGAGTGTTAGAATAACGTCAAGGGAACGTTAAAATAACATTAGGGGAACATTAAAATAACGTTAAAATAATGTTAGAATAACGTTAGGGGAACGTTATAATAACGTTAGGGGAGTGTTAGAATAACGTTAAGGGAACGTTAAAATAACATTAGGGGAACGTTAAAGTACTGTTAGAATAACGTTAGGGGAACGTTATAATAACGTTATAATAACTTTAGGGGAATGTTAGAATAATGTTAGGAGAACATTAGGGGAACGTTAGAATAACGTTATAATAACGTTAGGGGAATGTTAGAATAACATTATAATAACATAAAGGGAGTGTTAGAATAACGTTAAGGGAAAGTTAAAATAACATTAGGGGAACGTTAAAATAACGTTAAATTAATGTTAGAATGACGTTAGGGGAACATTAGAATATTGTTATAATAACGTTAGGGGAATGTTAGAATAATGTTAGGAGAACGTTAGAATTACATTATAGGAACGTTAAAGTAACATTAGGGGAACGTTAAAATAATGTTAGAATAATGTTAGAATAACATTAAGGGAACGTTAAAATAACGTTAAAATAATGTTAGAATAACATTAAGGGAATGTTAGAATAACGTTAGGGGAACGTTAGGGGAATGTTAGAATAACTTTATAATAACATTAGGGGGATGTTACAATAACGTTAAGGGAACATTAAAATAACATCAGGGGAACGTTAAAATAACGTTAAATTAATGTTAGAATAACGTTATAATAACATTAGGTGAGCGTTAAAATAAAGTTAAAATAATGTTAGAATAACGTTAGGGGAACGTTAGAATAACGTTAGGGGAGTGTTAGAATAACGTTAGGAGAACGTTAGAATTACGTTATAGGAATGTTAGAATAACATTAAGGGAATGTTAGAATAACGTTAGGGGAACGTTAAAATAATATTAGGGGAATGATAAAATAATGTTAAAATAATGTTAGAATAACGTTAGGGGAATGTTATAATAACGTTAGGGGAACGTTAGAATAACGTTAGAATAACGTTAGGGGAGTGTTAGAATAACGTTAGGAGAACGTTAAGAGAACGTTAAAATAACATTAGGGGAATGTTAAAATAATGTTAAAATTAGAATAACGTTATAATAACGTTAGGGGAATGATAGAATAACATTATAATAACATTAGGGGAGTGTTAGAATAACGTTAAGGGAACGTTAAAATAACGTTATAATAACGTTAGGGGAATGTTAGACTAACATTAGGCGAACATTAGAACTACGTTACAGGAACGTTGGAATAACATTAGGGGAATGTTATAATAACATTAGAGGAACGCTAAAATAATGTTAGAATAACGTTAGGGGTACATTAGAATAACGTTATAATAACGTAAGAGGAATGTTAGAATAACGGGAGTGTTAAAATAACATTAGGGGAACATTAGAATAACGTTAGAATAACGGGAGTGTTAAAATAACATTTAAATAATGTTAGAATAACGTTAGGGGAACGTTATAAAAACGTTAGGGGAACGTTATAAAAACGTTAGGGGAATGGTAGAATAACATTAAGGGAATGTTAAAATAACATTAGAGGAATCCAATGTTAGCTTCACTTCCTGCTTTCTGAGATACCTTCATCTGATCGATTTATGAAGGCAGCATAGATGTATCCTTTGCTGCCTTTGATATCCCACAATCCTGTGCTTTCCATTCTGTGACAATTGAGCAAGAAAAATAAAGATGGCATCCAAAAGTTGCGTATCCTAGTCAGTTTGTGTGTAAATGTATGTTTTTGGCCAACATTTTCCACTTTTGATGTCATTTGTAGCGAGAAATTACTAATTAAATATTTGTTTAGTCATCACCAAAGCTTGTGCTATTTTGCTGTAGATCATTAAACTGTTAGGCTGCCTCAGAAGTCTGTCCGAAATCAGTTTCGTGAGGTGCCTTCATGCACAAACGCTGCCTTACAAGTCATTGCCTGATAAGGCAGCAGCAGGCATCAAATCAGCTTCCTAGGTTTTCGGATGGAGCTTATGTCATTTTCCTCAGTTCATGCATTTCACGGTCAACTTCCTGTTTGATGTCTGCCCCGCCCACCTACATGATGTTATTCCAATGAGGGTACCCCATTTTAATTATGTGGTCTCACAGCTGGGGTTCAGCAAAAAAAGTTTTTATTTTCTCTCATCAGGTGAGAAAATAAATTCTATATAGTTATACTGTCCCATTTGACCTTATGTCCCAATCACCCTTAATTCACCCTGTTTTATATTGAATTACGCTTTGCATAAATTGTGTTTTAAGGATTAACAACAAATTAGGCTACGTAAAAATACTGCATAATGTCCTGGCAGAAAATTACCAGTACATTTTCTGTTTTTATTTTTTACAGTGTATCATGTAAGTCTAAATAAACTGTTTTAAAGATTGTTGTTTAGTGTAAGTTCAAAGAAGTTTAATTTCTTGTCAAAACTGCTTCTGTCCATTATTTTCTAAGAGTGACTGGGCAGGGATTTATATGACATCGCCACCTGAATGCAGATACGTTGGCTGGATTGCGTTTACATTACACTGAGATCCGATCACAATGCGTCCTCGACTATCTCCGAACCAGGGGCCTGTTTCATAAAACAAGTTTACCAAATAATCCAGGTTTATTTCAGTAAGTCTGATTTATTGTCAGTTGATTTGGTTCAAAATAATCAGACTAACTGAAATAAGCTTAGCTTATTTGGTAAACTTGTTTTATGAAACAGGCCCCCGGACACGTTGATCGGATAACATTCTGATCACAAATACACACTCGCAATGCGAATGTGGACAACATCCAGATAGGCCTACAGGTCACATGTTAAAGCCAAGTGTAAATGCAGCCAATGTCTTTTTTATTTTTTTATTGTATTAAAGGATTTGTGCAGAATTTAGAATCCACACCTGAGTTTTTGTTCAGTCCTTAAACACCCCAGTTTAGCCAATGTGTTCAAGAAATCAACAGATATTTTGTGATTGGCTACATTGCTCAACGCTGCAAAAACACACTGGAAAAAAATAGAAACCTTTTACATTCTCCAGAGCGCAAACACAAATATGGACTGGATCGTTAGCCAAATCTGATTTGCTAATATGCTATTATTATGGCGAAAACTGAGCCTAGACCAGCAGGAATAGGAAGCATTTCCCTAAATCAATCCCTTGCTATAAAAGGTTACAGGGACTTTTATTTTGAAGTAAACTCGCCTCATGTCTGCCCTCTCATTATTGTTCCCTTCACATCCTTAGGCGGAGAAAAGAAGAGATCTGATGGCTTTGAAAAGGATCCAGAAGGTAATATTTTTATTTATTAATAGATTAAATGTCTTAAAAGTAGACTAGCTTTACGGCGAACCAAGAGATCTACACATGACTGATACCGTGAACTATCTCTCTGTCCACATTACTATGTAAAGTCAGAAGATCAGAAGAATTTATTTTTCGGCCAGATGAAAAGATCTTGATGTCGAGAACAAAGCGAACTCAAGTCTTAAGACATCAGAAAATATTATATTATAATAGTGATATAATAGTGATTAATGCCATTGCATTAATTTAGCAGCTATAGTTAAACAAGGTTAGCCTTATTTAAATAAGAAAATAGTCCGTTTAGACAGTCATATTAGACAGTGAGTACATTAAAAACATAAATATGTAAAATATAATGTTACATTATAATAAAAACAAATGTTATATTTAAACAAATACATTATATAAAATGTGTAAAATAAAATATTAATTAGATTAGAAAACCCTAAAACAAAACGAAAATTAGAAATGTTGCCTAGGAAACTAACTGAAATTAAGTGTTTTAAGTGAAAGTACTAAATTTACTCAAACTTATAAAATAAAAATAAATTAAAGCTAAAAACTGAAATAAAAATAAATTAAAGCTAAATATAAAATATATAGTAAAATTTAAGCCAAACAGATAATTAAATACAAACTAATAAAATGACAAGCGCCTTTTAAAAAATACTTTCATTTTAAAATGAAACATGAAAATTAAAAATAAACTAACTCAAAATATTAATAAATATTATAATAATATATAAATAATAATAGAATGGATTATGCATATAAATATATAGTTGAACGATAAAACACGTTCTTTAATATTAAACCTGGCATTTATAAGACTAGGGTTGGAGCTCATGAATTTTAATATGAATATATCAAAACTTGATATTGTGTGTGTGTGTTTCCCCACTTTAAACTGTCAGAAATAAGCACTTAATCAGCCTTGTTTGAATTGAAACTTTGCTTCTTAAATCTGTTTTTGAAGCATGTACATTTTTTCATCCATTTCTGCTGTATTTGTAGGAGCTACAGGACTTGCAACGGGATCCACCCTCGCAGTGCTCAGCTGGACCACTTGGAGAAGACTGTAAGTTTGTCCATTTACTACATACTCAATAATGGCATTTAATTATTTGACAGGACGGTCTGCTCAGTATATTTTATTTGCTCTTTCAGTGTTTCACTGGCAGGCGACAATAATGGGCCCAGTAAGTACACATGAATAATTTCAGGTCAATGCTTATTTTGTGAAATGATTAATTGATTCAATAAATCAAAGGAATTAGCTTCGGTCATACACAAACTCTCTCTTTATCTCCCCCTTAGGGTGATAGTCCATATCAAGGAGGGGTTTTCTTCCTCACAATCCATTTCCCGACTGATTATCCCTTTAAACCACCAAAGGTGAGAATAACATTTGTTCTTATCTCTTCCATAGATTATTTGTTTTTAGACATTTGACATTCTGTTTCTCTGACAGGTTGCCTTCACAACAAAAATCTACCACCCAAATATCAACAGTAATGGGAGCATCTGTTTGGACATTCTGCGCTCCCAGTGGTCACCTGCCCTCACTGTATCCAAAGGTTAGAGAGCAGTCTTAATCGATCTTTTCATCATAAACAAGTCCAATATGATAACATCTACATCAGGGCTGGGCGACTCTGGCCCTCAAGATAGGGGTGTGCAATATCACAATTTTAGATTGTGTATGATTAAAATGTCTCCATGATCGGCTTTTGAAGAGGAATCGTAGTATGCTACAGCACACATTCTATCAGTTGCAGTTTTGGCGCCTCCATCCCAACATACCGTACAACGCAATGTACATTCACATCCCGTGTTTAGCAATGCAGCGGTAGGGTTATGCGCTTGTGACATTGCAGTTCTTCACAATCACTATTGCATGCATTTTAAACCCTTGCCAGTTAAACACTTTATTCACACACCATTCCAGCATGCGCTTTTCTGAGCGTGTACACCCAAAGCACACGCACACTAAAAGCCTGTCAAACAGTGTGTGAGTACTGAACTAAGTTCTCTTTCACGTCTTATTGCACTTTAACTGTCAAATACATAAAAGTGTTACATAAGCACAGTCAGTTATGTCTTTAGTGAACGTAAAGAGTTGGAAGAAAATTGGATGCGAGCCTGTGTATTAGAGTCGTACATGAAGTCTTAAAGTGATAGCAGCCTAATAAACCTTTTGACGCTATTCAAGGAATAGTTCACCCAAAATGAAAATGATCCCATAATTTACTCACCCTCAATCCGTCCTATGTGTATATTACTTTCTTCTTTCAGCCAAACACAATCAGAGTTATATTAAATAATATACTGGCTCTTCCCAGCATTTTAATAGCATTGAATAGTGCCATTAGAAAAATAGAGTTTTAAAGCTCCAAAAAGCCATTCATTATTAAAGTAATCCAGTGGGTTAATAAATGCCGTCTGAAGCAAAGAGATGGGTTTTTGTAAGAAAAATATCTATATTTAAAACTTTATAAACTATGATTCAAGCAATGGCCGTATGCTCATTCACTAGAAAGTCGAGTTCCAGCGGAATGGTGACCTCTGACCCGAGGTCAGAGGTCACACTCTAGTGATGCGCATACGTGCCTCCTCAAAAAATTGGATGAGAAAATAATCCACTGTACAAAATAAATCAACTTAAATATTACGAAATATGACATTGAAAGGTTCATGAGGGGGCGTCACACCCTCACCCGGACTATCATGCTCCCTCAGTCAAAGTCAATGTGAAAATAGATTTTAATGATGAAATTGAATGGACTATTTAAAAAAAAAAAAAATCACAATTGCCAAGTGCATAGGCTTTCTAACATTAATATTATTAGGCTATTATAGCAACATTTTAGTTAAGGACAGTGTGTTTCACAGTATGCTTTCACCCACGCCATGAAGAATGCAGCTCTAACTCAGTAGGCTAAAGGTATGATTGAATATTTTTTTCATGTTTAGAGGACTAGATAATTGATAGGGCTGGGACAATTCATCAATGCATTGTCAATCGAGAAATGATTCTAATATTTTCCGTATGTGTTGCAATTCTCTCTCGAATTGATTCTGAGCTGATTCTGATCCTGAGCACAGTCAATTACTTTTGCTGGTGGTAGTATCATGGTAACCTGTCTGTATTCATGGTGAAAAATACTGAAATTGTGTTTCTGAAAAGATGTATTTATATCTTTTGGTCTAAAATGTGTTTATGTCATGGTTATGAGTTGAATTTTCGTATATGTTGGCTTAGCCCTTTTCCTTTGTTTTATGTAGTAATATTATTCGATGCTCTGCCATCTGCATTTGCTTAGTAGTTTTTAGTTTCATAATTGTAGTAGGGACAGGTTTGTTTACGGTCTGACAAATACGTGAATGGACCACATGTGTATTTCTAGCTAGGGATACTTTGTGTTACACCATGCCCCCTTTCGTTACTTCAGAAGCCTCAGTCTGCAGGGCTCTGCTGACGCTGGCTCTACTTGGATATGTTCACTTATCTAACTCGTCCACTTTATGTCAAGAAAAAGTCACCTGAAATGACACAATCTGTGAGGGGTTTTTAGTGAGCAATCTGCTTGGTGAAATTAAAGGTACATCTCCGTGTCTTTGACCATCATGCAGTGTTTACCGAGCTTGTTGACTGATTATCCGAAAATAAGCTGACTATTAAAAAGAAGAGCTGAACATCACAACACAAATTAAATGGATGTAATCTGAAATTTTTCAATGCATTCTTATAGTTATTATTTTGGAATAAATGTAAAAATGCATAAAAAGGCACTGATGAGAAATATACTTGATTTTAATAAATAGAACATTAATTAAATTGGTAATATAAAAATACAAAATACAATAACTGTATTGTGTTTTTTTTTTTGATGCTGTAAGTAATAATATTTATTTAACCTGGAAAATGTCAAAGAATATGATTATATTGGATTTTTTTTTTAAATTTATTTTTGCAAAGAATATAAATCTATACCTAAAATGGATAGAGTTCAGCATTAAGCACATAAAATTTATTTATTTCATAAAATATGAGCAATATTCACATTAATCAACATCACTTAAATGATTCTGCTGTTTTCTGTTGTTGTTTTTCCAGTTTTATTATCCATATGCTCACTACTTTGTGACCCAAATCCAGATGACCCTTTAGTTCCAGATATTGCACACATCTACAAATCGGACAAAGATAAGTAAGTGACCTTGTGTGGATGGCTCTCTCTCTTTTTTTATTGTTTTTATTGCTAAAATAACTACATCTGCATTAACCATCTTCTCTTGTGTGGTTCAGTCATACCACATTTTCATATCTTTTCTACATTTTCTTCTTTTATTACTATCAAACAATATGTTAAATGTTTAAGTACCAAATTACTCTAAATTTAAAGCTGGCACTTCATCTAGACTTTTTATATCAGCTGAGTGCTATTCTTTTGAATGAAGATGGCTCATCTTGTTTTTTAGGTATAACAGACTGGCAAGGGAATGGACTCAGAAGTATGCAATGTAACTGGATGGCAAGATTTTGAAATGGTTGCACATGGACACTATTACTGCACACGGCTCTACAATGCACCTGTACAGAGACAAGACGTTTACCAACAGATGAACCTCCCCCTCCACAAAACACACAAACACACACATACACGTACTTGTATATGTGGTTTACTCTCCATAGACGTAATGGTTTTTATACTGTACAAACTGTATATTCTATACCCCTAAACCTACCCATCACAGGACATTGTCTGCATTTTTTGAATTAAAAAAAAACACCGTATGTTTTGTATGTTTAGTATGTTTTTTAAGCCATTTGGTTTATGATGACACAGGAAGTGTCCTCATAAAGCATGTTTACGTTGTAACACCCATGTCATTATACACATTTGTGTCCTCATAAACCATGTATACAAGAACACAAACACACACATATGTGTATATATATATATATATATTTATATATACACACACATACATACGCACAGCTTTATAGAAAATCCTTGTTCAGGAGGTAACTTGTCTCTCTTCACAGAGGCATCCTGGAAAAACACAAAGTCAGTTAACACATAACAAAGAAATATTGTTTTATTTTCAAATGGATTAGCTACATTTTAGTAATTTTATTGTATAGAAATAAATACAATACTGGATCATTTTTATTGTTTTTGCATTAAAAGGTGTTATTATAAAATCTGTCTCACTGCAGCTGTTTTATGATGGCTCTAGAATATTGTTTGAGAGAAAGGGAGAATGAGATGTTTTCCATTTGTGCGTGATCTTGGAATCAAACTACACATTCTGCTCACATTTACTCACATGCTGCGTGGCAGCTTTGTACCACTAGATGGCGATGTTCCTCCGTTTTATTCCCACCATAAGAAGTTAACGCAGAGACTCTTTTATAAAGTGAAGTGTTTTTATAAAGGTTCTTTCAAAGTATAAATCCACATAATTAAGTGTCAGTGACGTCGATCTAATTAAATCTTTTAAAAAATTGTTTAAAATACACATAAGTTAATAGTATTCTAATCTTTTTGTTTATGTTCATACATTTGGAAAAACATTTATAGATTTTCCTACATTTTTGTTGTTATATATATGACAACAAAATGGCTTCCTGTATGTTAGTTAGGCTGCACTGCAAACGTTTACTTAAATATCACACTGAATATTTTTAAGGGAGTGATTAAAAAAAAAAAAAACTTATGCCAACTTTTTTTTTTTTTCAAGAAATGTCAGGCTTTTAAAGAAAACATGTTCATCACAAAATCACAAGAGGTGCATGCAAAGTGGTTTTGTAAAAAGTTCACATTTTTTCGAATATATATATCGACAAGTTGGAATGTTTTAATTTGCCCACTTGCAGGAGAAACTAGGCAAGCGAACTGGATATGATGATGAGAAAGTTTGGGAGGAGAGTGGGCGGTTATCCTGACACGTGAATGCTCCCATAGGAGCATAATCCATCCATGCATCCATGTCCTGCTCCAACTATAGTGTGTTCTGGTCCTGGAGCCAGAGGAAAAGTGGAAGTGAGAGGAATCAAGGGGCAGACAGATTTTCTCGGGGGCAGTAACTGGCCAGAGGAGCTTTAAGGGACTACAAAGGCAGGATAGGAAAAACTTGCCTGGACATCGGAATGTTTTTCTCCTAATGTTGATTTGCCGTTTACCTCTTTCACACATAAACCCTGTTTAGTAAGTTTGAAACACTTTAAAGCGTAATGGCTGAGCCACTGAGTTTCATGCATCATGATCATGGTTCCAGCAGCGAGCGGAGTAACGACTCACCGTCTGCCGTGTCTGAGGATGACTCTAGCGGCCACTGCGGCCACATCTCCCCGCCTGACCCAGACTGGACCGAGGAGAGGTTTCGAGTTGACCGCAAGAAACTAGAAACTATGTTATTGGGTATGTTAACTTCTTAAAAAGTGCCTAAAAGAACTGGGAAGACAGTTTGATGTATTGAAAATACTTTTAGCTAACATTGCAGTGTTGCTTGGCGTCGAGTCATAAATAGTTCTGTCTAAAAATATCACAATGTTTCCTCGAAGTACATCTTGAAGGAGATGTGTTGACTCCGCTGCTTGGTGTGTAGGGCATGTAGACCTGGAATGTTTTATTGTTTTATTTAGTAGACAAGTAGGACAAACGTTCACATGAACAAACAACAATTTTTGGGTAACTTTGCATTTAAACTAAGGCTGTTGCACTCTGTAAATAGAATATACAAGTTTCTTACGTTCATTTAGTACAAATATGTTGAGGTAGATTTTCAAAACTTTGAAATGTCAGGCATTTATTTTATTTTAGTGTCATGAATGGCTTACATGAACACATGCTCATTTCCAGTCATTTCAAAGCATTCAGCAGTTTCACAATAAAATTTAAATATATAAGATATGATGAATATGAGATCAATATTACTTATCAATCAAGGTCATCACTGTCATAGTCTTTCAACACATATATATACACACTTACTGGTTTCCATATCCCTATGAGATCTCAGACAATGGTTTTTATACAGATGTGATCATATTTGCTATATATTCCCCAAACTTTAAGAGAATAGTTCACCCAAAATCAAAATTCTGTCATCATTTACTCACCCTTATGCCATTCCAAACCTTTATGATGTTCTTTTGTGGAATACTGAAAACTGAAAACTGTTTTGGTTTGGAAGGATGTTTGAGTGAAAAAATGATAACAGTTTTCATTTCTGACCATTATTTCCCAGTTTATCACCATAAAGCTGATTTGAAATGATCTGTATTGTGTAAAGCGCTATATAAATAAAAGTGACTTGACTTGGCTTGACTTTTGGTTGAACTATCACTCATTAAAACCCTAATTATGTCTGTAGATTTGAAGCAAAACATGATTTGTTTAATTTACTGTATGGGTCTGTCGAATATTGAGGACCGCTTAAAAATGTCCTCAAGTCAATTTTTCAACATTTAGACAATTGAAGTTATGTTTGTGAGGACCTCTCATACATGCAGTGTTTTATACTAGGATAATGATATTTACTATATTCTAAGCCTAAACCAAACCTTCAAATATAATGATGTCAACATGTTTGTGTGAAGTAAAATATAATTTGGCTGATTTATGATTTATTTCAAATTGTGAGGACCACTTCACATCACTTTTCACCATGTTTAGCTAAATTATTGAGGACATTTTCACAATTGTGTCCCTCAGAAGTACTGCCGCACATACAAATAAATGGTTAAAGCAATTCAACACTTGCATCATATTCTAGTCAGTCTGTCAGCAATGGACAGTTTACTTCACTGCAGAATTATGTTTAGTTCGTTTTGTTTTTCTTTTGTTGTAACTTCAGCAGAGTAGAATTTTAAACAAGTTTAAGTATTACAAGTTGAGGTCAGTGGTTTGGTATTGGCCTTTTCTAAACATGTACAAAAGTTCTGGTCTGTTATAGCAGGGCTTCTTAGTTTATAAAGCCTGCCTTTGTTAACATGCATTCAAACCAGCCGTACTGAATGGCCATAGATGCCATACATTTATACGTGTATGTGCATTTTTTGTGATTACTTATTTTATGTAGTTGTGTATTTGGGAAACGTGAAAAAAACTAAGACCCTCGACACCCTTCTACCACCTTGTGTGTATTCATGTGTGCGATTGCATGAGTGAATGCTTCCCTGACATTTGGACCCCAGGTCAAAGGTCAGTTCAGCATGAGAGAGCTCAATAGCACCAAGAAAACTTCCATAGCAAGGCTACAACATTTTTGAGACGTTTAACAACACCTTTCATGTCACACAAAGTCATATACTTACTCCAGAATCATTGTTGTAGTGATGTGGACAGTTTTCCCACACCTATGATTCAGTGACTCATAATCATCCTTTTGCTCCGGATGATGTGCAACATCTGGAGGTGTTTGAACGGTTGTTGTTTTGATTGGTCGGATGAGCAGTAGGCGTGATCATAAATCCAGTGATGTGTGTTTTTTGTGTGAAGGTTTATTGTGTGGCACAGTTTTGCTCCCCTTTTCTGGGAAATGGGAGAGAGGCTGAGAGAAACAAGACAGAGAAGGTTACAATTAAAATAATTTTTCTTAAAAATAATGTTGGCGAACGTGGTGATGGAGTAACAGAGGGGAGACCCATTCTTGTACTTTCCCCTTCGGCCAGACCACAACTAAATCAGCTCATTTTTATAGACTTATTCAGAAAGACTAATTGAGAGAAGTGGATCACCTATGATTCATGTTCACGTAACGGATTCTAAGAAGCTTTAGGGGTTTGTCAGAAAGCAACAAAGTTAGATGTCAAATAATCACTAACACAAGTGAAAATTAGGAGGAGAGAAAACTTGCAAACACACTTGAATGACTGTCTTTTTCTCTTGCACTTGCTTTTTCTCACTAACTTTTATGGGAATAGTTTGTATATTAGGATTCAGATTTCTCTTTACCCCAATGTCAGTTACATCAGATGTCTGGTTTTGATTAAAAACAGAGGAATGTGTGCTGGCCTGACCTTATATTCTGTGATAAGAATTCTAAAATGAATGTAGTGTTTGTTTAGTTGTGTTTATTTCGC
>RJVU01042615.1:203920-226346 GCA_003731715.1 Anabarilius grahami | reverse complement strand
AGGATGTGAAACTACATATTAAGCTAAATGTCAATACATCTCACACCTGCCAGTTAAATCCTTATTTTTGTGTGTGAATGTGTGTGTGAATCGGTTTGTTACCTCCAAAAGTTTGCTTGTATTTTATTAATTTGCTTATGCATGCAGCGTGTTTTATGACATGTGGGTTTTATTTAATGAGTCTAATTTCGTCTGGGTGCATGTTCAGTGCATGGTGAGTGAAGCAACAGGAAGTGCGTTGTGTTTTGGGAATGTGCTCATGGCTCAACGTGCTGTTGCCAGGGAAACACAGGTCTGTTGCCTTGAATTGTGATTTCTTTATGTGCATACATGCGCAATTTTAATATTAAAGGCACACTTGTGTCACAATGTTTAAGTGATAAATCAGACATTTATGTGTATTTATGAATTATTAATCACTCGTTGTGGTATTAGAATGAATTTTGAAGTAGTGTTGACTCACGTTGACAGATGCAACATGCCAGTATGCTGATTTTATTTTATTTAATTATTTATTTTGGCATAATTTTACCCATACTGCCAAAATTGGTGCAGTTTTCTTCCAAGAACTTTTCTATTTCTATTTTTCTATTTTTACAAATGTAAATCAATTTCTTGGGTTTAATACATCAGTATTTGCATTGTTTTATAAAATACTTAATACTTGAGAGATAAATCTTAAAGAACTGATGTATTGGATTACTAAGACTTGTTTTTGGCAGAAGTACTCCAAATCTGGTATGGGAGAGTTTTAGTTTGGCTGCAAACTCATCTGTGTTCAAAACCTGTCATGCAAGGATAAAGTTTCATTCTTGACACAGGGAGATGAGATGTTCGCATTTTTTAATTCACATTATAGCCTAATCCTTTTCAGTCAATACCTTCGGAGAGGTCTTGAATGTGTTTTCGGCACATCTGTAATTTATAATACAAAATATTTTTGCAGTTCATATTGCCAGATTATTGCCCTATATTTTCCATCTTAAGTGGAATAGTTTCACAGACTTGTCTTTTAGTGGTACACATTTAGTGGTACACATTGTTTCTAAAAGGAATCCGGCCCTGAGTGTTTGACTTGAGCTCTAGAAAATAAGTTTACTTTCATGCAGACTGCTTGCTTTCAGAAGTTGCAAAAGAGAAGGTTGCAAATTGTACAACCAGTTTGCAATAGATGTGTCTGTGGCATGTGTAATCTCAAGTTATGACATGGCGCGTAAATTGTTAGAGAGGATAAAAGCTCTGAATCTTTTGCACAAGTGGTTGAGTACTTTAGTTTGGGCATTGATAGGGCCGTGCTTATGTGTAGCATGATTTATGTTTCCTGTTGTGAGAGGTTTTGCCGTACCCAATCAGATTGTACTCCACACTATCTTACGCTACTGTTTAAATGTCAGTCTGTACAATTTTTTAATGGTTTTGAATGAAGTCTCTACTTACAGTAGTAATATTGTGAAATATTATTTCAATTTAAGATAACTGATTTTAATATATATATTTAATAAGTTATTTATTAAATGTGATGACAAAGCTGAATTTAGCTGAATTTCCTTCAGAAATCATTATAATATGCTGATTTGCTGCTCAAGGAACATTTCTTATTATCAATGTTGAGAACAGTTGTGCTGCTTAATATTTTTTTGGAAAATGTGATACTTTTTTCAGGATTCTTTAATGAATAGAAAGTTAAAAAAGCATCTATTTGAAATATAAATCTTTTGCGAGATAGGCATTATTGTCTTTACTGTCACTTTTGATCAATTTAATGTACCCTTGCTAAATTTAAGTATTAATTTTTGCCAAAAAAATATTTTTGGCTCGTTTCCACTGAGCGGTACGGTTCAGTTCGGTACGGTATGGTACGCAATTTTTGCCATTTCCATTGTCAAAAGTTGTGAATGGTACCCTAATTCCGAACCGTACCGTACCACTTTTTTGGGACCCTTTCGTTGGGGTACCAAGCACAACTGTACCGTACCAAAAGGGTGGAGCTACACTCTGCAGAATGTTGATTGGTTGACAGAATCGTTGCGCGTGCTACAAGGGGAATGACAACACAAGAGGCGCCACACAAATGTGGTTCAGGCAACGCGTGCATTGATTATCTTCACTTCATGTAGGCTATATAACAAAACAAAATATAAAACACAACCCTGCCTCTTTTCGTTTTTATTTAATGTGTGGTTCAGGCAATATGTGCATATTTACTCTGATTATCTTCACTGTATGTAGCCTATAATAAAATGAAATAAGACAAAACAACCTTCTCTTTTTGTTAAAAGTCAGTTTAAATTATCAATAATAACCATTATAAAATAATAAGTATAAAATATGAGAAGCTATACAATAAGAAATAAAGACAAGCAAACAATTCAGTCAAACGTACAGCGCACTACAATGGTAAAGTTAAATAAATATATAAAGTTATAAAACTTCACTTTGCCCTCAGCCAAAACGATTTGCCCGGGAACAAATTTTAAATTCATGAGACCAAAGATTGCCCATTATACACAAGATGAATTAACCACTACAGAGACATCTGTGCCAGTGGCGAATGTCAGAAGGACTAGCCGAGGTACAGCTGCTCTCGGCTGGGTACATTAGCACTGAGCGCCTGGTGATCGCCTGGATCTCACAACTCCGACAACGCCAGATCAAATTTTCAAATAGGCGCTATCTTTATAAATAAACCACAGATTTGAGCTTTAAACAACTACATTCTCGCCTGAAAAACTTTTAAAACTACATTTCATGACACAATAAAATAGTTTTTAAATTACGCGGGTTTTCTCCTCCGCTTGCTGCTAGGTGCTGCTGCATGGATGTCTGAACTTTGCGTAGCCTACTTGGTATTCTGAAACACCGAATGTTGGCGTGCAGCAAGCAAAGCTCGTCTTCTTCTTGTGACAGACAGCCTCAAGCCGAGAAGCAAGAACAAGATCTGCTGTATGTCCTCCATTGTTGTTTACTATGTCGTTTTCTTCTTCGCGCGAGAATAACGTCGATCACTACTTTCCGGCTACACCATGCCTATCAAGTAAGGGTACTGTTGGCGGTGGAAACGCAAGCCTGATCAGGTTGTACCGTTCCGAACCGTACCGAACTGTACCGAACCGTACCGTACCGCTCAGTGGAAAGGAGGCATAAAGTCAGCGTGAACCGGAAGTTGCAAACAACATTTCTCCAGTGTTGTGACGTATTTCCAAGTGAAACGGAATATTGAATAGAGGGCAGGGTTTTACCTTAGCGCTCCTCCTCTCCATCTCTCGCTCATAGCAGACGAACGGTTGCAGGGGAGTGGTTTACGCGTTTTCAACCCAAGCCGTCAAACTGACGTCATCAGAGAAGGAACGCCATTCCAGACCGGAAGTAACTTTTCAGATTTTGATTAAAGATTACCGCGACAAACTATTTTTTTCTGTGTTTTAACTTGCACGGATTAATTGTTTACCACAAGACAAGTAATATGCACTAACAAAGTAAATAAGGTCAGTTTTGATTTCATTTGTACTTTAATAGTTAAGATTTGAATCCAGATGCTGATCGTGGGTCTGTTTCTCTGATCTCTCGCCCACTCTCTGAGCTCTGGAGTTGAAGGGAAGTTCCAGGATTTTTCAGGAGAAATACACCCGAATTATACAGTTTTCCTCTTACACTTACACTCACTTACTCATCACATTCCTAACGCACACAGTTTACAGGAGCTGTGCTATAATCAAACACTATTCTGTATGTGTGTGTGAAGCTGTTTCATTAAATCAGAATCTCAAACTCTGTGGAGTTTTTCTGACCCACATCCTAAATAGAGCACAAGAAAGAGCTGAAATCAACACACACACACTGCATTTAACATTCTGTCTGGTTTTAGGCTTGCTATTTTCATATTTTTCTCTGTGTGTGCCTCAGTACGTGTTTTCAAATGGATGCTTGTCTGTTTTTTTTGTGAGTATGAGAAAGTGAGCATCATATCTGAGAGAATAAGCGTATTCTATATATTGGAACACAGTGTTGTCAGCATATGTGTTGGTCTGTCAGCAACAGGGACATGTTCAGTTCAGTGGTGTTGTATCCTGTACTCTTTACAGATGAGTGACCATATGTGTATCCATTCTGAACAGATACAACATTGTCAAAACATCTCATGAAACTGTTGATTCAATTTACAGCATTAGATAGGAGAGATGTGAAGTGGGTTTTCTCTGATTTCACAACTTCAGAGAGTGAACTCAGTCTTTCTCTGTCCTCACTTCACCCAGAGTGCCAAACTCTGGATTGGATTTGTGTGAGCTAATGTGAATAATGTTTTAAAGTCTGAATGCTCTATCTGTCTATCTATCTATCTATCTATCTATCTATCTATCTATCTATCTATCTATCTATCTATCTATCTATCTTCTATCTATCTATCTATCTATCTATCTATCTATCTATCTATCTATCTATCTATCTATCTATCTATCTATCTATCTATCATCTATCTATCTTAATATATTTTGTTTTGGGAATGCAGGGGTTTGTCTACTTCTCTGTCCATCACTGTTGTTTTCATCTCTCTTTCTCTCTGAAATTTCATCAAAATCTCATTGCCGTGTAAATCCCACCATTGCTCCTAGCCTGTGCAATGATTTTTGAAGGAGGGTTCAACACACTTTGGTTTAATGAGATGGGAACTTCTTGTAATTGTAGCTCTTTCCCTCCTTGTTTTGATCTGGAAATGTAGTGAATTTCATGGTGAAATGGGTGGATGTGCTTTGCTTGTGATTTTAGGGTCATTTAGAGGTTTAGATGACAAGATTGTCTCATTTCTAAACCTTTTATTTCCTCCCATTTGGGGTTTGTTGTTCTGAACTCTCTATGAAATCCATATTTCAATGTTATAGGTAAAGAAAAGTGAAGGGAAGGGCTTGGGGCTATTAGATAAATCGCTCTTTATGCAGACGCTTAAACAAGAATGTTTAATTTTATATGATAGGACAATCTAAACCAAACATCTGGAGACCCAGCATCCCACCAAAGAAAACAAGTTATCAGATTTTCCTGTGAACCCAATGTTTTTATCACACCTGATTTTTCACAGCCATTTCACATTTTAGTTTTTCAAAATCGCACTTTAATTGCATATTACATATTTAAGTGATTCGAAATCTGATAATGGTCAAAAAATAGATGTAGATCATTGTAGTAGTTAGTTTAAAATGACTTTTTCTAGTGTTGTTTCAACACATGCTTTACATGCATAAGCCATATGTAAGCATTATACACTGTGTGGGATTCTGCAAGTGTGTGTTTATGAAGATTTATGAAGTGTTTTTTTTTGTCATCTATAACTCAGTGCATGAGTGTGAGCTTGCATACAGCTGCTGTGTGTGTGTAAAAGACAAGCGTGTGCGTGACATGTGAAATACATTTAGTTTCAGCAGGCTTTGAGAATGCTGCTGCTGCCTGATTCTTGTATGTGTGTGTTTTGTGGTTGTATTTGAATACATCTTGTGTAAGTATGTGAATCTGGGATTGAAACTTGTGTGCTTCTCACATCGTGCCTAACAGCACCTCAAACTAATTCACAACATAGCATGGCTTCTCATACCTTATTGCTTAAATAACATTCAAAAAGTTCAACAATTTAGTGAACACAAATAACTGTGAAATAAAAGTTTATCTTGCTAATGGTAATGTAAACATCTCTCTCTTTTTCTCACACAGCAGCCAGTGAGGGGAGGATAAATGGAGGAGAGGATTTTTTTCAGAAGGTGAGAATCAGTTTGTTTATTTTTGTTTATTTCCATGAAATCTCAGGGTTAAAAACTCAACTCAAAGAGTAAAGGTTTTAGCAATTATTTAAAGAGTTAGCTCACCCAAAAATGAAAATTCTGTCATTAATTACTCACCCTCATGTCGTTCCACACCCGTAAGACCTTCATTCATCTTTGGAACACAAATTATTCCAGGTTCTACATCAGAACGCTGGCTCAGTATTGGCCGACGCTGTTCACGTCAGCAGCACGACGCATGCGTGTGATGCTGACGCAGGAGCCAGCCAATACTGAGCCAGCGTTCTGATGTAGAACCTGGAAGCGCTGGACGTAAACAGCGTAGGAGAATGGCACAGAAGAGATGGTATTTTGGGGGGTTTTTTACGCACAAAAAGTATTCTCGTCCCTTCATAAAATTAAGGTTGAACCACTGCAGTCATGTCGACTATTTTAACGATGTCTTTAGTACCTTTCTGGAACTTGAAAGTGGTGGTTTAATTGCTATTGAGGGGTCAGAGAGCTCTCAGATTTCATCAAAAATATCTTAATTTGTGTTCCGAAGTTGAACAAAGGTATTACAGGTGTTGAACGACATGAACGGGTAAGTAATAAATGAAAGTATATTCATTTTTGGGTAAACTAACCCTAGTCTCTGCACCCGCTCTTTTAATACACACTACCATTCAAAAGTTTTGGGTCAGTAATAAAAAAAAGAAAGAAATTAAGTGTTATTTAGCAAGTACAAATGAAATAAAGTGACAGTAAAGACATTTATAATGTTACAAAATATTTTTATTTCCAATAAGTGCTGTTCTTTTGAACTTGTATCACGGTTTCCACAAAAATATGAAACAGCACAACTGTTTTCAACATTGATAATAATAAAAAAATGTTTCTTGAGCACCAAAACAGCGTATTAGAATGATTTCTGAAGGATTGATGTGACACTGAAGACTGGAGTAATGGCTGCTAAAATTTCACATTATTACAGTTTTTACTGCATTTTTTATCAAATAAATGCAGCCTTGGTGAGCATAAGAGACTTCTTTCAGAAACATTCAAAAATTTAACCAACCCCAAACTAGCGTATGTTGTGATAAGAAATGTAATCAAATGTTTGATTTGAAAACCCCATATTGATCAATCACTATTCTGAAAAATTGAAAGACCTGTCCCCCTCAATGTCTATAGTGGTTAAGGCTCTGAAATGATTTCAGAGCTAAAGAAGCCCTTTTGTGTCATCCCACACAATTAAGTATGTACATAGTGAGATGATTTAGCTTGAGTTTCTCACTTTACCTTATTTACCCTGTGCCAACTCTATTTGCTTCACTTTATGTTGAAATGACATTATTAATTTCAGAATTTGTTTCAAAGCAGGATGGAAGTATCTCCCATCTCCTGCATCACACACTGTAGCTGTTTAACACACAAACTCTATCACAGCTAACATCCTTGTTCCAGTAGCATGCTGGTGTTTCTAGCATGTTTTATTGTGGGAGAGAGAGCTTGTGGTGAGGCTTCTTCAAACACACAATAAACCTGACCAAAGATGCTCAGTGAAGGGGCCAATTCAGAATGATGATTGATTTGGTCCAAACAATTATCCCTGCTTAGGTTTCTAATAAACAGAGATAACAAGGGCCAATGAAATTGTCAAAATATTCTTGGTTTGGCTCAGATGATTGAGGTTTGCATATAATCTATGAAAAGTACTACTCTGGTTGCAGTATTGATATGATCACTGGTTTCTGTCCTCACTTGCACTTTTGCTGTCTTTCCTTGGTTGATCCAGAAAACCTACACTACCGTTCAAAAGTTTGGGATCACTAAGATTTTTAATGTTTTTAAAAGAAGTTTTGTCTGCTCACCAAGGCTGCATTTATTTAATTAAAAATACATTAAAAAACATTAATATTGTGAAATATTATTACAATTTAAAATAACTGTTTTCTATTTGAATATATTTTACAAAGTAATTTATTCTTATGTTGGCAAAGCTGAATTTTCAGCATCATCACTCCAGTCTTCATTGTCACATGATCCTTCAGAAATCATTCTAATATGCTGATTTACTGCTCAAGAAACATTTAATGTGTACAATTGTACAAAATGTTTGTGTACGATATTTTTTTTTCAGGATTCTTTGATGAATAGAAAGTTCAAAAGAACAGTGTTTATTTGAAATATAATCTTTTGTAACATTATAAATGTCTTTACTGTCACTTTTGATCGATTTAATGCATCTTTGCTGAATAAAAGTATTAATTTCTTTCATTCCTTTTCAAAAAAATAAAATTTCTTACTGACCCCAAACTTTGGAACGGTAGTTTATAATGTTACAAAAGCTTTGTATTTCAGATAAATGCTGTTTTTTGAACTTTCTATTCATCAAGGAATCCTGAAAAAAAAAAGTACACAACTGTTTTCAACATTGATAATAATCATAAATGTTTCTTGAGCAGCAAATCAGCATATTAGAATGATGAAGGATCATGTGACACTGAAGACTGGAGTGATGATGCTGAAAATTCAGCTTTGCCGTCACAGAAATAAATTACTTTGTAAATATATTCAAATTGAAAACAGTTATTTTAAATTGTAATAATATTTCACAATATTACTGTTTTTACTGTATTTTTAATTAAATAAATGTAGCCTTGGTGAGCAGATGAAACTTCTTTTAAAAACATAAAAAATCTTACAGATCCCAAACTTTTGAATGGTAGTGTATGTGCTTATCTTTTCTTTGTAAATGCCAGTGCTTAGGCAGTCCAAAATGGTACATGCATCTATATATTTTCTTGTATGCATGTCATGTTTGCACAGAATTAATCTTTGTTAGAGATTAAATGCCAGCAGACTTGATGATACTGTCCTTTGTGTATGATGTGCAAACAATGCAGGCGCAAAGCTTATTGTTGGTAAATTTATTGTCAGTTTGCGGTTTATTTGGTCTGTATGTGACGCTTTTTTAAAGTCATAATGAAGTAGTGGCAGATCATTATGATGTACATCCGAGTGAAATGGATTATCAAAAAAGAAAAAATGTGGAGCGGCACCATTTGATCTTTCCAGCAGTTGTCGCTATTTTGTCCAGTCAGATGCAGTTTTAGTCTTCTGAGAATCAGCCACAAGCAAAGATAAATGGAGACACACAAATGTCTGATGATTTTGATAGTGGTGCATGGGAAGCGATATCACTGTTTGTTTTGGGAGGCAAGCAGTTGAAAGTAATCATTTCAGTGATTAAACCTTTTGTTGAGTTTCCCTTCCCTGTAGTGAAAGGGTTGGAATTATGCCTGTTGTTCAATTTTTCCTTTCAGCCATGCTCTGTGCCTCTGTCTCTGTCTTTGTCTTCATCATTATCATTATCTAAAACATCACCAAAGCAGGAGTCTGCTAATCTCTTCACTGTTTTTTTTTTACTGTTGTTTTACACAATTCTTGCTGAAATTTGAACAACTTATTCTGCATGTTTACTGAAAATTTGCTCAGAAAAAATTAAACACAGAATCTAACATGACCAAGAATTACACTTCTGCTGGCATAGTTACCGTTTCAATATCAATAATTGTCAAATAATTATACAATACAGTTTAAAAGTTTGGGGTCAGTTAAATATTTTTTTAATATTTTAAAAAAAGCTTCTTATGTTCAGCCTCTTGTTCACTAATGCTGCATTTATTTGATCATGTAAATACAGTAAAAACAATATTTTTTAATTAAGTTTTTATTACTGTTTTTTATTTTTTATACATTTCTATTTAATAAATTTTTATAAATGTAATTTATTATTACAAATATATATATATATAAAAAACTGTTTTCTATTTTAATATACTTTTCAAATGTCTTTAAAATGTCAATATTTATAGATTCTTTGATGAATAGAAAGTTCAAAAGTTAACTTTTGATCATTTTAATGCATACTTGCTGAATAAAAATATTAAGTACTTTATAAATTAATCTTACTGAACCCAAACTTTTGAACGGTATGATGTCAGTCTGTCAAACCAAACACCATACATCTGTTAAAGGGATAGTTCACCCAAAAATTAAAATTCTGTCATCATTTACTCACCCTCATGTCGTTCCAACTTTCTTTTCTTTGTGGAACATAAAAGAAGATATTTTGAGAAATGTCATACAGCTTTGGAACAACATGAAGGTGAGTAAATAATGACAGAAAGGTTTTTGGTTGGAGGATCCCTTTAATTCCTAATGTGCCACTAAAAGCCCATCTTACGAATCAGTAAATATACTGCAGAGTCTGTAATAGATTTGTGTTTTTTTTTCAGAGTACACACCTGTGCAGTTTAGTCTCCAGTGAAAGTCAAGGCTTTCCCAACCCTTCCCTCGTTCTGTTTCCCTCCTTTTCTCCTCCTCACACCTCTTTTCTTTGCTTGTTCTTCTGAGTGCTCCTCAGCTGAATCAACAAAGGAAACAGGAAGCAGATCTCTATACACATGCTCTCGCACATGCACTCTCTCATTCACAACATTTGTCAAATATAAACACTCTGCTCTCCATCACAGTGCCCATTTTTAATGATTTAATGAAGATCAGAGTTTGTGTGACTCTGGTACTTTGAAGTCACTGCCGTTTGTAACTCTTTCTCCTGTTAACGGTGTGTGTATACATTCCTGTGACAGGATGATATTGGGTGTGGGGGAATAGGAAAGTAACATTTTCAAATGTATAGTTAACCCAATTTTTCTGAAATCGTCTGACCCATTTGAGAGGTATGTGCTGGTCCGTCACAAAAATAAACCGCAAACCCCAAAACTGCTGTGTGGTCTGTCAGAAATCTCCCTCATCTGCAGATCGGAGCCAAAGAAAGCAGTCAAGAGAGAAAGTGAGAGCAGGTCAGGAATAAAGACCTATAGAATGCACAGCAGCATGGCAGCACAACACAAACACACAGAATGGAAATGGGATCTGGCTCTCTGCCTGTACAAATTTTAAGCACCGTTCACCTTTTCATCCCATCTGAAATGTTTAGGTTTCCTTCAGGCATGTTTGATTGTGTCTTCGCTTGATTCAAGTTCATCAGTGTAGAGAGTTCTTGTTGCATTGCTTAACAGAAACACCATATTTAAACTACAATGTAGCAAATATTACAGGTTGGCTTTTTTTTTTACTGCTACAGTCACAAAGTTACTTTGTTTTTAGCTTACAAGTAACTCGTTTCTAGTGACTTTGGATATAAATTAGTAATATAATTTACAGATTGGTGTATTCAAATGAACAGAGATAACAAGTGGTTATGTTTGCAAGGCATAAAAACAAAAATCAACGAACATAAGATGTAGCTTTTTTGTTTATCCCATCACATATGCAGAATGACACAGATCAAGCATGATACACTGAATTTTGGACACTTTGAAAAGGCTTGTAATTTCATAAAGCCAAAAACAGAGCATATTTTGATGGCTTAATGGTCAGAATTGTGAAATGGGAAAGTTGTTATGTTTGCATGTTGTAACATGGAAGAAAATACGGCCTCATTCAGGCACACTGTAAAAAGGGTGTGTAGATGTAGCTGTTTTATTGTAGCTTTGCTGAACTTTGTTGTTTTCAAGCCATAATTTCACAACTCTAAATCACAGGATGTGTCTCAGCTGTGCGTGTGATTTACAGACTTAAGAAGATCTGGAGAGATTAATAAACGTGTTCCCCTAAGTTAAAAAAACATTCTCGTGTTCTTTTGTCCTTTAGGGTGTCAAAACAAAGTAAAAGCTGAAGCCTGCTGTTGAACCACAGGTCCAAGACTAACGAAACCTGGAAAAGTATGGGCCATAAATTTTAGAATAGCACGCGGGACCGAATGTTCCCAGTCTATGCACGAGCATGTGCAGGCTGGGGTGTAAACATGCAATACACTGCAAGATCGTAACTGCCTTATGACATCACTCACTTTGCTCTTATGCACTTTGCTCAGATGTGTTTTTTTCCCAACAGTGTGAACAGCACAACCACATGAAGTCTTTTCAATTCTGATTTGGGCCACTTCCATATGTGGCATAAAATCATATACAGGTCTGATGTTTTGCAGTGTGACCTCAGTCTGAACAGTCATATCAAAATTAATGCGAATTTCACGTCACTCTAGATCGACATTTGTCACAATTCAGCACTGATTGGAGTCACTCCAAAGATTTTACATACATTTTTACATTTTACTTCAGTTCTTTGGTCAATCGGTGAGCATGGAAGACAGCAGCGAAGTTAGTCAATGGAAGGATGGTAAGCTGTTATACTCGTAGGCAGTGTTGGGGAAAGTTACTTTTAAAAGTAATGCATTATAATATTGTGTTTCTCCCTAAAAAAATAACTAATTGCGTTACTTACACTACCATTCAAAAGTTTGGAAACATTACTATTTTAAATGTTTTCGAAAGAAGTCTCTTCTACTCATCAAGCCTGCATTTATTTGATCAAAAATACAGAAAAAACTGTAATATCATAAAATATTATTACAATTTAAAATAATGGTTTTCTACTATAATATACTTTAAAATATAATTTATGTCTGTGATGCAAAGCTGAATTTTCAGCATCATTAAATCCAGTCTTCAGTGTCACTTGATCCTTCAGAAATCATTCTAATATGCTGATTTATTATAAATGTTGTGCTGCTTAATATTTTTTTATAACGTGATACTTTTTTCAGGATTCTTTGATGAATAAAAAGTTAAAAATGAGCAGCATTTATTTAAATTAAATCTTTGTAACAATATACACTACTGTTCAAAAGTTTGGGGTCAGTATTTTTTTCTTTCTTTTTTTTGAAAAAAATTTATACTTTTTTCAGCAAGGATGTGTTAAATTGATAAAAAGTGATAGTAAAGATTTATATTGTTAGAAAATATTTCTATTTTGAATAAATGCTGTTCTTTTTGACAATTTATTAATCAATGAATCCTGAAAAAAGTATCACAGTTTCCAAAAAATATTAAGCAACACAACTGTTTCCAACTTTGATAATAACTGAGTATCAAATCAGCATATTAGAATGATTTCTGAAGGATCATGTGACACAAAAGACTGGAGTAATGGGTGATGAAAATTCAGCTTTGCATTACAGAAAAAAAAATATATTTTAAAGTATATTAAAATAGAAAACCATTATTTTAAATTGTAATAATATTTCACAATATTACAGTTTTTTTCTATATTTTTTATCAAATAAATGCACGCTTGATGAGCATAAGAGACTTCTTTCAAAAACATTAAAAATAGTAATGTTTACAAACTTTTGAATAGTAGTGTAGTTACTTTTTATGAAAAGTAATGCGTTACATTACTTTTTCTCACCTGGGCTGGGCTTACTTGTTTGTTTGTTTTTTAATAAGTTCTATTTTGGCAAATGTTAAGGCCCTTTCACACCAAAAGTGAAATGAATAAGCCTCAGGCTGAAAGAAATGCATATTTATGCCTGTACAGTAGAGGGCAAACCTTTCAGCTGTGCTTCAATTCTGGATTAAAGAAAAATAGGATACAGTAATACTAAGGATACTAAATCTAATCTAAAGTAATTAAGTACATAAAGTATATTTGTGTAATTTAATATAGTTTATTACAAGTTTGTGTAAAATTCATTTCACTGTTTTTATTCATTTTAAGGAATACTGAATGTTTTCGTGCAAGTGAGATGAGTAAATGCATGTTCACCTTTAGTCTAGAACTACAATAACCATTCTGTATTCTGATAAAATAACTGCTGAAAGTGAGCGGTTATGTCAGAACTCGTTCATTAGGAAAAAAATATACCACCTAGTCAAGCATATTTACAGTACAAACCTTGTAAGTGAACTATGAGGGCAAAAAAACAAACAAAATAATCGTTCATTATTCGTAATCGAGGTAAAAAGTTCAATTAATCGAGATTTTGATTTCAGGTCATTATTGTCCAGCCCTATTTTGTTGTAAATGGAAAAAGTAAAGTGAAGTGAAGTGTGAAGTGAAGTGACATGTGGCCAAGTATGGTGACCCTTACTCAGAATTTGTGCTCTGCATTTAACCCATCCAAGTGCACACACACAGCAGTGAACACACACACCGTGAACACACACCCGGAGCAGTGGGCAGCCATTGCTGCGGCGCCCGGGGAGCAGTTGGGGGTACGGTGCCTTGCTCAAGGGTCTCACCTCAATCGTGGTATTGAGGGTGGGGAGAGCGCTGGACATTCACTACCCTCACCGACAATCCCTGCCGGACCTGAGATTCAAACCCATGACCTTTGGGTTACAAGTCCGACTCTCTATCCATTAGGCCACGACTGCCCCAAAAGCGTTATTGTACTAGTTACTTAAAAAAAGTAATCTGATTATGTAACTCAAGTTACTTGTAATGTGTTACCCCCAACACTGCTCATAAGTATTACGGTGTCAACTCTATACAAGTAAAACTTGAGGGGAAACTATACAAGAAAAATTTCTCCTCATCCTCGTCTGCGTCTTCCTTTTATTGTCTGTGCTCAAATTCACTAGCTTCCCGCAGCACATCACCTTAGAAGTGCATGCATAAGTGCTGACTTCAGTGGCCTGCCTGTTTACTTCCGTATGACAGTGTGCTGCGTGCCATCTTTGTTAATGTTCTTTTGTGCTTGCGGGCCAGTTCAGTACTGTGACCAGTTCACACTCAAACCTGATGTCCACATTTAAAAACAATGTGAATAGCCACAAAAAGAAATCCAATCAATCTGTAGCCAAAATGACTGCTTATTATAGTATATGCAGTCAATCTTTCAGAGGAGCAGATGCAAATCTATGCCACGTTTATTTAAAATAAATTTAAGTATAGTTAGTATTAGCCCAGAGGCTGAGATTCTCCTAAAGTTCATGTGGAAAGCTACACTTGAGGATTTAAAAAAAAAAAAATTGCTGCAGTTTCATGCTCAGATTTTTTTTTCCTGAAAGAAATTGGGTTTGTTGCCAAAACTTCTCATGAGAACTGCTGTACAGTAAAGCCTTGCTGACCATGAAAGCCAAGAGGTTTTTATAGGAAGGAAGATAGAGAGTGCGCCACAAAACGGGTACAGAAATGTGTTTTCTGTAAAGACAAAGTAGTGTGTTGCCAAAGTTGTGGTTTTCTCTAAAAAATGAATTTACATGAACGACAAAACCACTAAAATAGCGAAGCGCTCTGCCTTCTTCCAGAGGAGGATTGAGCTCCAGGCAAAATCATGGCAGAGTTTTATAAAACATTGAACCTGTATATTCATGTAGCTGCAAATTACCGTAAGTCTCTCTTTTGTGTATTTTATATGGACACAAAACACATTAACATTCTTGCATTCTCTCTTTATTTCCTTCACATATGCTACTGGTTAGCACACTAGGCCTGTCAAAGACTCGCTGCCAACTGGCTGTTACATGTTTCACAGGTTTTTGAGCCAGCTGTGTGTATATGTGTGTGAAACCGAGAAAGTGGGGCATGTTTTAGCCAGAGAGAGCGATGATTGTAAGACCTTTATTGAAACAGCCTGAACATTTCTGTCAGTGTGAATATTTTAGCATAACTGAAAAGGTTCTTGTGTGTTTGTTTGATAATGACAAAACACAGATTTGCTAATATTAGCTTAGCAGGCCAATGTGTTTTTAATGTATATTTGAGTATTTTAAATTGGATTTGCATTCACTTATGTTCATTTTTTTGTGTTTAAGGTCATGGATGAAACAAATACTCAGATTGCTTGGCCGTCCAAACTGAAGATTGGAGCAAAGTCCAAAAAAGGTATACACACATGCACACAGACAGACAGTAGTTATGGGAAAAGTTGTTGCGCTAGTCACACGGCATAAACCTACAATCTGTTTGCAAGCAGAGAATGTGGTTATATTCACTTGGTATTCTGCTGTCCTGTTTTGTGTTGTTTGTGTCATTTGTAGCCTGTCCTTTGGTTGTTTGTTGGAAAATCTTACAGCTTTAAAAAGGTTGGTCACCCAAAGATGAAAACTTTGTCATCATTTATTCAGCTTCATTCCTTTCCAAGACTCTCTTTCCTTTGTGGAAAATAGATATTTTGACAAATGCCTCAGTTTTTTATTGACTTACATTATATAGACATTCTTCAAAATATTTTAGTTTGGAAAGACATGAGGGTGAATAAATGATGACAGTTTTAATTTTTTTATTCCTTTAAGATTTTTGATCGATGTACAACATTGATTTCCCATCTAGGAACTGCATGTTCTTTGATCCCTGATCAAAGATATATTACTGTTCAAATATTTGGGGTCAGTAAGACTTTTTTCTCTAAGTACTTTTTTACAGCAAGGACACATTAAAGGGATAGTTCACCCAAAAATGAAAATGTGATGTTTATCTGCTTACCCCCAGGGCATCCAAGATGACTTTGTTTCTTCAGTCGAACACAACTGATGATTTTTAACTGCAACCGCTGCCGTCTGTCAGTCAAATAATAGGAGTGAATGGGAACTTCTACTATAAGAGTAAATAAAACTTGCTTAGACAAATCCAAATTAAACCCTGCGGCTCGGGACGACACATTGATGTCCTAAGACACGAAACGATCGGTTTGTGTGAGAAACCGAACAGTATTTATATCATTTTTTACCTCTAAAACACCACTATGTCCAACTACGTTCAGCACTCTGTTAGTGAGGTCTGATCGCGCTCTGACAACGGCAGTGATGTCTGGCTCTCATAGAAGTATATGCGCGAGACATCACTGCCGCAGGGTTTCATTTGGATTTGTCTAAGCAAGTTTTATTTACTCTTATAGTAGAAGTTCCCATTCACTCCTATTATTTGACTGACAGACGGCAGCGGTTGCAGTTAAAAATCATCATTTGTGTTCTACTGAAGAAAAAAAGTCACCTACATCTTGGATGCGCTGGGGGAAAGCAGATAAACATAAAATTTTCATTTTTGGGTGAACTATCCCTTTAAACATTTATACTGTTAACAAAGATTTCAATTTAAAATAAATGTTCTTTTGAACTTCATCAGAGAATCCTAAAAAATGTATCATGGTTTGCATGAGAATATTAAGCTGCACAAATGTTTTCAACATTGATAATAATAAGAAATGTTTCTTGAGCATCAAATCAGCATATGGACCCATTTCTGGGTTCTCAAAAAAAAGTAATCATAGTTGGGTAAATGTCTATAGAGGTAAATGGGAGACGACAGCAAATATAATTTTTGTAGTCCCATTTGCTCTGATAGCAAATGAAAAAATCATGATAGAGTTTCCACGACTTTCCAAAAGAGGGAAAAATATGAAGAGATTGATTACAGCAGTCAGAAGAGATAAATATGTGAAATTTGCCATCAGTGGTCAGGCGTTGTTTTAGAAACAGCCATGCAGCAGCGTTAATTTGTTTTTTGTCATTTACTTTCATGGTAATATAACACAAAGTATAGGGTTCTAAATGTATATTATTATTTTTTTTATTTTTATTAAATTATAAAAAAAAAATTTGGCAATGTTAATAACTGTGGAAATGTATAAATAAATAAAATATATAAAATGTAAATGTTAACTAACATCTGATTGTGTAGCAGAGATTAGGTGTAGCAAGTTCTCAAATTTTTTGTGGCAATAGTTCAGACCAAAATGTTGGCTTTAAAAAGCCATAGAACATAATCAGGCCCTTAAGGATTTTCCTAAATGATTCATGTGAGAGGATCTGGCAACACTAGGCAAAACTGAATCTAGTGTGGGTGAAGAGTGACATGGAGCTGGATGGATTAGGTCTCTCAAAAGAAGTTAGTGTTCTTTGCTACCTTGAATGTTTAAAAGACAGAGGCCAGTTTGCTGTAATTCTCGTAAGTCTTATTTAAAAGATGATAGGCTCTTAATTTGTGCTTTTCCATATAACTGATGATATACAAATTTACTTTTGGAGCTAATATTTCATGAAGCTGTTTTTGTGCTTATCTGTCTGCCTGTATGCACGTTTGTGCACATTTTTGTATATGTGGCTTTCTTTCTTTCTGGATGTGCCCAAGATCTCTCTTTCTCTCCATCTCTGCACATTCTTTGTTTTTTCCCTGCTTTCTGTATTTCTGTAAAGTCCCCTGTTGTAAATAATGGTCACTGTTAGGGTTAACGGTTAGACTCGCATGCTATATTTTACTTTCCCAGGTCTCAAACTGTTTTCTCAATTTCTCTCCCTTTTTCCTTTTTATATTTTTCAGCCTCTGTAACAGATGTTATCAATCTGAGAGATGTCTGTTCCACTCTGTCCTGAGTCAGTAAAGCACTTTTAAATGAGACTGTCGGACAAAACAAAATCACTTTTAACTGGAGTGTAGAGAGACCAGACACTTTGGTTGACAACAGAAGTAAATGATTCGATTGAAGCCATGCCCAGCCACATGTCTTTGTGTGTATGTATGTCTGTGTATTAATATATACACTAACATTTAGAAGTTTGGGCTCAGTAAGAGTTTTTTTTTAAAGAAATTAATACATTTATTCAACAAGGACACATTAAATTAATCAAAAGTGACAGTAAAAACTTTATAATATAACCCTAAATATATGTTCTTTTGAACTTACTATTTATCAAAGGAAAAAATGATCATGGTTTAAACAAAAGTTTCTTGAGCAACAAGTCAGCATATTAGAATGATTTCTGAAAATTCAGTTTCCCATCACAGTAGTAAATAACATGTTTTTATACATATACACCTTTATATTAAGCACTTAAAATGAAAGACAGACATTGGTGTTGATATAATAACACTGTATATGCACGCATTAACTATTATATTCTTCACAGACATGCATAGACATTCTCCATTCATAACACATGCAACCCCACACAAACACACACATGCTGGAGTTGATGACTACCACATGGCAGGAAGAGGATAGTGTTGTGGGCTGGACAAGGAGACCCCTACTGGTGTTACTATAATACCTCCCCCAATAACAGTGTAATTTATATGTGTGTGTGTGTGTGTGTGTGTGTGTGCGCGTGCGTGTGCGTGTGTGTGTGTGTGTGCGTGCGTGTGCGTGTGTGTGTGTGTGTGTGTGTGTGGGTGTGTGTGTAATACANACAGTGATCCTTCCTGTTTCATTCAACCCCCCTGCTCTTCTAGGCCCAAATCCTGAAGTTTGTGGGAGTGTTTTAGGGGGAGTGAATAAGTCAGAGAATGTGTTCAGAGAAAAACAGAATTCTAAGAAGTTACACTACAGGAGCTATTTTTAGAGAGCAGCAGTAAATAAGCTATATGTTTCTCATGATGTATGTTGGGGGTGTCTGTGTGGAAAGCTGAAAGAGAAAAGTGTTAACTCTTGAGACCACTGGTTTGAAACCACATTTATTAATGGATGACTTTCTTTTCTTTTCCTGTACTCATCTGCTCTCTTCCTCTCCTCCTCACAGATCCACATATTAAGGTCAGCGGAAAGAGGGAAGATGTGCGAGACGCCAAAGAGAAAATAATGTCTGTTCTTGACACAAAGGTAACAGCTAAGTATATGTTTGTCATGGAAACTGCAGGAAAAATACAAAAACCCATTTTCTATATCAGTATTTTTTCCCCATTATTTTCTAGTGTAAGGATGTTAATATTTAAACATCTTTAAAAGCTAAATTGCATAATATATTAAAAGAGAATATTTATCTTTCTTACCCCTTTGAGAAATATTTTTTCTTGTTTTTTTCAAGCATAAATTTTGTTTTCTACCGTTCAAAAGTTTGGGGTCGATGAGATCTTTTTTTAGTTCATTACCAATACTGCATTTATTTGTTTAAAAATACAGTAAAACAGTAATATTTTGTAATGTTACCATTTAAAATAATGTTTTTCTATTTAAATAAATTATTTTAAAATGTAATTTACTCCTGTGATGGCAAAGCTGAATTTTCACCATCATTACTCCAGTCTTCAGTGTCACATGAAACTCAGAAATCATTCTAATATGCTGATTTGATGCTCAAGAAACATTTCTAATTATTATTAATATTGAAAACAGTTGTGCTGCTTTATATGTTTGTGTGATACATTTGTTCAGGATTCACTGATGAATAGAAAGTTCTTTCTTTACCGTCACTGCTGATCAATTTAATGCCCTTTGGCTGCATAAAAATATTAATTTCTTTAGAAAATAAAACATTTTCGGAACATTTTGAAAAACTATTGAACGTTAGTGTACCTGAATGCAGTCTAATAAGAGTTATGAACAGGGGTAAATTATTTTAATTCAGCTTTGAAAGGTTTTCATGAATGTTGTGTTGTGACCTTTGACACCTACAGAGTAATCGTGTGACCCTAAAGATGGACGTATCACACACAGAACACTCACATGTTATTGGGAAAGGAGGGAATAACATCAAACGAGTTATGGAAGAAACGGGCTGTCACATACACTTCCCTGACTCCAACAGGCACAGCCAGGGGGAAAAGAGCAACCAGGTACAGACACACACACACACACAAATACAATAGACCCAACCAAGACCAGCAACTAGCGATACATTGTTTTTCATAACCATTTTCAAGATGCCCATTTTTATTTTAGTAAATGTTCACCCTAAAATGATAATTCTGTCATGTACTGGTGCTTGTGTTCTTTCAAACCTACTAGCAGAGGGATAATTACTTACATTTTGGTCTTTTCCACACAAAAATATTAAATGGAGGGTGAATACATGATGACAGAGTTTTTGTGTTTTTGCATGAAATATCCCTGCTATGGGAATATGTTTAGTTCTTTGTGCTAATTTAGCAAACACACAGCAAATCTCTTCCATCCAGCCAACCTTTACTATCCAGCAGTGGCTGAACTCTAGCTGAATCATTTTATTGGCTGAGGGACATGAGGCAGTTTGTATTGGCTGGAGGATGATAACGGTTTGGAGTATGATGGATCTGATTGGCTGTTGGACTGCTCTCAGGTTTAAATAGACTGCTGAGTGGCCTGACGAGGCGTGCAGACAGTTTGGAATGTTAGTAGCGTATACACGACCACGCATGCACAAACATTGACTTCAGAGCCAAACCAGATGGACTCTCTGAACTGGGCTGAAGCACCTGGTTCCAAAACAGGATTAATTCTCACAGGCCTTGATTAAACGTGTGGTCGTGGGGATGAAATGATGGAAATAAAAAAAAAACCTAGCAGGACCTTTAATTAGGGTTTTTAGACTGGCGCACTGCCACACACATACTCCTATTTAATGTTTTGATGGGTAATAAATCAGGTTTCTGGATGTGACACTGTGTCTTATTTAAGATTAACAAAAAAAATTCTTACTGGATGAGAGAAAGGAATAAACAGCTGCACATATTACGAAGAAAGATCATGAAGAACAATCGTTTCTTTGTCCCCTTTTTCTTTTTCTGTCAGGTGTCGATAGCGGGACAGCTGACTGGTGTAGAGGCAGCACGAGTTAAAATACGGGTGAGAATTTGTGTGCTTTATGAGCTTGCTTTCTTCTTTCACTTGTCATTGTGTGCAGGCCAGGGGTTTTAAAACTTTTTGATGGCAAGGAACCCCATATATGGTGATCCCCTTGTGAAGAACCACCCATTTAGGCAGCTATCCTGTGTATTTTTACATATAAAGGCCCATTTACAATGTAGCAAGGATTATATAAAAAAAAATTATGATTGCACTAAATCTTAAATGCAGTATAATCTGTAAAATGTTTACTTGTAAATATTCACAATTTGAGTGTGTATCTTTTTACATTTACATTTACATTTATGCATTTGGCAGACGCTTTTATCCTAAGCGACTTACATTGCATTATCCTATACATTTGTATCCGAGTATGTGCAATCCCTGGGATCGAACCCATGACCTCGGCATTGCTAGTGCCATGCTCTAACCACTGAGCTACAGGAAAGCCTATTTTTTTTACCCATTCACCTTAACCCTTTCACCTTAATTTAAATTTATTTTAAGCACTTATAACAGGAGTTTTGCTGAGGATTTTGCCTTAAAACCCATATTTTCTCAAATATCAATATATTACTACATCGATATATTAAGCTATTTAATTAATAACTTAACACAATAACCTGGACAGCCCTGTTTTTCCTTTTTAATTTTCTGTTGGCCCCCCCTAACGCCTCCTTGTGGTCCAGTTTGAAAGGCCAATCATAGATTAGGGGCTTTATGTGCTGCACCCTAGTGGTTAAAAATGTCATAATTTCTTGTTCTGTGTTGTCTTCAAGTCATCTGTTGTTTTCTACTCAAAAGCATTTTTCTTCCCCATTCTCTCTGTAGGAGCTGTTGCCGTTGATGCTGATGTTTGAATGCAGTGGGGTGGTGCAGCATGTGGACTGTAGCTCTTCTGTAGTTCAGCATATCTCCCACACTTGCAATGTCTCCATCTCCTTCAAACCACCCTCCCGTCTCTATGGCAACACCGCCATCGTCCGTGGCAACCAGAACAATGCCAGTGGCGTTAAGGTGAGGCATGAAGTGATAGACATATGAATGAATGCTGCTATTGAAAGAGATGGGGACTGTTTTTATTATTATTTTATAATTTTATTTAATCTCTTTTATTACAATTAATGTAATATTATACATTATAATGCTTGTATTAAGCAATGAACTATTTATGATTACATATGTGTATTTATATATACATAATAAATATACACAGTACACACATATATTATGTAAATAAAATTTTTTTTGGATGCGATTAATCGCGATTAATCATTTGACAGCA
>RJVU01042615.1:170748-203844 GCA_003731715.1 Anabarilius grahami | reverse complement strand
GGATTAGTACGTTTTTTGGGGGGTTTTTCTGTAAAAAGTTTCCTATGTTCACCAAGGCTACATTTATTTGATCAAAAAATACACTAAAAGAACTAGTAATGTGCAATATAATTTAAATTTACTGTTTAAATATAATATCATTTATTCCTGTGATGGCAAACATGAACCTTCAGAAATCATTCTAATATGCTGATTTGCTGCTCATGAAACTTTATTTATTTATTTATTATTATGAATGTTGAAAACGGTTGTGCTGCTTAATATTTTTGTGAAAACTGTGATACATAATTTTTTTCAGGATTCTTTGATGAATAAAAAACTTTTGTGACAATGTAGAAGTAGAATGTAGATTGTTTGATCAGTTTAATGCATTCTTGCTGACTTTAAGTATTAATTTCTTTAATAAGAAATCTTACTGACCACAAACTTTTGAACGATAGTGTTAAAACCATTTTGATTGAACTAAAATAAATGGTAAAGACATGGTAAAAAGACAGTTTTAACATGATGATCTTCCTATACCAAACAATAAAATTGTAAAATCTGAATTTCTTCAAAGTCAACCCTTAAATGCACGTAGTGGACCCAAAAACAATAAAAACCTCCTACTGAAGTGGCGTTCATTAGCAGATATGAAATGAGCAGAGCTCTTAAGTAGGAGAAGGAATGAAACTAGGTCATTTCACGAAATGGAGAGATTTAGTTTGAGTAGAGCTGCCAGAAATGAAACTGAAAACAGCAGCCTCCACCACATAATATAAGACATTACAAGAGATGGGCGACGGTTTTATTAGTGTGTGTGTATATGTGTAAGCTCACATGCTGGCATCCCTGTGTGTGTTTGTGCAACTGCAGATCTATATCAAGTGTGTGCTAACATATTTGTGTGTTTCAGCGTGGTACGGCTTTGTTATTGGAGCACCTCGCTGGGTCTTTGGCCGGCTCAGTGCTGGTCAGCACACAACTAGACATCGCACCCCAGCACCACCACTTCCTTTTGGGCCGCAACGGAGCCAATGTCAAGCACATTAACCAGTGCACTGGAGCCCATATACACTTCCCCGAGCTCAACACGCACACCAGCCGCTCTGCTGTCTACATACAGGGCAGCATTGATGCCGTATGTGCGGCTAGACAACAGCTTATGGTATGGCAACAGTTTATCTGCCTTTTTTCTATTTTGTCTTATGCTCTTTAATTTAATATCGCTCTCTATATTTGTGGCCAATCTGAAAAACAGAACACATGTTATGTTGAAAGAGATGACATCGAAAGAGATGTTTGGATGAGAATCACTATAAGTACTGGCAGATGATGAGACTCATACCAGGCTGGCTGAAGACCTTGAGGCTTTAGCAACGTGCCCAACCAGAGGGATTTCAAGCCTCTTGCCAGATTTATTCTTCTCTGCTCCTGTTTTTTTTTTTTTTTCATAACAGGAAATACAGATTTAGCCATGCTGCCATTTCAGACTACAGTCTCAACTTAGAGGTCCCATAATAGACATGTGCAAAACTACATTTTCAAAATAAATTAGTCGATAGATTGCCTGAAGGACTAATCATCTAATCTGCAATGTTATTTTAGTATTATTGATATACTATTATATTATTTATTTATTAATATTTTGAATTAGTGTTTATTTTTATACTTTCAGTTTTAATTTTAGTTTTAGAAATGTTATGAGCTTGTCATTTTTTTTTTTTTATATATAGTTCTGTTTAGCTTAAATTTATTTTAATTTATACATTTTTTCAGTTTTTGTAATTTTAGTACTTTAACTTGACCTTATTTTATTTTAGTTATTTGACAAGGCAACAGTTTTTCCATTTAAGTTTGAGTTCATGTTTGGCTATGTTTTATTTTATTTCAGCTTCTTTTAAATGAACAAAAATGATTTGTAATGGTTATAGTTGCAGTTTTTTGTAACAATATCAACACTGGTAATCCGTTTTAAAGGAATAGTCTGCTTTCAAAACTTAAGCTTTTTTTAAAAAAAGTAATTCCACTTTTGGTTATAGTGATGTACTTATAATAGAAGTGAATGGGGCCCATCATAAACGTTAATACGCACTGTTTCAATAACACAAGATGTGAACAACATGAACATTACCATGATTTTACTGTGATAAAATCTCTTACTAACCATTTCTGAGTAAAGTTATATCCCCTTTTACAACTTTGTTGCCATGATAACATAAGGGCCCAGTTTCACAGACAGGGCTTAGCCTAAGCCAGGATTAAGACTTAGTTCAGTTAGGATATTTAAGTAGCTTTTTATAAAAGTACACTAGATAAAAACATAGCTGGTGTGCATCTTGAGACAAAGCAATGACTGACATATTTTAAGATATGTCAGTACAAGTTGCTTTCAGTTAAAACAGCTCAAACATGCGTTTTAGTCTAGGACTAAAGCCTTGTCTGTGAAATCGGGGGATAGTCTCTGAAATGACCTTAATCAAGTTTATAGCTTAAATAATACAGAGCAGTTTATGTGATTTTAAGTTATAATAATATAAGCTTCACACTTCTGCTTTAAATATTTAAAAAATGTAATAACAAATGAATAAATGTAATTTGAGTTTAACCCATACATTCCTTTAAGGAAACCCATTATAGTCTTTTTTTAGGTTCATAAGGTAAAAGTTTGTGTTTTTTTTGTTTTTTTGTTTTTTGGAATTGATTTGTATGTGTGATTGAATGCATGCATATTTTAGGGATGTCTTCCGTTGGTGCTGCTGTTTGACATTAAGGAGGAGACGGAGGTGGCATCTCAGGTCATCACTACACTTATGGAGGAGCTAGACGTCTTCATCAGTATTAAACCCAAACCGAAACAACCCAGCAAGGTAACAAAAGCCCAGCTCTTTTGTGTATATGTGGTACATTTAGCCTCTGTCACTGACTATACATTTTACTTACAGTCTGTGATAGTGAAGAGTGTGGAAAGGAATGCTGGAAGTATGTATGAGGTACGCAGGATCCTATTGGGGCTGGAGTCCAGCAGTGTGCCCTCTTCTATCAACCATGTCTCTGTTAATGGACATGCTCCTGCCTCCCCTCCTCTGATTGGGTCCATTGGACTGGACACCCTAGCTTCAGCTGAGCTGAGGCTAAGAACTCTGGGTAATGTAGTTAGTGTGTGTGTGTGTGTGTGTATATATATATATATATATATGTAGTGTAGCCAAGTATGGTGTCCCATACTCAGAATTTGAGCTCTGCATTTCACCCATCCAAGTGCACACACACACAGCAGTGAGTATTGAACACACACCCGGAGCAGTGGCCAGCCATTTTTTTGCTGTGGCGTCCAGGGGAGCGATTGGGGGTTAGGTGCCTTGCTCAAGGGCTCCTCAGTTTTGGATAATGAGAGTGGAAGAAAGCGCTGTTCATTAGGCCACAACTGCCCCTATTATATATGATGACATAACCACAGTGTAAGGGACATTTATGATATAAAAGAAATTCATTTGAATGTGTATTCTAAGCAAGGCCTGTTTGTATCAATACAACATACAGTCCTGCTTTATCTCTGCAGTCACTATAATTACTACTGTCTGTGTTCGAAGATTACAACTCATGCTGCCAAACAGCTCCATAATTAGCTATAGCTGTGTGTGTATGTGTGTATTTGCGTTTGCCTGTGTTCCATATTCACTCACACACTATTTGTGTGACTTAAAACGGCCCCCTCTGTTGTCCTCAAGACTCAAGACTTAGTTGTGCATGTTTGCAGTACAGTTACATTTAGGATCAGTAAGATAATAGTAATTAAAGGTAACAATAGCTTTGTTTCAAAACCTAAAAAGCTGTTACCTGGATAACTTTTATAACATGGTGGGTTGCCTTGTAAGATATCTCTTTTTGACCAAATCAAGGCAGCATCACATGTGTAATTTATGGATAAGACAATGCCAGAATACATTATTACAACAAAAATGATCAAAGACTACACAAATCAAATGGGTTGTGGGAAATATTGAAAATAATACAATAACATTATATTGTGTTTTTCAAGAATATAATTTATTTATAATAAATAAAGGATATTTTGTTTTATTTTTTTATCATTTAAAATGCACTATTTCATGCAACATTTGTGTTTTTTGTGCTCATTAAGAGTATCAAATTATTAGCTTAGCAACATGCTAATGTTTGAAGATTGTTTATAAAATCAGTAACAATGGTATTGTGAATTTAGATTCTTAGCTAAATCATGCTTGTNGTTCATTAGGCCACAACTGCCCCTATTATATATGATGACATAACCACAGTGTAAGGGACATTTATGATATAAAAGAAATTCATTTGAATATGTATTCTAAGCAAGGCCTGTTTGTATCAATACAACATACAGTCCTGCTTTATCTCTGCAGTCACTATAATTACTACTGTCTGTGTTCGCAGATTACAACTCATGCTGCCAAACAGCTCCATAATTAGCTATAGCTGTGTGTGTATGTGTGTATTTGCGTTTGCCTGTGTTCCATATTCACTGACACACTATTTGTGTGACTAAAACGGCCCCCTCTGTTGTCCTCAAGACTCAAGACTTAGTTGTGCATGTTTGCAGTACAGTTACATTTAGGATCAGTAAGATAATAGTAATTAAAGGTAACAATAGCTTTGTTTCAAAACCTAAAAAGCTGTTACCTAGATAACTTTTATAACATGGTGGGTTGCCTTGTAAGATATCTCTTTTTGACCAAATCAAGGCAGCATCACATGTGTAATTTATGGATAAGACAATGCCAGAATACATTATTACAACAAAAATGATCAAAGACTACACAAATCAAATGGGTTGTGGGAAATATTGAAAATAATACAATAACATTATATTGTGTTTTTCAAGAATATAATTTATTTATAATAAATAAAGGATATTTTGTTTTATTTTTTTATCATTTAAAATGCACTATTTCATGCAACATTTGTGTTTTTTGTGCTCATTAAGAGTATCAAATTATTAGCTTAGCAACATGCTAATGTTTGAAGATTGTTTATAAAATCAGTAACAATGGTATTGTGAATTTAGATTCTTAGCTAAATCATGCTTGTTTTTCAGGCAGGTCCAACTAGTATCCTAATGTGTTATTGTTGTCTCTTGAAATTGCTTGTGCTGTCCCTCATTTGATAGTTGCATTGTAGTTAAATAAATACAAATAAAAAAATCTAAATGTATATACGTTATGCACTAAAAATTTGTGATCGCTAATACTATTGATATTTACATGGCACTCTCTCTCCTGTCTCTGTTTCTTCAGCTGGTATTCTAAGGTCTGTCAGCCCCATTCCTAATGGTTCCCCAAACCCAAACTGTGTTCTTAATGGACACGGCTTGAGCATTCAGAAAGGAGCAGTGAAGAACACGCAACACATTCACACATCTGCTCACACACATTCACATGCTCCTGGTCACACTGCTTCACTCTGGGCCAGTGCGCTTAGTTCAGCAGCTAACACATCAGGTGAGTGCATGCTCTTGTAAATCTTGTGTATATTTTTTATGTTTATTATATAACCCTCTCTCTCTGTCCCTGGCTCAGGGTTTTCCACAGAGCTGATGTTGCAGTCAGTGTCTCAGACGACTCTCAGTGGTCTTCTGCTCTCTGGGGTTCAGAGTCAAGCACACACTCACACACCTTCCCCTCCACCTGGACTTCCACCAATACACAAACCAGCCAATGCAGAACATCTCAACGGACATGTGAGGAACTTCTCTTTATCAAAGTTACAGCTTTGTTTTTGACTCCGTATGCTCCCTGTATATGTTTATGCTGGATGCTGTATATGTTGCAGCTCGCAAATTCTGTGTACAGCCGAATCTCCTCTGTGTCACTAAACCCCGCCCACAGTGACACAGCCCAGGAAGTCATTGGACACTCCCAATCTGAATCCATTTCAAATAAATCTACAGATGAAGGTACAGAACACAGTCTTTCTCTATCTCTCTGCCTGTCTATCTATCGATCTGTCTGATTGCCTGTCTGTCTATTTATCTGCCTGTCTGTCTGTCTATCTATCCAACTATCTATCTAGCATTTTTTTGCACCCTTGGTTCACTGTGTACAGTATTGATTCATTATAATATTCATTATCTGTGTGCGTGTGTGTACTGTATGTTTATATCAGGCTCAGATACGTTTGTTGAAGTGGGCATGCCCAGAAGCCCATCTCACTCAGCCAATGGGAGTGAGCTGAAGCAAATGCTGGCCTCTTGCACAGTGTCGTCAGGGAAACTTCTGCAGAGAACCAAGAACTCACTACTTCAGTATGTTCAGTCATAAAATGACCTTATATTATAATGTCATTTCTGTGTAACATCATGTAAAAGTTTATTTAACAAGGTTACGCTGCAGATATGAAGTGCCGCTTAAATTTTGTTTGTGTGTGTGCAGTGTTGAGTGCGTGTTGGCCGATTCCGATTGTGAGAATTCAATGGCTGATAAAAGAGCACCAGGAAGTGAGAGAGCTGCAGAAAGAAGACTTGGACCGCATATGCAGGTTTATATACACACATACACACACACTGTACTTGTATACAAGTGTACACAATCTAAACGTATTTACACGAAACTTGTGTTTGAATGATTTTCAGGCTTTTGACTATGAGAAAAAGAAGCTACTGGCCACCAAAGGTAAGCAAAGACTTGTTCTCTTAATTTAACATCTTAATGTGAAAATGTACATAAATAACATCTGAATATGAGATCGCTGGTTAGGTTGATGTTAAACAGTTGTGCTGTTTTGTATAGCCATGCTGAAGAAGCCGGTTGTGACAGAGATTCGGACTCCCACAAATACCTGGAGTGGATTGGGCTTCTCTAAATCAATGCCAGCGGAGAGCATGAAAGAGCTGCGCAGGGCACACCATGTGCCGTATAAACCCAGCATGAGCACAACTTATGAGGTACAAACTCACTGTTGCACAGTCACATGCAGCCGCAATTCAGTTCAGCTTAAATGAAGCCACATCTTAAGGTTTTGATAAAGATCTCTTTAGTTTCTCTGAGGTTTACAAAGTTGCTTTTTTGTGTTTTCCAGGACTCTCATCTCTCTGTGTCACACTCTGGTAGCCAGGAAGGTTTGGGTAATGACACAAAATCCGATAATTGGGGGGATTTGAATGGGAATGTTAACATCAATGGGAACGGACTGTCAGGAAATTCTGAATTTTCCCCTGCTGTCAGCAGCCCAAAGAGAATCAAGAACAAATCTTGTAAGACTAAAGATTTTGTACTCATTGAACTTTCTTCGAAACTTGAAGCAACAAATTTACTGCCTACTCACTGGTTCTGTCTTTCTCCTCATCTTTGTGTTTGGGTCAGTAGGTGAGCAGTATCTCAGCAGCAGTAATTATATGGACAGTATCTCTATGTCTGGCAGTAATGGCTGCTCTTTCAGCTCCTCTCTCAAAGGAACAGATCTCCCGGAGCTCTTCAGCAAACTCGGTCTCGGCAAATATACAGACATCTTCCAGCAGCAGGAGGTAATTTATTAACATTTGAATGATGATTTTAGTTTTGCATAAAAGGAATTACCAGTGTGAAGTGCAATGCAAAAAAACCAGATGTGTTTGCATAATTACTCAAAATATATTTATATTAAAATATTTTAGTAAAAATATATATTTAAATGTAAATTATACGTTGTTTATTTAGTGAAACGGTGTGAAAAACATGCTTTGATTATTTGTTTTTACTTCCTTCATTAAACATTTTGAATCTAATCGGTAATAAAGTATGAAGTTTTGCTAGTTCTCCTTGCAAGAGCAATAATAATGAACAAATGTGGATTAGTGGATATTTGTATCTGAGTTTTGTAAATGTACTTTTATATGTGTATGTCTGTGTGTTGTTGTCTGATAGATTGATCTGCAAACATTTGTTACACTAACGGATCCAGATCTGAAGGAACTGGGAATCTCAACATTTGGTGCTCGCAGGAAAATGTTACTGGCGATCTCAGGTCAGTCAAATTTGTGTTTGTGTCTAAGCTACAGATCGAAAGATAAACCAAAATAAAGGATGTGGAAAGAATATGATGACACAACAGACTTGTTCATCACAGTAACCTGAGAAAAAAAAAGTAATTTTATTTATTTGCTGAATAAATTTACATCATTTTCTATATTTGACAATATTGTGTAATCAGTTTGTATTATATATAAACTCAGCAAAAAATGAAATGTCCTCTCACTTTCAGCTGCTTTTATTTCCAGCAAACTTCTTAACATGTGTAAATATTCATATAAACATAAGATTCAACAACTGAGACATTTAATGAACAGAAATGAAATAATGAGTCCCTATCAAAAGTAGCAGTCAGTATCTAGTGTGGTCACCAGCGGCTTTAAGTTTTACGGTGCATCTTATCCTCATGGACTGCAGCAGATTTGCCAGTTCTTTCTCTGAGATGTTACTCCACTCTTCCACCAAGGCATTTGCAAGTTCTCAAATATGTCTAGGGGGCACATGGTTACACATGGTTTGGCACTGCAAGGACGATCAGCTGTCCTTCCTGTCTCCCTGTAGCTCTGTCTCTCACCGTGTCCTAACCAGACGCCATGCGTTAAGATTCCAGTGACAAGCAATTTGTCTGCCTCTCTTTTATACAGTCTATTGTCTGCCCACACCAGATGAGACTCATCTACGAGGCTGAGATCAGAAATGAAAATGAAATACACAATAAAATTCATAAATATTTCACCATTTTAACATTTTTAAAAATACATGCAGTGTGACTGAAACAGTCTGTCATAGAATAGACTTGTTCACATTGAGTTTCACAGTTTATTTCTTTTAATTTATTTTCAAGAAGGTGAATTATCCATTGTCGCTTTCAGTATGGCTATAAAGATCGTGAAAAATTATACTAAAACTCACGTTAGACGCTTTTAACATAAATAAAGCACATAAACAGTACCTGAGATTATCATTGTCACACTTTGTATGATGTTGTTCCAGCCGTGACATCGCAGAAAAAGAAACTGTTTCTAAAATGGAATCGTTGAGTATTGTAAATATTTAAACCCTTTCCAATAAAGATCTGTAAAGCTTATTCGGATTTTACAAAATTATCTTTAAAAAGGTCCTATTATGCAAAATTCACTTTTATAAGGTGTTTGAACACAGATGTGTGTAAACAATCAGCCAATAATGGTAAAAATCCACCCACTCCTTTTTTATAATCTCCATAAATCATAAACAGTCTCTCCAAACGAGTGGTTCCAGATTTCCCACTACTCTTGCCCTATTAGCTTAGATCCTCCTCTGAATGAGCTGAACACAGTCCGCCATGTTTATCTCATTGACAGAGCATTTAACAGCAGCATTCAAGTAAGAAATGTATTCTTATTAAAGCTACTAAAGTTATTCAGTCAAAATCAGTGAGTGATTTTCAAGGTTCAAGGTTTAAGGTTGTTTTATTTACATAGCACATTTAAAAACAGTAAACATGGCTGACCAAAGTGCTGAACAATAAAGTGAAGGAAGAAAGAAAGTGCAAAGTGCAACATACATTCACATCATATACTCATACTGATTTAAAAGCTAAAGAAAAAAAGTAAGCTTTAAGAGAAGATTTAAAAATTGTTATAGACTGTGCCGATCTGATATAGGCCGGGAGACTGTTCCACATCCTGGGGCCAGCGATAGTAAAGGCTCTATCACCTCTCTTTTTGTTTTTCTTTTGTTGTTTGATTCAAATTAACAGCATATACAGCAGTAGGTACTGTATATTACACTGCTGTCACTTTAAAGGATTAGTTCACCTTCAAATGAAAATTAGCCCAAGCTTTACTCACCCTCAAGCCATCCTAGGTGTATATGACTTTTATCTTTCTGATGAACAAAATCAGAGATATTTTAATAAATATCCTGATGCAATCCGTTAATACACTGATCTAATATACAGATGCGATTTCTTTCCCTGTTATTTATGTTCACAGACTGTGTTTGTGAACTTTGTGTGTATTTGACAGTTTAAGTTCAACAGGACGTGTAAGAGAAATCAGATGTGTGCGCTCAGAAAACCCTATATCAGAAGTTTGAAGTGCTCTGGCATTAAAACGGACGCAAATAATTAACTTTCATGATAATTAACTTTCAACTGCAATGTCACGTGAGCTTAGCCGCGATAGAGATGATAATCAAAACCAGACCGATTTTGTTAGTTTTTGCAGAGTATCTGAGGCATGAGATGTACAGGCTCCACCCTCTTCTGGAAAGTAGGGTGGGGATCAGCAGCTAATTTGCATTTAAAGATATATTCACTAAAACAGCAGGTTTTCCTTTCCACTCAAAAATGGACATTTACAACATGGTATAATAAATGATATGTGGGGTATTTTAAGCTGAAACTTCACAGACACATTCTGGGAACTCCTGAGACTTATATTACATCTTTTTTTTTTAAAGATGCCTAATGCTTATGTAGAGTTTAACTTGCAAAGCTCCATTTGAGTTAGGATGCTGCTTTAGAATGCAGCTGCCTATGTAGGGGGAGAAGCAGCTTATAGGTTTAGGAATGAAGCTCTTGTGTTTACTTGAAGGATTACTGATCATTTTTGAATTTCTCCTCAGAGCTGAATAAGAGCAGGAGGAAGCTTTTTGAATCGCCCAACATTCGCTCTTCCTTCCTAGAAGGCGGGGCCAGTGGTCGTCTGTCGCGCCAATTCCACTCAGACATGGCGAGTGTCAGTGGTCGCTGGTGATCTCTTACCTGTAGGATTCTGGACCACAAACCACTTCATACTGGACTCTGATTGATATAGAAAGCCAAAAAATGATGCAGATTCTTCTAGATCTAAAAAATGTGGTGGGATGTTATTAAGGTTGCTTTTTGTCTGTGCCAAAAAATAAATTAAGGGAATATATTCAATATTGTTAAGAGAATGTGCCATTAATATGATCTTGCATTTACTCTGGGAGAACAGGCAAAGCACAGAGTTTAAAACTAACCATACTGTCCGCATGAGCGCTTCGGTATTGGTGTCTAGCACTTTAATCTTGTAAACTCTGCTGTTTTTGCAACTCGTCTGTCTTTTGTAATGTCGGACTGTCCAGTGTTAAAGCCAAACGCGTGCACTTAATTTGCAGGTAATTCCAGATCACACACAAAGATCATCTGCTTGGTAATCACAACCAGCTGATGCTTATGTTGTTTACCAGACTGTTATATTCATGTTCAGTGTTTAATTACTCATTGGTCATTGTGGTGGTATTGTATTTTAATACATTTTATTTTATAGTTTGTTTTCATATTTGATGTTAATCTTTTTAAAAGGCATTATCAGTTTACTTTTTTATTTTTACATTGTTTATTGATTAGTCTGTTGTCTGATTCATCAGAGCGCCGCACAGTCATCTCAAACAGATGTCAGTCATTCTTTTGGTGTAAATGAAGTCTTCGGTTTTCTGAAGAATAGCAGGATGTTATAAAATTCCCGTGATTTGTTTAGGAAAATCTGTTTAATCATTATTTACATAAACTTGTAGCACAAACATCAAATTTAAGCTGCATTAGTACTTTTCATGTCTAAGCCATTTGATGTTTGCATGTATAACGGAATTAGTTTCCTTTGTATGTGCAAACATGTTATGTATCTGGCAGGAGTTTTGTCATGGTTTGTGTGTATAAATGTATATGTGTGTACTTGTCCTTTAGCTTAAAGCCATAAATGAGACTCAAGGGCTACCTTTGGTAAATCTGATTATTCAAAACCTTGACCAGATATTACTTTTTTTTTTCGTTAAAGTTTTTGATTTGTTTTGTTCTTTTCCAGCCAAATTGTGTATATCAATAGAATTATTCACAGTAAAACCAGTGTTAGCAGATTTTTTTTTTGTTTTGTTTACATTTGCATAAGGTTTGTAGTACATTCACGGTACAGCCTACAAAGAATGAATAATGCATGGAAAGAGCTTTTTGAAATAGAGCTATTTGAAGTCATCTGTTGTTAAATACTTCATAAGAAACCATACTAATCTGTTTTTATATGCTTTTGTTTTATGAAAGGAAAATAATGGCGTCTCTAAAATATTGCACAAAACACTTGTGGTACTCTTGTATTATTGCTCAGAGATAATATTAAGTGCTTGATTTTAGGTCCAAAGTGAAAATCTCATAAAATCCATGTGCAAAATATGGACTTGTAGAGATTAAATTTCTCACTATAGTGGAACCAGTGTATATGGTTAGTGAGCAGGGTTTGTGATCAAGGTTCATTATATTATTATAATTTTTTTTTTTTGCATCTGACAAATGTTCATTCAGTTATTTTCCACTTGTCACCTGAAATAACTGCTTTAACAGTGTCATTCTTTTTTATTATTATTATTTCTTCTGTGGGAACAACTGTGTTCTGTTATTTGGTTATGCTACCTTCCTCCTGGACTGTTTTCATTTTCTTTTGGAAGTGACACTGGCATTTGCATCATGTGTAAGTCTTTGACAAAGGGAACAATGTTCATGATTTTGCCTTTGAAAATGTTCTATAAATTCAAATCGGTGTCTCCTAAAATGGACAGAAGCCATTTGCTGTCTGTGATTCTGAGAGTATTTCTCTCTGAAAGAAACAGGAAAAAAATGGGGATTTAAAACAAAAGCGAAAGAACAAAAAATATTTGAAATGTTCTTTTTGGTTTTGTTCTAGAAAATAAAATGTTTGCAAGCAAAATCAAGTTTGCTTTATTATTTATTATAAATCTAGTAGTTAAAGGGATAGTTCACCCAAAAATGAAAATTCTGTCATTTACTCGCCCTCAAGTAGTTCCAAACCCCATTGACTATTATAGTATTTATTTTTCATATGGCAATAAATGGGGGGCGAGATCTGTTTGGTTACTGACATATCTTCCTTTGTGTTCAGCAGAACAAAGAAATTCACACAGGTTTGGAACTACCTGAGGGTGAGTAAATGATGACAGAATTTTCATTTTTGGGTGAACTATCCCTTTAAATAGGTAAAGCTATACAATTTCTTTAGGTATGCAATCAAGTGAAAGCCATTGTCTGTTGAATGCAAATGAAATGAGAGTAGCTGGCCAAGTTGAGACCCTACACATTTAGGGTTGATGACAATAGCAATCTACAGTGGCACTTAAAATCGAAAAATCACGATCTGCTTCACACATCAGAAAGGACACCCACTTCTCTTTTGAAAGTAGTAGCAAAGGCACGGCTAATCATGTGTAATTGTATGCTGCGTTTTGCATATTAATGTGCATCTGCCTGTAAATAGGAAAAACTGCAGGACCCGTGTGTGAGGAAGAGACCAGGGAGGGTGAAGCTTGATGTGAAAGAGTGTGACAATAAAACGCTGAGTAAATAACAAGCAACAAAGCTTTGAACCTCCAGGCTTTTCCATTTTAGAACTAGCTAATTTAACGCCATGGGACATCAGCCACCCTGAGCTATTGAAACTGGAGACAGAAAGAAGAACTGATGCATGAAGGGAAAAAAACCTGTGCTATATTGTGTCGGTGTAGATTTTTAGTGTACCCAAGAATAGAAATACATGCAGCCTCTTAATTTAACTAAACTTATTGTAGCAAACGTGTGCATTTATGCAATCATTAAATAACAGCATTTTGTTCAAGATATTTTGATTTGTTCACAGTAGAGGGCGCCATTTGCTTTATTTATTGCACTTGTTTGAATGAACATCAGTAAGATGTACAATTTGACCTATTTGTATCAAAATCTGATTCAATGCAAAAGACTAATCATGACCCTATGATCACGACTTACAGGTAACATCTATTAATCAACATTTTAAAAATTGGTTCCCCCTACTTTTCTACAAGTGGCCCAAGAAATCCATCAATTTGTACCGTTTTAGCAAAATTGTGAATCTCCGTCAGTGTTTCGTTCGTTCGATAGTAGGTTTTTAAACGAATCTTCTAAGTGAACGACTTGTTCTCGTGCACTTCAATGTTCTCGTGCACTTCAATGTTCTCGTGCACTTCAATGCACTGACTAATATTTTTCGCGTGTGAATTATGAATCTGCATAAAGTCTAAGGTTATTTTCAGTTGTGAATGACTCGGTGTTTTTCTTTCTTTCTTTCTTTCTTTCTTTCTTTCTTTCTTTCTTTCTTGAGGAATCGATTCACTCATTACAGGTCACCTACTGGCACAAATAACTGATGAAAATGAACTAATTTCGGTTGTCAATATTCGGATTTTTTTATCGATTCACTCATAACACTGTCGTAAATATATCCATTGAACGAACCAGTTTAGGAATCGGAATGAATTTCGGTAAACGGTTTCAAAAGATTCGAGTCACTGGGATGAATCGATATCCCCACCCTGTTCATGCAGGGGCCGATTCGGTACCAAATAAGGACATGAGCTCGAGCGCTTGAAGTGACGTCAGTGAGATGGATGGAGGGATAAGGAGTCTTTCGCTCAGAGGCGGGAGCAAAGGTACAGTCAGGAGGTATAGAATGTGCTGAAACTGAGAATTAACGGTAGTGTAGACCGTAATATCGTTGCATAACCCTTCATTGAATGCGCCGTTCGTCCGTTCATTCGCGTAAATCCGTTATTCCACACAGCGAAAACACTTGTGGCGTTCGTCAGAGCGAGATAACTTACACACGTTTCTATTTCTCGAGATGAGGAGAACTAAGTTCATTTTATCCAGTAACTAGAAGAAAATATTCTTCCTTATAGCGTATATGCTTCTGTCCTTGTATCTATGTCCAGTGGCGACGACCCGCTGACGCGGTTTCCACCACAACGCCAGGGAAAAGACGAGAGGAATCAAGGCGACAGAGCGCCAGAATCACCCTATTAGGTTTTTCGAGCCGAAGATAAAGAATATTTCCACAGATATCATATCCACGAGCCTCTGCAGACATGGAGGCGGCGAGTTTGGCACACGGGGTCGCGAGCCCGCGCGAGGGCATGACCAAGAACGTGAGCCTGGAGTCGCTCCAGCTGTGCGAAAGAGACGGTAAGAAACCGCTGGATCACACAGAGTGTGACTGTAAACTTGACAGTTTTATCTACGCCTGTTTCCCCCTTAATAACATCTTTAAGGGAAGTGTAGCTATATTTTGTCCATGTAAAATACTGTAGTAATATGGGATTATACATTGATGCAGAAAAAATCGCCTGTCACATCCATGAAAAGCGGAATAGTGAGACATGGCAGGCTGCCTTTGTGTGTGCTGGCAGTGGTATCTCAGAGTGAAATCTCTGTGAGGGTTTCGTTTCAGCACCATGGACACTACCCTCTTGCAGTCAGCTACATTTTCCTTTTAATCTCGTTTTATTATCAGTCAGTCAAGCTGAAATCATGACACCGGTATTGTAAACATGTAGAGAAAATAATATTTAAAACATTATATAAATATCATATCCCTAAACAATTTAAGAATGAGGGTTTTTAACAGTGTCTTACTTCATACACAAACACATTAACACGTCTTGTTCTCGTTCTTCTACAAATGACTTAATGGTTTTAGACTTAATGGCAGAAGGTAAAGTCATGTGCTTAAGACACATATTGGGAGGAACCTGCTGTGGCTTTCAAAGGTATAGATGCCTGATGTAGAGGCTTACACAAGGATACAGTATTTGCCTGTCATCTGATCCCTGCCTCTACATCTCCATCTAATTTTGTTTATGTGGGATTGAAAGCTTATAAATTTAAATCCATTTTAGCTGAAGGAAGCATTTTTGTCTTTTTCATAAGCATTACAATCATCAGTGTTTCAATAATGAGCGTGAGTTCGACAATGCCAAAATGTGTCAATCCTCTTTAAGAATGATTGAAGCACCAACCTGCAGATACGCAATTTGGCAACCTTCAGAAGAATGCAGTGTTCCTCTAAGGGTAGCACAATGACTCACCAGGTTTTTGAGAGGGAGGCAATGTTTTTATCTTCCCTGCATGAATGTATTTGAATCAGCATTAATTAGCCAGAATGGACTGCTGTGCTGCTCTTATCTCTTTTGAGTTACCATCAGCGCTTGTTTCGTTTTGTTTAAATGCAACAAATTGAGGGAGTGCATAATGCATTGTGTTTTTGAAGTACTGCCTGAACTCTCTCATTAGTTAACATGCGTTTGTTTCTCAAAAACATTCCCTTTAAACATCAGCCAGACTGCTCAGCTGTTCAGATGTCCTAACCAAACACCGCTGTATCGGATTTTAGGCATCCTTTTTTAATATCTCTATAAGATGATGTTTTGCTAACCCGTCAGCTGAGTGCTTGGCGTGTAAATATCTAAATCAGATTAGCTAGAAACCAGAATCTGTTCAATGCAGGACTTTGAACATCCCAGTTAGAGGTAACTGGTAAACACTAAACTTCACTATTGTGTCCTTGAGCAAGGGATATGAGTATATGGGATGCATTGCATGTGCAATGTGAGGCCTAGGCTACGATGTATGCAATGAGTGAAATATAAGAGAAATAACAAATTAACTGGCTAAAAAGAAAAGAAACATCACATTCCCAACTAAAGAAAAACATTTGTTTGGAAAACGTCGATATGGAATTACAGACATGCTTAATTAATAGAGAGACTGCTTGTAAAATCATCTCTAATTAAATTCAAAGATTGCTTTCTGTATGATTAAGTGCTGTAATGTTGCTTGAGGCTTATCTTGAGTTCATTTTCCCTACCTTAGAGAATCTGTGGGCTCATAAACTAGAAAACAGCAGCCTACAGTACCATTATATTATGTGCTTGTGCTGTCTTTATTGCTAGTGGAGAGAAACAGATTATGTTCTGAGCAAATTTTCTCACACATATTTGGAACTAGGATCCAAGGGATTCATGTAGAATATGTTGTTGTTTTTTCTTTTTACACTTGTTAGGCAAATAAAATGTGAATTGTTTGGATGGTTTGCTTTGGATATAAAATTAATATCCTTTCAGGTTAAAATTACAATTATTTAGTGTAGATCAGGGGTGTCCAATCCTGCTCTTCATCTTCATTGAACTCTTCATTGTGTTCCTCAAATCATTCCTAAACAATGTGTGCAGTGTGGCAGGGAGCATCCTGCTGAAACAGGTCACTTCCACCAGGCAGCACCACTGTCATGAATCATCACTGTCATGGGCTACCTGGTCTGCAACAATGTTTAGGTAGGTGGTATGTGTCAAATTTATGTCCACATGAATGGCCGGACCTGGACCCAGCAATAACTTGCCTTAAAGGGACTTGCAATGCACTGTGTGTTGTGACACATTCCTCCCATATCCATCATTAAACTCTTGTGGGACTTGTGCCACAGTAGACCTTCTGTTGGCTTGGACCAGATGGGATAGTCTTCGTTGCCCTCATGAATTGATGAGTCTGGAGCGCCCAACACCCAGTTGCTGGTTTGTTGTTTGTTCCTCATCGGACCACTGTTGGTAAATTCTCACCACTGTAGACAAGGAGCAACCAACAAGCCTTGCCGTTTCAGAGATACTCTGACCCAGTCGTCGCTCAGGGGTGTGTTTCCCGAAAGCATTAATCAACTATGGTCGTAAGTCCCATTGAACTCTATTGGTAACGACGGAACTTGCGACAATAGTTTGCTTTGGGAAATGCACCCTAGATCTTTAGTCCTGCCCTTTTCTCCTGCATCCAACATAATAGGCTTGTTCGAGGTGAACTATACTAGCCTGTCACCGGCTGGCGAGATCTGCCGGTTGCAGGCGGGGTAGGAGTACAGAGATAGCTGTCAATTCGGACACTTCCTGCTTTCTGTAGTATGCTGAACCAACGTCATTCATGGCAGACCACGAAAATGCAACTGAAATTCCCATGTTTTGAATATTAGATATTCAATATCAAGATCGGTTAAATACAGGAACTTGTCTAAGAAAAAACACGCAACACACGTCATCCTTGTCATCACAGAATCTGACCAATGAGAATAAAGTATGTTGTCATCAAGGATTGACGACAGCCGATTTTGAGCAACTGCAGGGCCTGACTGAATTTGCTGCCGTGCACATCTTGTTGTTCTGCAAATTACAAATGTGTTTATTGTTTGTGTGTATTAATATGCAGTTCAGTGTGCATTTTGGAGTGGGTCCAAAGCTCATTAAACAAACTGTAAACCCTGATAAGCTAGCATTCTGGCATAATACAGAGACGTTTGCAGCTTGAAGCTGCGATCTCGCTCTGCATTGAAGCTCAGACAGGAGACAAGGCTTGTTTTTATTCACAAGGTCCACTACTCTTTTGTAGTCACATGTTGCAGTGCTGTTTGCCCACATAAAGACCTCACTGTAGTTTTGGATTTGTGAGTGTGTGGTATTTCCTAGGTTAGATTTGCAGTCTGTACAGTTAGGACGTTTCTGTTTCGCTTTGTTATGTAACACTGCAGTTTTCTGGGTAAGCTGCTCACACAAGCTGCTCTCCTGATGAATATTCTTGGGTGTTTAGGTGTTTGTGAAGGAGATATTGATGTGGATTGGTGATTTATTTGATATTTTTGATGTTGTTGGTTCTTTTGTGTGTGGATGTCTTTAGACTATGGTACCATGGGAGGCTTTTAGCCCTGATTACAGTCAGATAGTTGATTAAAATTAAGCTCCATGTTTTTCATTCCTCATCTCTTACTCTTTCTCTCCTGATTCAGCAGGTTCTGCTTGTACTCTCCTATATATTTTGGAGTTTTACTTTGTTGTCTATATATGTATATGTATATACACACACACACACACACACACTTCTGTTCAAAGTTTGTGATCAGAAATATTTTTTGTGTTTTTAGTTTTTAATTTTTTAAAAATGTTAATAGAAAATGTTATTTGAAATTTGTAACAAATGTCTTTACTGTCACTTTCGATCAATTTAATCTATGTTGAATAAATGTATTAATCTTACTTCACATTTTTTAATGGTAGTGCTAGTGCATGATATATAAAATGTTTTATCTGTCAGCTTTTCAGAAGAAAAATTTTTTTTGTTATTTTTCTAAAAAAACCTAAAATCTTTCTATTTGAATGATATTGTCACATGTGGCTGAGTACAAACAACGAAGGAGAATATCTAAACACAAGCTGTCTTTATTAAATCCAAAGGAGAAAAAGGTAAACACTACCACTTTACATCGACAAGACAGGACAAAGAACTGAACAGAACAGGTTGTATATATACCAGAATAAACGAGGGAACTAATGAGTTAAATAATCAATAACAGATGAACTGAATGAGACTAACATATACGTGGGAACTCGGTTAACTTAGAATGACATGAACAAACACAGCATAATCCTGACAGATATAAAAAGTTTATTTTAACTGCTAGAGACTTTGAACATATTTTTTCTAGTAAATTTTTCATAATTGTTCCGGCTGCACAGTACAGTCTCTTCTCTCAATTCCTGATCTGACTTTTGTTTACGATCTTACAAGACCAAAACTTGAGTGCTGATCACAACCCGCCAAATGCGGGAAGATTTCAGCTGTAAGACAGCCACTCCCACTAGCCACTTTGGCGAGTTGAATATAATTTCAGCCTACAGCCTAATCAAAGGTAGCTCTCTCTCTGTCGCGCGCCCGATCAGTTCTCCTTGCGCCTGAATAGTCAAATACACGCACACACAGATGTCAAAATGTTCATCGTGTGGAGTATCTCGCGTGAATACAGTCGGTTATGGCTTAAGTGGACGTAAACAGGTGGGTAAAAACTGGATATGTGTCAGTATATTATGTCCATGCATTCAGAAGCCCAATTAAATACCTGTCTGTCATTAATGTTAATCAAACATGTTAAATAAACCTACTGTATATGAACAAAATAGTTTATTTAGTTTACTATTGTATTGGTAATTTGCTTTTTTTTTTTCATTTTGTATAGCCTAACAAAAATAACTTTATAAAAAATAAAATTATAAAATGTCTCATATTATGGTCATATTGCCCACCCATACATACCAGCTGATATGCCATGTAGTTTTGATAAGGGTGGTCAATCTGCATCTGAAAGATTGAAAGCATTTTAAATCCAGCTAAATCAAGTAAAATGACTCAAAATCAAGTAATTTTAGCATGCCAAAGTCAACTTTAATCATATAAAATGTAATTTCCCAATCAGCAAAATTGTGGCCAGTGAAAGTGCTGAGTGGCCAGTAACTTTGGAAAACCACTAGCCACAGTGGCTGGTGAACGAAAAAGTTAATGTCAAGCCCTGACTGTGTATGTAAAGGTTCGGCCAATCTTCCTCTTTAAATTATGGTACATTGATTAATGGCCTTGATTTGTTTCCATAGAAACTGCAGTCTTTGTTAAAGCATGCAGAAAGACCTGTGGGTGTGTTTTAAAGCTGGCATTTTAGAAGAGAGATGGATTCTGCTGGTATTGTACATGTTTTTAGGTACAAAAAAGGTAATGTGATTTTGTTGTGAGTTATTTTAACCACTGTTTGACCAACACTTCAATAAGATTACATGAACGTTTGCTGAAAATACAGTAGTTTGTGTATGCTGAACGTATGGCACATCTAACCAGTTTCTTAAAGTGTGAAGGAAAGCAGATTCTGTAGTGAGAAGATGTCTGATCAACACACATCTGTTGTTTGTGTAAGTGAGGCTGTTGGCAGAGGCGGGGTTTGGAGGGGTAGTTCTGACAGGGCCAGTGTTGTGGGAGGACTAGTATAGTGCAGGAACGTGTCTATTACTTAGCTGAATGTTGGGAGTACCAGTATTTTATTTCATATGAGACATTTCACTGTTTTATTTGTGCATTTGTCTTCTTGGAAGACCCTTTCTCTTTTCCCTTTTTCTATTAAAACTTGTTTTTTTAGGGTTACTTTTATTTGATTATATTCATTATTGTTTCATATTGTATTATAAATTGGTTTTAATATCATGATTTCACTCTGTATTTTGTATTCTTTGTATTTTTACTTTATTCTTGTAAAACACTTTGAGATGCAACTTTTATTTTATTATATTTGTGACTTTATTTTCTTTAATTGTAAATGTATATCTCAAAAATATGTCTTTTTATCTCACAATGTGACTTTATATCTTTAAATTTTGATTATTTCTCACAATTTAGATTTTTTGCTTATTTTGAACTATGTCTGGCAAATTTATATTTCACAATATGACTATTTCTCACAACTTTGAATTTCTTATTTTAGCTTTTATCTCACAATTACCTTTTCTACTTTTTACATAAAGACAGAAACAGGCTTTCATATGATGTGCTGTGGTAAATAAAACAAAAGAGTTCTGTGGTCATTTTCAAAACATAAGCATAGGTACATGAAATAATACTACCATTCAGAAGTTTGAGGTTGGTAAGTTTTTCTTAATGTTTTTTGAAAGAATCGCTTGTGCTCACCAAGGCTGTATTTATTTGATTTAAAAAAATCAGTAAAAGCAGCAATATTTTGAAATATTATTTATAAAATAAATGTTTCTGTGATATATTTTACATTTTATTCCCGTGATGGCAAAGCTGAATTTTTAGCATCATTACTCCAGTCTTCAGAGTCACATGATCCCTCAGAAATCATTCTAATATGATGCTGCTCAAGAAACATTTATTATATTATCAATGTTGAAAACAGTTGTGCTGCTTGTGATACAATGTGATAATTTATTTCAGGATTCTTTGATGAACTGAAATTGCAAAAGAACTAAACTGAAACATTGTAACATTATAAATGTCTTTACTGTCACTTTTAAACAATTTAATGTGTCCTTGCTGAATAGAAATAATAATTTTGTTAAAAAAAATCTTACTGCCCCAAACTTTTTTGAAAGTGTTCAGTAATTCATTTAGTGAAAGTGCATCTCCCCATGAATCATGCAATAAACAGGATCATTTGTGGTGATTATACTCTTTAAGTTCATACTAAGAGTAATTTCTTTCTCAGAGGAATATGTCAGCAGTAGTAAAGAAATAAGTTTAGGAGAGAAAGGGGTCAGTGTTTAGTTGACAGCTGACTGAGGGTGCTTATTGTACAGTGTACTTTATCATGATCCCATTCATGGTTTTAAGGGGCGGATCTATGTTCACTGTGGTTTGTTTAGTGTGTGTGTGTGTGTGTGTGTGTGTCATTCTGGATTCCCACATTCCTGTTGTGCATCTCTGGTTTCTAAGATAACAGTACCCACACTGTAGCCATGCCAGTGCAACGCAGCACATTTCTCACTCTGTGTGTGATTGTGTATGCGGGTCGGAGGGCAGTCATGTAGCAGTACTTATAGAGAAATGCTATCAATATTTCAAACAATACAAAGGATTTCAGACAATATCCTTTCTTTCTGTCAGGTAAAGCTGAAGACACTGGGGTGTTAGGAATGGAGGAGTTACCTGTTGCTCGCAACATCAAGATCAGTAACATCACCTGTGACTCCTTTAAGATCTGCTGGGATATGGACCCTCACACCACCGAGAAGATCACACATTACTTTATTGACCTTAACAAGAAGGAGAACAAGAACTCTAACAAATTCAAACACAAGGTATTTTCAGAATGACACTACAAATATTCAATATTCTTTAAAAAAAAATTATATTCATTGACATTTCTCAACAATTTTAGCTTAGTTTGAGTATTGCCTGGAGTTTTACAGTTTTTAATAGTTGTTTTATAATGGATTTATTTTATTTATTTATAAGGGAGGTACAGCATCAATTGGCTCTGTTGTTCATCATAACTTAAAAAAATATAAAATTAACTAAATACTACTACATTTTTAATTCTTTCTTACTCTCTGTCTTTAGGATGTGCCTACAAAGCTTGTTGCTAAGGCGGTCCCATTGCCCATGACAGTGCGCGGCCATTGGTTCCTGAGTCCACGAACAGAATACACCGTTGCCGTGCAAACAGCTTCCAAACAGACCGATGGAGACTATGCCGTATCAGAATGGAGTGACATTGTCGAGTTTTGTACAGCAGGTTAATCAGCCAAGCACACACTTAAATATAAAAGACAATGTAATACAAGGCTAGTTTGTTTATATAACTCATTTTATACACATTGGTAATTCAAATAATTCAAATGCTATAGACTGACATAATAATGAGACTGAATATAAAATGTAAAAATGAAATGAATACCTAACACCAAAATAACTTGCTGTAAGAGAAAAAAGATAAGAAAACAAAATGTTATGCTACTGCTCTGCTTTTTAGGTAGATAACATTGTTTGACTAATGAAAATTGAGGATGAATAAAAATATTTCCCTTAATTTTTCTAGATTATTCCTCTGTGCATTTGACGCAGCTGTTGCAGAAGGCTGAAGTCATTGCTGGCAGGATGCTCAAGTTCTCTGTCTTTTACCGGAATCAGCATGAGGAATACTTCCAACACTGCAGGTGATTCAGGATTAAAAATACCTCAGTAAAAAATGCTTAGTAAATTAGAGAGGGAGGAGAAAGAGATGAGGTAATGCTGGTTGAGGAGGACAATGACAATCTTTCTTTGCTTTTGAGATTCAGCTTATAGCTAGGAAGTAAACAGCTCCCTCTTGTGGAATAATGCCCTCATTAATTGGCCAGGTTTATGTTCTGTTTTTTGTGAACCACATTTATCATTTCACTTACACTACTAATCAAAGGTTTGGGGTTAAAAGTTTGGTTTAAATTTAAATAAGGTGACATTTAAATAAATACTGTTCTTTTGAACTTTTTATTCATTAAAGTATCCTGAAAAATCAGTTTTCACAAAAATAGTAAGCAGCAAAACATTGATAATTAGAAATGTTTCCTGAGCACCAAATCAGTAAATTACATTAACATATATTAAAATAGAAGTTATTTTAATATCAGTTATTTTAAATGGTAATATTTCACAATATTACTGCTTTTACTGTTTTTTTGATCAAATAAATGCAGCCTTGGTGAGCAAAACACCAAAAACATAAATCTTACGACCCCAAATCTTTAAACAGTTTAATGAAAATATGAAAAGTATATTGGATATTGAGAAATGTCTCTTTCTCTCACAGAGATGTTCTTGGAGGCCGAATGATGCCCTCAGTAAAGGATAACAGCGGTAGTCACGGTTCACCTCTCAGCGGTAAACTGGAGGGGATCTTCTTCAGCTGCAACACAGAGTTTAACACAGGTCAGCCCCCGCAGGATTCCCCGTACGGGCGCGTCCGCTTTCAGGTGCCCGCCGAGGTTCTGTTCACCCCTGACACGCGCCTCTACTTCGGGGACTTCTACTGCATGTATACTGCCTATCATTACGTTATCCTTGTCCTGGCTCCTCGGGGCTCGAGCGGAGACCTTTACTGCAGCGATCGCCTCCCGGAGCTGGATGTGACGAACAACCGCTTTCTGACACGTGTGTGCGGGGAGGATGGGCGGGTGGTGTTTCAGCACGCGCAGGATGTGATTCTGGAGCTGATTTATACTGAGCCGGTGTCGCTGGCACAGGGGACTGTCTCTCAGATCAGCGGCCACCAGTTGATGAGCTTGTCAACCGTCAACGCCAAGAAAGACCCCAGCTGCAAGACCTGCAACATAAGCGTTGGCCGCTAACTTTGGCGCACACTCGCTCACAGACCCAATTGTGCATAGGCTATAACAAGGTGAAGACCTCATGAACAAATAAGACCCCTCAAAATGGTACAGATGAACTCCAAGAAAAATGGCCTCACAATCCTCTATATATGTCCATGTGGCACTCAAACCCCTTGAAGGCTTCCCAGAATCTTCGCTTAGGCTAGAAAATTCTGTGCTTGATTAACTGAGCATTCTAAAAGAATACATGTAAATTAAAAATACATTATTGTGCAACAGAAAAAAACAAAAAGCAAGAGTAAGACAAAAAACAGATTCAAGAGGGGGGGAATGCATATCAAGACAAAAAAAAAAAAAAAGAGAGAGAGAGAGCAAGAGTAAAAGCTACTTTTTCCAAAAACTTAAATCCCACTGTGAATCTTTCAGATGTGTTCTTGGTGCTTTTTCTGCTCGATATTTAGACTCCAGCCCTGTTTATCCGCAAACCATTTGTGACCTTTTTTTAACACACTACGTCTTGCTCAGTTTCCTCTGAGGCCATCAAACCGCCCGTGTTTCTTATGTCAGACTTGTACTGCATGGAGTCTAATCCTTTAAGCATATACAGTACATGCCATCTCAGCCTTTAAACTTCCATATGGGTCATTTCCCCTCTGGCAACCTAGGCCCGCTGAGCCTCTATTCACCCTTGACATGCGCCTCTGAGGAATTCTACTGCATGTACAGTACAGTATACTACCTATCATTACATTATCCAGATGGAGCTGCTTTAAGAGTTTTACGCCAATCCTTTAAGCACCTACATGCCACCTCAGCCTTTAAACCTTCTCTTTTACACTCAATCTTTTCATTTTCTACTCTGATCGCAGTTGTCCTTTAACCTTTCTTACTCACTAAAACATTGTATTTTCATGATCTTGTTTCATTGTTATGTTTTGTTTTTAGAGAATGTGTGGTGCAGTAGTAATGGTGTATGTTGATTCTTGATAGAACTTCAAGCAGTTAGTAGAATTGAATTGTCTAAAACATATCCTAAACAAATCCATTGCTGGACACAACTATGTCCAGGTTCTTGAGGGTTTGCACTGTCCTATTAGAGGCCCTCTGATGGTGAAAAGATCACAGATGCATGCCTAAGATTTTGTGCTGTACTGTATCTGAACTTGTTACTTGTTCCTTAAGCTTCAAAAGCCACAATTGTATTTTCATTCATGAAAACTATTAGCTGCCAGTATCCTAAAACCTGTGGTCAACATGTAGCTTTTGCTCATAACAAAATATTTTTTTAACATATATTTTCCCCCACTATAAACAGTTCTACACTCTTTATTCTCATACACTACTGTTCAAAAGTTTGGGGTTAATATGATTTTTTAATGTTTCTGAAAGAAGTCTCCTCACCAAGCATTTATATGTATCTAAAATATTTTTAAATGTATTTTATTCCTGTGATGGCAAAGCTGAATTTTCAGCACCATTACTCCAGTCAGATCCTTTAGAAATCATTCTAATATGCTGATTTAATGTCATTATTATCACAGTTGTGCTGCTTAATATTTTTGTGGAAATGGTGATGCATTTTTTTCAGGATTCTTTGATAAATAGAAAGTTCAAAAGAACAGCATTTATTTGAAATAAATCTCTTTTGTAACATTATAAATGTCTTTACTCTCACTTTTAGTCAGTTTAATGCATACTTGCAAAATAAAAGTATTAATTTCTTAATATTAATTACTACACCCAAACTTTTAAACAGTAGTAGTGTGTGTGTGTGTGTCGGCATGTTTTGCTTATAAATGTGTATGTAAGTGTGTGAGCTGATTAGACTAGAGTGTGCTGTGTGTCAGCTGGAGATGCAAGTGTTTGACTGATAAGAAGCTCCCATTTACTTTGCTCAAGTATTTGTCTTTTGGCAGAGGAAGTCTGTCATATCTCTGTGAACTTCAATAGGATGGGAAGAAATAGAAGGGATGAAAATGAAACATGACTTTTTTTGATCAACTTACTCTAATCTTACTCTGTAGAAAACAATAGTTCAACTTTGGACTCATGCACAGGTCAAGCGACTCATGCACCCAAATCAAGTTCTTGCTGTGTGAATGTGCCTCAAACTGACAGACATGTTCAGTAAATATTTTTGTTTTTCTTGTTGCCATGTTTATGAAAACCAAAATGTGACTGTTCAATAAAGATCATCCTTAAGAATGAGACTACACTGTGTGTTTATATGTACTGTATACCCACCAATCTTTGAGATCATTTTTCTTCAACAATTACTTTTTTTTTTAACTTTAGTTTAAGCTTTACATATTTATAGAGTTTATAGATTTGTACTACTTTTGTCTAGCTGTCCAAATATATACTTGTAGATATGTTGTACAAAGCAATATATACGTAAATGTACAAAAAATTAATAGAATCATATTAAATCAATATTCTGGTTAATGCACAACAAAGATATAAAATGACCAAAACCTTCATCTAAATTTTCTTTTTTTCAAAAATTCTCCTGATCTTCACAAAGAGAAAAAAAATGAAAATGTTCATATTACAGTTTTTTTTCAACTGCTTACACATATTTTCAAAACTTTGACTTTTTTTTCCCAAAACTTTACACACAAATCCAAGAATTGCACAAAAAAAAAATGCAAAATGCCTCACATCTCTTGCAAAATGAAGCACTGTATTCAAAATATCACGAACACATCTCAAAAGCAAATATTTGTCTTATGTTGCAAACACCTTTGCCATAATATTCTATTTTTAGATATATCATATACACAGTTATTCAAAACCTAAATCTTCTTTCATGAGCTCCTATGTACATTTCTGTACAAGACTGAAAGTAATTGGCAGAGAGATCATCAAATTCACGGTAAACACGAAAGCAAGATTGAAACCAAACCTTATTTTTTTACTGTAAGCATTTGTGGTTGTGAATACAGCTTTAGCCTACACAGTATGAAAGAAAATAAATATATCAACCATGTGTAGTTGGACAGAAACAATGATTGTGTTTGAAAAAGGAAATCAAGATACTTCCTGGTAGATTTTTGTGTGTTACATAGAGAATTGTGTGTTGTGTTTTGCATAAAGTGTTTTATGAAATTGAAAACTGAGTCGAAGGCCGAGAATTAGTGTATGGTTTTGCAAATCTGGTGTGTAGTTCTTGTGTTTGAGTGTCAAGTTTCAGAAATTGTGTGACAAGTAAGCATTTTGTGTGTAAGCAGTTGAAAAAAAAACTGTAACAAACAATAAGTGCCAAGGGAAAAGTCTGTTCTTTCCCCTTTCTCTCAGCCCTCCTGAGATATTCCCGTTTTTTCCCTATTGGTGAATAATAAATTAGCAGGAGAAGCGTGAAACAAGACAAAATAATTTTGTCTGTCTATTGTAAACAAGAAAATCGTTAGGTGTGCACCTGTGCAGAAGCTACTCAATTTAATGTCATTCAATAAGAACAAGAGGAAGCGTCCATCCAACCAAAAACGCAACATACACGCTATGTAAGTAAATGCATTCTTATTATTTTTAATGTCACTCTTTTACTCATAAAACAAAGTAAACATAAGTAAAGTAGCCTTGTATGTATATTTGGCTCTTTGTCAATTCATCTATAAACTGAGAAAGTTTTGGATTGTTGAAGCTCGCTAACCTACAGAAGCTCGATTTAAATTAATAATAAAGTTATAACCTTTTATGGCGTTATTTTACTGTCAAACGTCGAGAGCACATTATTGTGACGCGAGAGCACATCAATGTAATGCGCGAGCGCAAATCGTTCCGCTCGCGCGCGGATTTCCTTTGCTCTCGCGCAAAACTGGACGCGCGCTCTCAAATATACAGTGCTCTCTTATGAACTGCCTCTCCTCTCACTTATATATTGCGTGTGCGTGTTCAAACTGTGTCCTGTGCGCTAGTGAATCTCTCCGTGCTCTTGCTGAAATTAATTTGCTTCTGGATTAAACGCTGTCAAAAGTTATCAACCAATCAGAAGAGACGACTGATCCATGAAAATGCTACGTGGAATCTTATTGGCTGGGAGTGAACTGCGCCTGGAATTCTTTCGACAAAGATGGATATTTAATTTCTTTACAATTTAATAAAATTAATCAAATGTAATCTAGTCTAACTGCATCACATTACAGGTCAAACCCCAATTTATCTAAACAAACAAACAAAAAATGTTTCTTAAAGTTATTGTGGTCGTACGTTTTGTTGAAATTTATATAAAAAATAGGTAATATTTTAAAATAAGGTTTTTATTTGTTAACATTAGTTAATGTATTATTTAACATTAACTAATAATGTGCAATACTGTAATTACTAATCTTTGTTAACTTTAGTTAAAATACGGCTGTTTGTTGGTTGTTTACTTCACAGTGCATTTACTAATGTTAACAAATACAACTTTTGATTTTAATAATGTATTAGTAAATGTTGAAATTAACATGAACAAAGATTAATAAATGCTGTAGAAGCGCAGTTCATTATTAGTTAATGTTAACTAATGCAGTTAAATAATGTTAATGAAAACTTATTGTAAAGTATTACCAAAAAATATCTTCTGATTTAAGACAGAACAAGATCAGGGTCAGATCATCATTCCCTAAATACTTAAAAAGTGGAGATCAAATATACCACCTATAGTGAATTTGTTTTGAGGACTGGTTAAACATGACATACAGAAATACTTAAGCTCTTATGTATGCACGATTAATTAAAAGAACGTGATCTTATTCCTAAATGACAATGATTCGGTTATGTCTTTTAAACCTCTGATCATACCGGAATATTTAAACCTGCTTTTGCATTGCTGCTGAAAGCAGTGGTCATGTAAGCTATATATTTTAAATAGCTTCACAAAGTGTTTTCAACAACACACTATTGCTACTTCTGTGTTGCAAACATTAAATAATAACGCAAGTATTGCAATAACAATTTATAGTCCGAATATACACTGATTTCAGCAATAAATGACCTTTGAAACTAATGTTATTACACTGTTCTGCCAGTAGGTGGTGATACCAGTGACTGTTAAAATGTATTTGATGTATCAGAATCATTCAAGAAATTCGTTTAAAAACACTGGACGAAACATGTCTTCATTAATTTCAAACGGTATTGTAATGAATTCGTTTAAATTAATACATATTTTTTTAATAGGCTAAATTATAACATTTGACACATTTCTAAATAGACTTACTTATAACATTAAATTAGATGTTTCATCTTTTGTTTTTAATTAATGTTTAATTTAATGTTTTGGTCCATGATATTGGCTAATATGATGTTTTTTGATAAATCGGTCAGTGGGGTTTGACCTGTAATGTGATGCAGTTAGACAAACAAGCTTATTAATATAGAAAACAATCCAAGCGCCCCATTCCAAGCCATTTCTAAGATATGACCTGTATTTTGATTAATTTTTTAAAATATTATTAAATTGTAAAGAAATTAAATATCCATCTTTTTGAAAGAATTCCAGGCGCAGTTCGCTCTCAGCCAATAAGATTCCACGTAGCATTTTCATGGATCAGTCGTCTCTTCTGATTGGTTGATAACTTTTGACAGCGTTTAATCCAAAAGCAAATTAATTTCTGCAAGAGCACGGAGAGATTCACTAGCGCACAGGACACAGTTTGAACACGCACACGCAATATCTGAGAGAGAGGAGAGGCAATTCATAAGAGAGCACTGTATATTTGAGAGCGCGCGTCCAGTTTTGCGCGAGAGCAAAGGAAATCCGCGCGCGAGCGGACAGATTTGCGCTCGCGTATGGCAAGCCAAAAGGGTCTGAATTACGCTATAGATTAATCGCGTTTACTATCAAACGCCGTCAAATACGGCGTTTTAAACAGTATTTGCGCCGCAAAATACGCCGTTGTAATTACAAACGCCGTAAAAAACACGCGAAAATCCGTCAATGACGCCGTATTTAATGGCGTTTTAATGTACATGAAAAGCGCCGCTTTTTACGCCGTCTAGCTTGCCATATGACGCCGTTAAATACGGCGTTTTGGTTGCACAGAGCGCGCGTCTTTTACGGCGTTTTGCTTACAGTATAATGAGTCACGCCCATGATTTCCACAGCCAGTAGGTTTGAATGGTTTTTACCCAATCAGTGGTAACTGAGTCAGACCAGACCAATTCAGCACGGATCATTTTAGCCAAAGGAGTGCCTATGAATTGATAGGATATATTTATGTAGGCTACAACAGCCTATAACTTTGTGGATATTTTCATCTAACAACATATTAATTAAAGATCGCACCTCTTTATCCCAATGTAATTGCTAAGATTTCATGTTCAGCAATACCTACTTATTCCATGTATTCAACTTATTACCCAGATACTTTTCACGCTAGTAAAAACTGAACTCTAGCAAGTAATATTTCCAAAACGAGAAATCGTCCCTATAACAGAAGCGAGATAGTGTTTAAAGGTTGTGCAACATATCATGGGGTAGTTGATAGCTGGTGTGGTCCGCTCTTATTTGCTATTAAATTTTTTTAATTTTGCTATTTTTTTTTGCGAGCTAGTTTTTTTACGATATCCACCTTGTTTTGTTGTATCTATTAAAATATTGTTGAATTTGGTGTTTCAGTTACATTGTCATATTAGAAAATAAACAACGTATTATTTTTTTATATGATAAACACATTCAAAGGCCATCGAAAGACAACATCCAGCTGATTGAGCTATAATATCCATTAAACTAATCTGAAATGTGTAATCCAAAATAATAACGTTATTTAAAAACAAATAAGAAAATTAAGTAAATTTACTTGGCTAAAAACAAAATTTAAAAGAACGTGCAGGGAACCTTCTGGCAACCAAAATTTGTTAGCTTGGGAGACGGTGTCATCCGTCACTTGGTCAGTTGCTGGGTGAAGAGGATGACCTCTTCCAGGCTTACAAAATAAGTATCAAGAAAGGAGATGTGCAGCAATACCTCCTGCAGCACATAGCCTTCTGAACATTTTTTTCTGCAGTGAGGAGGATTGTTTTGGAGGGCCAGCTAGTCGTGTTTGCAATCTGGCTAAAACCTGTGCGATTATTCTTGGACTTACTCACACATGCAGTTCCTGAGTTTCGGTTCATTTATGAGACGTGCTCCTTTTCATGTGCAACAAAGGGGATCGCGCCGGCGCCTCCATGTCATGATTAGGCTTATTTTGTCTGCTATATTTGCTACTTATTTATATTGGTTGATGAAACATGGATTAAAATTAAGATACAATTTATACAAAACGAAATTATTTTTTAAATTATTTTTTATTATTTTAAAGAAAGGCTTTCTACAAAACAAAACTTAATGAAATGGTCAAAATCATGTCTGACCCATCCCGACATATTGCGCATCTTGTGATCCTATCTTACTAATGCTGTTTTCTTTCCATAATCATTTAAATAAATAATATTTAAACAAATGCTACTTGTTTTTTTTTTTTTACTTAAATTTATGTTTTATTCATATTACTGTATTCATTAAATAATATTAATACATTTCGCCATATTTTTTGCAGCATGAACTAAAATATTTTTGCACTTTCGATCGTCCAGTTTAGAGTAAACAAATGACTTGAAAAAAGTCCACCGTTTCGAAGGATATAGTGCAAAATAATTTCCATAATTTTAAAAGCTATAAAACAAAGTCTCTGATCTTATATGACTCAAACAAGATGATTAATGATGTGCATCTGAACGGAATGAACCAATAATGAGGAGCGGGAGAACTGTACAAAGGAACACGTGACAAATGTAAACAAACTGAAAGTTCATGGTTACTAAATGAATATAACTGTGATAATAATATTATAGGCCTATGGGTTTCAACGTGTCTGAAGCTCCAAACTATAGACTCATTTTGCTGCGTGTTTACACCTTACTGTGTCCGCTTTTTTCCTGATTAATCTGCTTGCTTGACTGCCCCATTAACATTAATCGTTTGGGAAGCTTCCCTCATTTGCTCTGTTAGTCGAAAATATAAAATTAGGCTATGGCCTTGGCTATTTCACCTATTTGGATAATTATTTAAAACCCAGCAGATCTTCCATTTAGTGTCGCGGACACTGGGTCTCTCAAAGCCTCGAATTCAACATGAATTCAGAACTTTGTCTGAATTTCATGCCGGGTGATTAGCCTATTAATTTATATATTGATCAACGTCATTTGATGGTGTTTATCAACCACCATACACCTACCATTGCAGGAGGATGCCTTAGGCTACTTGTGAGCCCCGCAGTGTACATTTTTAGTTTCCTGTGACAGTGGGACACTCAAGTTTACTTAACAACAAACTATAATGTCTCAGAATACATTACATGTTTTACAATATAATTTATGTAGGAACAGTATTTGATTAATTTCTGACAAGAGTGTGCATCAAAAAAAAAATGCTAGGCTAAATGTTGTATGAAATTATGTATCCTATCATCATGTCTTGAATCAGAATTATAATGTACATTTTCTAATTAAATTAAAAAAATTATATATATATAAAATATATGTATATTATATATATTTTATTTAATTAGAAAATGTAGGCCCTACATTATAATTTTAATTCAAGACATGATAAGATACATAATTTTTAATTAGAAAATCAACATAGAAACTAATATATATATATATA
>RJVU01042615.1:126024-170490 GCA_003731715.1 Anabarilius grahami | reverse complement strand
ATATATATATATATACTAGTGTCTATGTTGATTGAGTTATCTGGTCTCTAGCAGCTAAAAAATTCTCAGAAAAGGCATTTTTTGCATAAAACTTGGTTAGATTTAATATTATTTATTTATTTTTGGGCTAAAACATTTATCAAAAAACATATAAATAAAAACAATAATTCGGTACATTTCCATAATGCATTTAAACTTAAACAACTTTTTCAGCAATAATTTGCCAAATATCTTCTTTCAAAATAGACCTTGGATCTGTATTCCAAAGCATTCATGAATTACAACCATTTAGTTCGCATGTCGTCTACACTAGAAAAAACAGCTAGCAAAAAAGATTATTTATTTCTTTAACATACACGCTTTCAAACCAGACCTGCTAAGAGCGGACCACACCAGCTATGCGGTGTGGGAGTCGGGCATTTTAACAGGCTCTCAACTATCTCGCAATAATCTCGCTTCTGTTATACTAGGGACGATTTCTCGTTTTGGAAATATTACTTAAAGCTAGTGTTCAGTTTCTTTGCTAGCGTGAAAAGTATCTGGGTAATAAGTTAAACACATGTGAAAATCATGGGCGTGACTCATTATACTGTAAGCAAAACGGCATAAAAGACGCGCGCTCTGTGCAACCAAAACGGCGTATTTAACGGCGTCATATGGCAAGCTAGACGGCGTAAAAAGCGGCGCTTTTCATGTACACTAAAACGCCATTAAATACGGCGTCATTGACGGATTTTCGCGCGTTTTTTACGGCGTTTGTAATCACAACGGCGTATTTTGCGGCGCAAATACTGTTTAAAACGCCGTATTTGACGCCGTTTGATAGTAAACGCGATTAATCTATAGCGTAATTCAGACCCTTTTGGCTTGCCATACACGCACTCCCGTTTCCTCGCGTGCAGATCTGTTATCCTCTCGCGGCAGTGATTTACTGCGCGCGCAAGCATCAGTTGTGCGCTCGGTCATTATTGGCATTATAATGCCGTCATAGTCCCAACTCGACGAGCTCTAGTAGCATTTTACCTCCAACTAAGAGTGTTCCACATAATACTCTTCCGTTTTCAAGTTACACCAGCATTTTCTACCTCTGGTTCCCTTCCGCACATAACAAGGGAATTTGAGCATGTCATCCTCGGCGTCCTCCTGGTGTTGTCACTGGTGTTACCTTTTTATGAAATTCTCACTAGTGTTACCGTCACTGGTGTTACCCGTTTATAGATAAACTTTATTTAAAGCTATTCGTTTAGTTCTTTTGCATAAAATAGCACTAAGATTACATAATTTTAACTTTTCTTTCTCATTGTTAATCCTCCTTTGGGCAGATTTGGCTAAATTAAGGGTATTTGGCTAAATTCAGTGCAGCAACTTTACAGACAGTGTATTTACAGACAGTTTTAAAATGTTGTTCATGATCTTTTTCTGACTGCTTTCACTAAGTGTCAATGATAGTCTTTTATTGTACACCAAATGTAAAAAATTTAGTCCAATCTACTTAATTATAGTTGAAAAATTAAGGATCTTTGGTCCTATGTATACGTCACTGGTGATTCATTTTGTCACTGGTGTTACTGTTTTTTGTCTGTCACATTAAATAAAATGTGTCATATGTGACATCATAATAATTTTACATCCATTGAATTCTGCTAGATTCAAGAATTAAGATTTAAAGGATTGTATCATTACTTTTTTATAACTGTTTTTCAAATATTTTCATTGTTATAGCAAATATAGGGTTGTGCAATTGAATTATCATCATTCAATCACACTTTTAACTAACCTGATTAAAATAAATAACACAATCTCATTTTTTGCATTATCATAATTTTTCTGTAACTCTGACTGCATGTGCAGAAAAAATTTAGAAATAATATTTCATAAAAATGTTTAAAAATGCTAGAGAAGTAAGGTAACACCAGTGACAAAAAAGGGGACAGGCAGTCTTTAAATAAATGTACAAAAAAAATAAAAAATCATTAAGCTGTCATTTACGTGTATTCATAAAGTCAAAGTGTAATATAATAATGTGGTCTAAGTTTCAATGTTAGAAAAAGAAATACATTTTAAGACATTTTGTCATACCAAAAGTGGACGTTTCTGTAGAATGACCCATCTACGTTTTTTATGAATGAACTGTTATGACATCCGCTCCAAACTAAAGCTATCATGAGCTTTGTAATGTTAACTCCAAGTAATTTCACTTCACCTTCCATTTACTCTTCATCAGTGGACTAAACAATGTTTTTCAAAAATACGTTTTCAACACTGTGTAACATAAGTTACTGCTACAGGGACAGGTCGCTCTAAGCACCTGAGATTGGACCAGTGATTAGGTTCGTTACAGGAGGGTAAGTGATTAAGGCACACAAGGACACAGACAATAACTAGAAATGACTATGTATTTTGTTTGAGCAAAAATAATAATAAATCAAATGTAACAGTCACAACAACAATTAAATAAAAAATAAAACCAAATTAAATGTTTCTTTTCAATGCCCTATTGTTCTTTTTGATATCTTTGAGCTTTGTTCACTATTTAAATAGCTTTTCTCCTATTTGCTTCTAGTTATTCGATTTATGTTTTACTTGTTTAGTTTCTAATTTGGTTTATAGATATTTAGTTTCACTAGCTTTTAGTTTATTAAAGCTTTTCTTATCTTTGGGTTTTTTAGTTTGTTTGTTCAACGCTTTTATATTTTACTCAGAAAAGATTAACCCAAATTAAAACAATTAAAATGGGGAAAAGAAAATTACATCACAGTAGTTCAATACGAACAATTCGAAAACAATTCAAACTCTTCAAACAATATAACAGTCTATGAATTCTCAGTCTGTGTATAAATGAATGTTCCTTTGTCATCCAAAGTGAAAAAAAATATGTTAGTGTAGACGAAAGCTGTGTTTCAACAGTCAATAGTGCGAAGTAATCGATGAAGGAAAAATAAAACAGATCCTACAGATCGGAATACACGCAAGGAAATGGATTCCACCTGATCAGTAGAAAGCACCAATCCAGGGGTATGCACAGGACTTCTCCATCTGCGTTTCTCTCAAATCAACAGTAGTTCGGTTGGGAGGCTCGCCATCTCGGTGTTCGATCCAATATCATACAAAAAACCTGACCATACAAACAGCGTCTTAAGTTTCAAAAGCATTTACACACCATTTCCTTTAGAACAACACAATATACACTACACATTCATCAATCAACCATCAATCTATATGAAAATAGTATTCATAAACATGTATATAAAACATACCAGAATATGTTATGTACAATATAACAATTAAGTGCTTAAATGGAATATTATATCACATTTCACACTCCTTCAGAAACTATTACACACATAAAACACTTCAGAACTTCAATAAACATATATAACATTCAGTTTTTTCAGTAAATTGAACAATATTAGTGTAACACAGTTCGTATACGTGGGAAGAAGGAGGCGGGAACCGGCGAACGTTTAACAAAACTTTAATTCAAAATAAACAAACACAAAACGAAAGTAATGCCGGCAGACCCTCGCGGACGTCTGCCGGCCACACAAACATAAAATAAAGTCCAGGCCTGGTCCTCTCTCGTCCTTCACTGTCGTCGCTCCTCCTTTTATGCTCCCGGAGCTCCTCCGTGAGAGACTCGAGGCCGGCGCGCCTCCCAGGTGGAGCTCATTATCTCTCGCGCGACCGGCCTCGCGCCGTTCTCTCACGGCTCTCGCCCGCCCTGGTCGCCACAATTAGACTATGGCGGCATTATAATGCCAATAATGACCGAGCGCACAACTGATGCTTGCGCGCGCAGTAAATCACTTTCGCGAGAGAATAACAGATCTACACGCGAGGAAACGGAAGCCCGCGAGCTCATTTTAAACCCCCGCGCGCGCATGACATCTCCACTGCGCAGATCAAGCCCTCGCGTGCTCGTACACAACTCGCAGCACGCGCGTCATCACTTCCCACACTCGCGCTCGATCTTCTATTTCGCTCGCGCGAACACTTTTGATTTTTGTCAGTCGTGGGGCGGGACTTTACTTATTTCAGTGTAACCTCAAATGTCATTGGACAATTCAGTTTATCCAGTCTGTTGTGATTGGACGCCTGTTGTAAAACGATTAGACATGGCTTCATCAATGGACCAGATGCAAGTGGGTTAAACTTTATTTATTGACTGATTGATTGCATTATTATTATAATATGTCCTTACCAGATACTATATTAACTTGATTTATTATTATTTGTAAGGAGCTGTAGCTGCTGGGGGAAAATGAGAACACATATTATATTTGCTGTAGTTCACCGCTACATTACCACTATACTTCCACTAAACAGTATCTATGTTTACCCAGCCAAAATTATATCAGTTCTGAAAAATATAGAGATGTGAAAAGTGTCCATTAAATAGTTGTAACTATGATTCTAAATCCAAAATTGCTTCATGTGGCTTTGGATGAAAGAGAAATCACTTGTTCATATCAGTAAGGAAGAGTTGTTGTGTAAGCTTTTTTGTTATCATTCTTTGTCAGTTTAATATATTTTCCATTAAATACAGTATAAAAGGGTTTCAGCACTTTACCCCGTTGAAAAGTTGCAGTTAAAGTTAAGATACAGTACTCAGTATGAATGATCATACCCCTCTGAAACCCAATTAAGAAATTAATCTTTATATCTAAGACACTTTTTTTTTTTAATAACATTATGTTCAGATGTGGTCAGCTGTACTCATAAATACTGTGCACTGTACTTACTTTGAACTTGAAGAGTTCACTCAAAAATGAAAATAATGTCATTTATTACTCTCCCTCATGTCGTTCCACACCCGTAAGACCTTCGTTCAGAACAATATTATATTATAAAGCGACGAGAATATTTTTGGTGCACCACGTGACTTTGGTGCTCCGAACAGCTGATTCGACACAAAAGATTCATAACGCTCCGAAGCTTCCTGAAGCAGTGTTTTGAAATCGGCCATCACTAAATAAGTCGTTATTTAGTTTTTTTGGCGCACCAAAAATATTCTCGTGGCTTTATAATATTAATATTGAACCACTGTACTCACATGAACTGATTTAAATATGTTTTTAGTACATTAATGGATCTTGAGAGAGGAAATGTCATTGCTCAGGCCTCACTGAGCCAGATTTCATCAAAAATATCTTAATTTACGTTCCGAAGATGAACGAAGGTCTTACGGGTGTGGAACGACATGAGGGAGAGTAATAAATGACATTATTTTCATTTTTGAGTGAACTCTTCAAGTTCAAAGTAAGTACAGTGCACAGTATTTATGAGTACAGCTGACCACATCTGAACATAATGTTTTTAAAAAAAAAAAGTGTCTTAGATATAAAGATTAATTTCTTAATTGGGTTTCAGAGGGGTATGATCATTCATACTGAGTACTGTATCTTAACTTTAACTGCAACTTTTCAACGGGGTAAAGTGCTGAAACCCTTTTATACTGTATTTAATGGAAAATATATTAAACTGACAAAGAATGATAACAAAAAAGCTTACACAACAACTCTTCCTTACTGATATGAACAAGTGATTTCTCTTTCATCCAAAGCCACATGAAGCAATTTTGGATTTAGAATCATAGTTACAACTATTTAATGGACACTTTTCACATCTATATTTTTCAAAACTGATATAATTTTGGCTGGGTAAACATAGATGCTGTTTAGTGGAAGTATAGTGGTAATGTAGCGGTAAACTACAGCAAATATAATATGTGTTCTCATTTTCCCCCAGCAGCTACAGCTCCTTACAAATAATAATAAATCAAGTTAATATAGTATCTGGTAAGGACATATTATAATAATAATGCAATCAATCAGTCAATAAATAAAGTTTAACCCACTTGCATCTGGTCCATTGATGAAGCCATGTCTAATCGTAAACAACAGGCGTCCAATCACAACAGACTGGATAAACTGAATTGTCCAATGACATTTGGTTACACTGAAATAAGTAAAGTCCCGCCCCACGACTGACAAAAATCAAAAGTGTTCGCGCGAGCAAAATAGAAGATCGAGCGCGAGTGTGGGAAGTGATGACGCGCGTGCTGCGAGTTGTGTACGAGCACGCGAGGGCTTGATCTGCGCGCAGTGGAGATGTCATGCGCGCGCGCGGGTTTAAAATGAGCTCGCGGGCTTCCGTTTCCTCGCTTGTAGATCTGTTATTCTCTCGCGAAAGTGATTTACTGCGCGCGCAAGCATCAGTTGTGCGCTCGGTCATTATTGGCATTATAATGCCGCCATATTAGACACTCACCAAATCCGGGGGGTTTTACATACTTTTACATCCCGCATTGGATTTTACAGGGGTTCGCAATTAGTAGTCATCAGCGGCAATATCAACAATAACGTTCTAAAAATAACCCAATATAGTTAGATAATAGTTCTACAACATATTATACATCATTCTAATATTAGAAAAGATTATTTAGATATTTGCCTCAGATTGATCAGCAATCTCTCGCGATCAGCAATGCGTATATCGTTCACTGCTCCCGCGTCTCGTCTCGATGACGTCAAGCGCAGTCTCAATTTAGACTGAATATATCACTTAAGCAATTTGTCATTTTATCAGTTTATTATTTTATTATTTTAAACTGCAATGACTTTAATCAGCTTTTTGTTTAATACTTTCAGCATTTTATTATAATTATAATTATTTAAAAATTATATTATTTACTTTCTGTTTCTTATATAGCTGAATTCTAACCTGTGTTACAACTGCATCATCTTTGCAACGCGATCGGATCCCGTAAGTCTATGCATCGCGTAATATTGTGCATAGGCTCATTTTAATCCAGATCAACTGCCCTAAAATATGCGAATTACTGTGCTTTACTAATGTTTTGTGAATTTACGAACTAAAACATGGCGCAAAGCCTAACGTGCACACTGTTTACATTTGCGTATGTGGCATTTATCTACAAAAACTCTGTGTAGATTTATCTCTTATTAAAACAAGTATGCTTCTTCTATTCTGCTAGTTAAGATCTTCTCAAACTAGACATAACACAACAAGATCATCTGTTGAGTATGATGATTTTACAGATCACATTTCCAAGTAAAGTGGTAATTGATTTTCTTTTCATGCTATGAAAATAGGAGCATTTCTTATACATCAGCAAAATTAAAAGCAAAGTCCTCTATATTCACTGTAAAGCTAAGATTCTAAGTCTTAAAATGACACCCCCTCTTTTGCCTGTTCAAACAGGTGGCAATGATTCTTTTAGATACAACGTTAGTACACTCATATTACTTATGAATGGTTGAAATTGCAAAAGCATAGGAATAAGAACCAATTGGTAAAGTCATTGCATCACTGTAGCTGCCAAGCTCAGGTTGCTATATAAAAAGACAATGTTCTGAGACGCATGAACTGCATTTGCTCATTGGCCCATCCAGCCCAAAATATAAGCTTTTTAACACTTTGAGAGCATAAGAAACAATATTTTTTGGATAGTTCATATCAGATTTGTTGCTGAATTGAATTGTGTTATTTAAATATGCTTGCAGTTTTTGCAACTTCAGGATTTTCTTCATTTAAATATCTAGGACGACTTCTTGGATGTCCAAAATAGCTGCCCGGCGACGTCACACATTTGGCTGCCAAATGTGAACAGAATTTCCATCACCGAGTCTTCACTCCTACCCACTGCTGATTTACTTAGCCTCGCCCAAACACCCATCTCTGCTCCTCTCCATTTTCCTCCTGCCTTCTTCCCAGCCATCTCCAGTGTGGCCATTAGCGTGAGGCTGCCTCCACAAAAAGAAACTGCTCTGGTCCTCCTTTCTTCCTATAACTTTCCTTTCAGTAGCCCTAAACCTAGAGTGAGGCTGCCTCCGCAAACAGTGCCTGCCTCTGCTCTACCCTTCACTAGCTATCCACTACCTACATCAACCCACAACATCGCTATGGAACTTCTGCTTGTTATCATTTTCAGGATTGGATTTTTGGCCCATATGTTGAGCATTCCAAAGATCTTGGATCCTTCTAAAAGAGAACCGATGGCATCTCGGCTGGTGGTCTGAGTACGGTTTGCTTTCAGCTACAGGTACATTTCACTAAAATGTTCATTGTGAAAGCAAATCACTCTCCTGGCATTTTTCCATTTGCTAATTCCGTTTGGTCATCATGCTTCTGTACAAATCTTAATTGTCATGGCTGTTGCGTCTGACAGATCTCTACAAATTGTTCGTTTATGACATACATGTGCCAGCCACATCCAAATTGCAAGAGAGAGAGCCTCTTGTTAATTTCGTGTTCGTCCACAAGACGATATTTATTGATGTTCTTCAACCGCTGATGTCCCCTTGCTTTGTGCAATAAATAAACATGATTCAAGGAAAACAATCCAAAATAAATGTAACTAATTATAATAATAATTTGTGATCTCCCCTTTTAGACTGTATTTACAAAAACAGCATGAGTAAATCAGTGCTACCGCATCCTTCTACTTCTAAAGATGGACTGCTCCGTTCGGGCTAAGTAAGCCACATCTTGCGCTACGAGCTGGCCGCATGCTGTGATGCTACAAAATTTCGGCTCGGGATTGGAATCTAAAAAGCTATCTTCATAATAGGGGTGTGAAAGGCAAGGGGGGAAAAAACGCAGTCTACGGAGCCCCGAAAGGGACATGGTTATTCGTTTGCTAGCAGGAGCCTGTTACTTTGTAGTACAACAGATTTCACTTACCACAAAAAGAGAGTAATGGCGGCCGAGCAAATTCACCGTAATTTTGCTAATACTACTTGTTGTACCAAGAACTGTAGTTTTAATAGGTTTTTTTAGACGAGAATGTAGTTGTTTAGACCTGAAATATGTGACTCATATTTAATAATAGCGCCTATTTTACAATTTGTTTAGATAATTTCGGAGATGCGAGCTCCAGGGTGTCAGTGCTTGTGTAACCGCGAGAACAGCTTCATCTCGGCCAGTGCTTCGGGGATTTACCGCTGGCTCTTATAGTGGTTAAACATGAGACATAATTCAATTTGAGTACATTAAACGGGCAATCTTTGGTCTTATTAATCTATTATTTGTTCCAGAGGAAGTCGAATTGTGTTAGCATATTGGCTACAACTAGACGGGACATATCAGACAAAGACTCTTCTCCGCTTCCTCTTCTTGCTCTCTTTAAATACATACCCTTTATAGACATAGTGTTTTTTGAGTAAAGAAAACGCTTTACAATTTTATTTTATTTTTTTTCAAACATCAGTTCTTTATTTACCTTTGCATTGCATAGACGAGATGTCCAAACTGCGTGCGGCACTTCATTCAGGAGGTGGGGCGGATTTATGACTGACAGTTTGAGGATCCAATGGAGTTACGAGGTTTTGTCACAAGCTCTTTAAAATCCTTTTCATTCGTTAAATATTTGTAAAACCCACATACAAGCGTAAAGGGTGACCTATATCATTGTTTTTTGTTTTGTTTTTTAAATAAGAAAACAAAAATTAGGAAATATAGAGATACGAGGTGTAGCATTTATTTATTGTTTTTTTTGGGGGCATTTGGTAATTATCCAGAGCACACTTGACAACTGTCACGGGCACACTAGTGCTTTACGTTTGACTGAACTGTACAATTGTGTTTATTTGTTCAATAAATATTATTTTATATGAATATGTCCATTAGTGTGTAATATGGATTGAGTGAAAGTTACATAATACACTTTACAGGTGAATGAGTCAGGGAAGTTGTTTTTGCGCTGTGGTGTTATGGATATTATGGAAAATTCCCAAAGCTGTAAAAAGGACAAATACAAGATCGCTTTCCTCAGCGGACATTCAAACAGACTTTTATAATGGATATAATATTATGGACATCGACTTGAAGAATGAATGTAATGGAATATATCAGACAGGTAATAGCCTACTCTCTCAGGCGATCTCTCTTTCTATCTAATACTGTAAAAAATTCAATGAGTTTCAATGAAGCGACTCAACGTTCCTTTGTTACTAAAGTGATGTTTTAGAGTTCGTAACGGAGGCTTGGTCCAACTGTCAACTTGAGATTTTAAACGTTCCTTCGTTACTAGTTCTGAAATGACGTTTTAGAATTAGTAACGGAGGCTTGGTCCAACTGTCAACTTGAGATTTGGATCTGTGGCGGAAGGAAGTAGTGCTGCACAAAAGAGGGTTTTAAAGACACTCCGTTGTTATTTCTTATTTATTTACACACTCGTGCCATCGAACTGTTGTATAAACGCAATATCACGCTCGTAGCCGTGCGATATGGCTGTATATCAGCACGCTGTGATTACCTGCGGACGAATCACAGCCGTGCTGATATACAGCCATATCGCACGGCTACGAGTGTGATATTGCTCATATAGTAAGAAATATATTTTTTTCTCCCATCTCATGTGTTTTCCCTTTAGGGGCTCCGTAGTACACGTCATTTCCTTTCTGAATACAGTATTCGGCTTTGGGCACATCCCTACTTCATAATCATTTATAACAAACACGTTTGACAAGATAACAAGAACTGATGTGACGTCATTTCGAACAAAATCAGGCCAAAACGAAGTTCGTTTTGTGTTCTTTTTGGAAGTTCAAAATGGCTTGCCAAAGCGAACTTTCAGGAAAAGTTCGCTCCAGCTGCAAAACACCTTCGTACTACCATTGGTGTAACCTAGGTAATCAGGTTACCAGTTAAAAGATTAAAGATTATTTAAAGAAAGCTAAGAAAAAGGAAAAAAGAGAGGAAAGTTTCAGAAGGAAAACTGTTTTGTCCAATCACGGCGCTCATTTCAGTGACTGACTCTCCTAAGAGCCAATGTTAGCAGCACTTTTATAAGTTCCGCCCACAGGCTGCGCCGGCGCTGCTGCACTGTCAGCGTGAGAGGCAGAGAGAGAGAACGAGTCAGACGAAGCAGCTGCACAGAGCGGTATTCAGAGATCCTACGTAAAAGCTTTAATATAGAGAGAAAAGAGAATAAATATAGTAAAAGGATCATATTTCTGAATGGATGTGGCCACATGAAGCTGTCATCGGGGTGAGAAGTCGACGAGGCAAGGATTTGTGGAGTAAAAACTGATGCAATCCAATGGAGAATCGGAGTGTTGCAAATGAGCTTATTTGAATATATGTGAAGTTAGTGCCTTGGTGAGTCACATTCTAAGTAATATCTTCATATTATATGAGAAAAGAGTCACTCACTCAATAAGTAAATTGATGTGAGAAGTGATTTATATCAAAGTCCCTTTTATTCACCTTATTCCGCCACGACCATTTTTAAATCTCCGCTCTTCCGCATTTTGTCATCCGACTTCCGCTAAACTGACGCGGCACATCCGGTAGCTAGATCAGTAGTTAAAAGATTGTTTATAGCGAGCTATAACTTTAGAGAAATGACAAATAACATTAACGCAGTAAATGTTTTTAATTGGGAGCACGGATAAAACTTTATATGACGATCAGATGGTCTCATATCGTCATTGTTAATGGCCGTAACTGGTAGATAATACGAAGAAGTGGCCAGAGGTAACCATCATGGGACTGTCAGGAATTGATGGAGCAGCATGTAGAGGGTGTAGGTGTAGGTGTAGGTGAAGAAGACTGGAATTATTTTAGTTTAGTTAAACAAGTTAGTTAAACAAATTAGTTTTGTTAAACAAGATAACTTTGTGATTTGTATTTTAGAAAATGTATAATTTAATAAGTTGTGATAAAATCAGCTGTAAGTGTAAGAGTGTTTGTTGTTATCAGGAAGCTAGACACCTTTTACTGACCTTCATGTAGACTAGAGATAATGTTTCACCTTTTAATTTTCATATGCAATAAACCAAGATAGAATTAATTTGCAAACTTGACATGACTTATTCCATCTAAATCAGAAGACTTAATTCCTTTAAATTGTAAGAGCTCACATTATATGGTTTTATTAAAAAAATACTGACAGCTAACATCTGGCCACATCGTTTTTTTTTTGTTTTTTTTATCTTTACAAACAAACAAACTTCACAACTGATCATATTGTAAAGGTTTATAGAAATAACAATTTACAGATAGATAACATCTGGTCATATTGTAAAGGTTTATAAAAATATCTACATAGACTATTTACACTGATTAGTTAAAGCAAAACCACAGTACAGACAAACATACCTACAAATCAACACTTATTAATCCTCTACATCAGAAATAGTTGCTTAGAAGGTTAAACTGGCAAATTCTCTAAAATGATCAATTTTAGGGATGAGGTTAATTGGAACTGTTGTAAGAAAGGATTTTGAAGATTCAGTCATATGACCCGCGTACATTGGCGATGCGCCTGGTGTTGGTGGTGTCTTCTTCAGAGAGTTGCATGCCTCTCTTGGTGAATGCCTGGAATGACAAGTTTCACCTTCCTTTGATATTCAACCAGTGGCGATTCTAGACTTTTTTAACAGGGGTGGCCTTAGTGGAGCACTGATTAATTCAAGGGTGGCATCATAAAATCATGCATCGAACACCATACTCATAAATTGAAGGACAAATTTCTTTTTATTTGAATAAAATCAAATATAAATAAACAAACATCTCAAACATAAAAAATACACCTTCAAGACTTTTTGTTTTTCACAATAACAACTCAAACATAATATCTTTGGCCATCTATTTCTATAGCTGTTAACATCCAAAATCCAAGTTCTCAGCTAAATACTATTTATTCATGGAACAATGAATTACAATTTGTTTGCCCATCTATATATTGGTGTTAAAACAACTGAATGCGCCAATTTTTTTGTGAGCTGGCGAAAACCTTGATAAAGTCATCCATTTTTAAAGCTTTTGCTCTCCTGGATTCAATACTTAACACACCTAAGTGGCTAAGCCTACCATCAACCATGGTGGTCCGCAAGTGTGTCTTTATTAGCTTCAGGGCTGAGAAGCTCCGTTCACAGCCTGCAGTACTCACTTGGATAGCTTTGGCAACCTTGCAAAGCCTAAAGAGGTCAGGGAACACCTCTTTATAGGGTTCCAAAAATACAGTGAAGTCTGTAACACTTCCCAATTGTACTGCCCCACTGTCCATCTTTCTCTTTACAACCCTTCTGGCCTGATGCAGCTCATGGGTCAAGTCCTCTTGATCACTGCCATACAAATCACCTAATTGTAAGACTTGACCCTTGTCTAGGAATGTACAGCTTTGAGGGTTCAGTGCCTGTATCCCATTCATGAGTACACAGTTTGACTTTGAAAACCTTCTGTCCATCTCACTCATGATGCAATCTAGGATTGGGTACAGTAACCTATGCCTGAATTAGTTTTTGTCCTCATCACCCCTGCGTAGGCCTATAGTACAAGTTATATGAGACCCACCCAGTTTTGAGCTCACTCTCTGTTCTCTCTTTTTTGTGACATTTTCAACTGCTACATTACACAGCTTGGCTGTATCAGATATTTCTTGCCACAAATCATGTGCAAATGTCTCGTTCCTGTACTCCTGAAATGTAGCATGAAGTGATTCAATCAAATCAACTGCTATGGCTAAGTCAAGTGAGGGGGCCTGTAGCAGGTCAGAGAGTCGCTTTGTGGTTCCAAGGAGTTTTTGGAAAGTTGTCAGTAAGGCAATGAATGTAAGGTCAATCTGTGCTAATAAACCTTGAGCATCAACAGATCTGTCCCCATTGTCCTCTGAACTGATCTGCTCAAGAACATGCAGGACGGCTGGTAATCTATCCAATAAGTTCCTGCAAGCCACCGCTCTACACGCCCATCGTGTATCACTCAGTTTTTGCAACTCTCTGCATTGGCCACCATACATATCTTTTTGAACCTCCATCCATTTTTGATGTACATAGGACCCGGTCATATACACATAGAGTCTTTGGAGGAGGGTGAAGAAACAATCTACCTCTGCCACTGACTTCACTGTGTCCACTAAGACTAGATTCAGGCAGTGGGCATTACAGTGGACATAAAATGCCTGTTTAGCCTCTGCCTGAATTCTGGCTGCCACACCCGAGTGTTTCCCACTCATCACAGCTGCTCCATCATAGCCTTGCCCAATCAGGTTCTCCTTGTAATTGAGCCCATATTTTTCAAGGCATTGTATGATTTTATCACTAAGTCCCTTAGCATCCAAATCCTGAGCCTGCTGAAAGTCAAGGAAACTTTCATGTATAGCCCCACTGTAGTAATACCTCACTACCAACGACAGCTGCTCCTTTTTCTGGAGGTCTTTGCTTTCATCTGCAATTACTGAGAAAACCTCACTCTCCTTCACCTCCTTTACAATGTCATCCCTCACCATGTTTGCAAGACACTCCAGAATTTCTTTCTGTATGGTTCCAGATGTGTACTTTGCATTCCCCTTTTCCCTCATTTTCTCACTTATAAGGGCATCATGATTAGCAATCACAGTTAGAGTTTCTATGAAATTCCCCCTATTGTCAGAGTACTCTGACTCCCGGTGGCCCCTCTGAGCCTGCTTCTGAGTTGCTGTTAACAACAGAACCTCTGCAATTGTTTTTATGTATCTCCTATTCTCCTCAACTTTTCTTTTGTACTCTTGATCAATTAAATCCATTAACCCAGAATCAGACAGCATACGATTCTTATATTCTCGCCAAGCAAACATTGCATTAACGTGACTGTCAGACCGGTCATGCAATGTAAGGCCTCCATCTTTATACAGCGCTTTCTTCCAATGTGAAAAACCTGCCTGGGACGTAAATACTGATTCTGACGCTGAAGGGAGTGAGAAATGTCTACATGCATAACAGTAAGCTGAATCTTTGTTAACAGAGTACTCTAACCAAGAATACTTGCTGTACCACTGCGGGTTGAATGCCCTTCTTTTCTGACCTTGTGTGGTCTTGGGAAACATCCTCAGCACAGGTTGAGTTGGATCTGCTGCCCTTGATTGGGAGATGTCTGGAAAGAACAAAAGTAATTCAGCAAATTATACAAACATGTGTTTTCTATATATATTTTAACCAGGATAAAACATACAGTACACACCATGAGGTCCAGGGGTTGGGTTTGTAGCTGCATGTGGACAACCAGTGAGACAAGATGATGATGATGGACCTCAATTTAAATGTAAAATACATTTTGTTGTATTATCTAAAACAAGTGGAATTCAATCAGATATAGCTGAGATGTCATACCCTTATAAGGATCTGAAGTGTCTCCAGCACCCTTGTCTGAATCTGAAATAGCATTTAGAATGATTTCACATGATTTCACTTAGATGCCTAAACATTTTTATTTTGTGTAGGCTAAATAAAAATGCTGTTAATATTTTTTTTCCAAATACATAGCCTATTAAATCAATGATACCATAAATTTTAATTCTAGATTTTACATACCCAGGTCATCAGGTGAAGCTGCTAGCTCAGTCGCTTCACCCTGCCTGTCATCATCCTGATCTGACTCGCTAACATTATCTGAACCACTGCTGGTACTGCTAACGTCAGCTGCTCTGATCAGTTCACTGTCTTCATCAGGTTTGCTTTTCTTGCTAACGAAGAACTGTTGGATATTCTGGTTCCTTTTTATACTGCAATGAAGTCAGATTTCCTTCAGAACAGTCCAACCAACCCCTAGGCTACATAAACACCAATTAAATACTTTTTTTCCCATTTACATTATTAGTAATTATTACTTACATTATTATTAGAAATTTAAATGAAACAAACATGAAATGGCACAATGCACAACAAAGAACGTATTATTTACAATTAATTACACAAAATTAAAGCTTAATCAAAGGCCACATCTGACCTGTGAGCTAAACTATTACTATTTATAGACTACTCTTTCATGTCATTACTGCATTGGTGATGTGCAAGTCGAATTCAGTGCCTGTCACTTTAAGGCCCTGACGGCCGTGAGGTTTGCTTGATTCTCACGGTTTAAGCTAAATTGTTGTTGTGCATTGTGCATAAGGATATGTGGATGAAATGAATTATGTTTTCATGTCATTTGTTAAAATAAATGCTCTAAAGCCTAACAACTCGAAGAAAATCTGTCTTGGATTACAGGAGATACTGTAAGTGTCTTGTAATGATAATTTCTATGATTTTGGCGAGCACAAATAACTATCTCCAGATGTAAATGGTTGCATATCCTATTACTCAAATTCAACTAAACCCACCAGTAGGCTAGACCTTAATTTCACAGCATAGGTATGTTAGCAACACAGGGCTTGAAAACATTGACTGTATAGCCTATAGAACAAACAAAAACGAAACCCTGCGTGGAATTTATCTGGGAATATAGCCTAAGCCTAACTTACTGAAGGTAGGGGCGAGCTATGGCGTGTTTAATTTGGTTAAAATATAATGTAGGCTACGTTTTTTTGCACAAAATTGCGTCTGCTAATCTGCTGATGATAAATCTTTAAATGCTTTTTACAAAAGTAGCCTACAGTTAACAGTTAATGACCTAGCAAATGTCGACTGAGTAGGCAGAATAGGCAGGTAACTTACAGTAGATAAATTAGCCTACATGACGTGATTCAACAGACGTGATACTGGGCTGTGTGTGAGATTAGATATCAAGGCAGATGTGATAGGTAAATAGATATCTTTGCGTGCTAGCACAAGTAGTAGTGCTGTAAACTCACATGCTAAAAAACAATAAGCCATGTATCGTTGGTTAGCTTATATCAAACACTTGCTACTTACATTTCTGAGTTCTGGTGTCTGACTGTCCAAGCTCCCGCGCTGATTTAAAGGCAGCAAAGTGCATCAACAAAGGTTCCGCCTTTGACCACGTTAATGGCCAATCGTAGAGTAGGATTTTGGGGTGGCACCTGGGGTGGCCAATCGAATCTCAGGGGTGGCGTGGGCCACCCCAAGCCACCCCTCTGGCTCCGCCCCTGTATTAAACAGTGTTTTGATCTGCCTGCATTGACAACATTGTATGCAAACTGAACTTAGCTGGATGATGACATCACTGTTTACTTCAGTGCTAATATAGATAAATTAACTAAATTAATATCTATTGATTCTTACATCGGAATGAATCAGTACTGAATTTTCTTAAGATGGATACTGACACCATTTTCTTTAAGAGTTGCTGTGCAGCCAAAATTATATACCAATTATCACTGTAAAGCTGCTTTGACACAATCTGCATTGTAAAAAGTGCTATAGAAATAAAGGTGACTTGACATAGAGGAGATCAGTAATGGTGAAGCCTCTGTCTGCCGTTACTTCATTGCCTGGACAAAGGTATTCCAGGAACCCTGAATTTGCAGTTTTGAATTTACCACAACACCAGGTTTTAAAACACCAAACCTTTCAGCAAGATCACTCTGCAATAAATTATGACGCAGCTCCTTCAGAATCATCAGGAGCTGATCCCAAGTGTGTAGCTGGAAGTTGTTGGAGTATGTATTGGTAAAGTGTTCGGCGACTGAATGAATGGTGGTTGTTTCTCAGCAGAGTTGTGTACAATGGCACCGGCTCAACGCATTGTTTTCTCATAGCAGATGTAGGTGGCTTCAGATTGAGATGTGATTTTGAAGTGTAGTTGTGGTCAGAGACAGATGGATCCTCCCAGTGTGTTTCTGCATCACAGTTCAGGGGCATGTGGATGTGATCATCCTCACAGTTGATCACTGACGCTCATCGATGCATCTGTGGAAATAATATCACCATACAAGGCAAGGCAAGGCAAGGCAATTTTATTTGTATAGCACATTTCATACACAATGGTAATTCAAAGTGCTTTACATAAAGAAGAATAATAAAAAATAGAACATAAGGAATAGAAATAACAGTAAAAACAGAATTTTGCTATCTGGATGGAAGAGCTAGGAAGTCCTAGGGAGTTTTTTGTTGTTTTTGTTGTCCGTCAGAGTGGATCTAAACGGATCTATCCATCAGAGCGGATCTGAATGGATGTTCTTACATTTCACACACACACCGCTCTCACACAAACACAACATCCCCAAATCGCAGTTCTTCAACTCATTCCCTTACGACCTTAAGTCTTATGACCACTCAACGTTAAGTTACACTCTATCCTCCTTCCCTACATGCCAATTCTTTCTGCATTCACCTTCTTTTCCTTCTGTCTGCTTCTTCTAGATTTCACTTTCTTCCTAATTCTCCCAGCTCTTTCAACCAGACAGCAATATTTAAAATGCATTAAAAGTCAGAATAACAAGATGATACATAAAAGATATAAAATACATTAAAAATGAAATAAAAACAGGAAAAGGAATTAAGAGAATAAAAAAAGATAATATGTATAAAATAAAGTGCAAACAGTTCGGACATAGCACAGTGCTCAATCAGCAAATGCATAGATAAAAAGATGTGTTTTGAGTCTGGATTTGAATGTGGCTACTGTTGGAGCACACCTGATCTCTTCTGGAAGCTGGTTCCAGCTGCGGCTGGCGTAACAGCTAAAAGCAGACTCTCCTTGCTTTGAGTGAACCCTTGGTATTTCTAAATGACTTGATCCTGATGATCTGAGTGATCTGTTAGGTTTATATTCTATGAGCATATCTGCAATGTATTGAGGTCCTAGGCCATTGAGTGATTTATAAACAAGTAACAGTACTTTGAAATCAATTCTAAATGCAACTGGAAGCCAGTGCAAGGACCTGAGGACAGGTGTGATGTGTTCATGTTTTCTGGTTCTGCTCAGAATCCTGGCAGCAGCGTTCTGTACGAGCTGCAGCTGTCTTATGGTCTTTTTGGGAAGACCAGTGAGGAGCCCATTACAATAATCCACCCTGCTGGTGATGAAAGCATGAACAAGTTTCTCTAAGTCTTGACTGGAGACAAAGCATCTAATTCTTGCAATATTTTTGAGATGATAATATGCTGATTTAGTTATTGTCTTTACATGGCTACTGAAACTCAGGTCTGACTCCAAAATCACACCAAGATTCCTGACTTGATTTTTAGTTGTTTGACCCCTAGAGTGAAGGTACATGTTCACTTTGAGAACTTCATCTTTGTTTCCAAACGCAATGACTTCAGTTTTGTCTTTGTTTAACTGAAGGAAGTTTAGGCACATCCAATTTTTAATTTCATCAATGCATTGGCACAGGGAGTCAATGGGGCTGTAGTCGTTAGGTGATAGGGCTAGGTAAATCTGGGTGTCATCTGCATAGCTGTGATATGCAATTTGGTTCTTTCTCATTATTTGGCTCAGTGGCAGCATATATAGGTTGAACAGGAGGGGTGCAAGTATTGAACCTTGAGGGACTCCGCATGTCATGGATGTCCACTCAGACTTATGGTCACCGATACTCACATAATAACCTCTCCCTTCTAAGTATGACCTGAACCATTTAAGGACCATCCCAGAAAGCCCAACCCAGTTTTCGAGCCTGTCAAGAAGAATGTTGTGATCGACAGTGTCAAACGCAGCACTGAGATCGAGAAGAACCAGCACTGATAATTTACCTGTATCTGTGTTTAGGCGAATATCGTTTATTATCTTTATGAGCGCTGTCTCTGTGCTGTGATGCGGTCGGAAACCAGATTGAAAGTTGTCAAAGTGTCCATTCAAGCTTAAGAATTTGTTCAGCTGATTGAAAACAACTTTTTCAATGATCTTGCCTATGAAAGGGAGATTTGAGATTGGTCTGTAGTTGCTCAATATGGTGTTATCCAGATTGCTCTTTTTCAGGAGGGGCTTAATAACTGCAGTTTTCAGGGATTTTGGAAAAGTCCCGGAGAGAAGTGAGGCGTTTACCACTTCTAGGAGATCTGCTTCTAAACAGTTAAACACGCTTTTGAAAAAAGATGTGGGAAGTGTGTCAAGGGCGCAGGTTGATGTTTTAAGGTGCTGTACTGTTTCTTCCAAAATTTTACCATCAATTGCTTCGAAAACAGACATAATAGCTGCTTTCTGAGGTAGTGATCTGTTCTGTTTTACCCCAGCGCAGCTCAAGGATGTGCTGATCACCTTTCTGATATTATTAATTTTCTCAGAGAAGAAGGAAGCAAACTCACAACATTTGCTGTCTGAGAGCATTTCACTGGGAATCTGACTTGGGGGGTTTGTTAGTCTCTCTACAGTAGCAAAAAGAGTGCGGGTGTTGTTTAAGTTTCTGTTTATAATATTTGAGAAGAAGGTCTGTCTAGCTTTGCCTAATTCCACATTGAAAGCATGAAGAATATCTTTATAGATGTTATAATGGATTTCAAGTTTTGTCTTTCGCCACATGCGCTCAGCTTTTCTGCATTGTCTTTTCATATTTACACATATTTTTACTTTAGTAATAATACATCATCAGAATTAATATAAGATTGCACCCATACTTTAACAGAACAGTGTAAACACTTTGAACTGTGCTTAGAAATCATCAACTGGTAGGAGAATTGACCCTTCGCAAAGACCCGCCCCCCTTAGTTACTGTTGCTTTGTCCGACAAGCCATGGCACTGTCACGCCACACGCAGTGAAAAATACTTTGCAGAGCAAAAAGGACACTGACAACACGTCGACAGACAAGACAAACCAGGTTACTTACGATATTAAACAAAGTCTCAGCTTTCAAACTGTGTAGTTTTTTTAAGAAATTCAAACAATAAAAAACGTTTTGTGGCTCTTTTATGTGTCTTGACCATGGTCGTGACAGATTGCTGTAGCGCCTCAGCTCAAGAGGCTCGTAAACCGATCATCTCTTCCTACTAGTCCATTTATAGCATCAAATAAACATGAGAATGAATGTTGTTTCAAACGCGGAAAGACGTCAATATACACAATTTTTCAAGTTTAACTCCACCTAGGTTAATCTTCTAACTCCTGACTGCTTTGTTTGACAAAATGGCGGATTCTGCGTTCTGACTGGTTAGATCGCTTGTCAATCAAACTCCCGGCGAAGGGTCAATTAGGGCTGTCGCGGTTAAGGATTTTCCCTTGCGGTTTTACCGCAATATATATATATATATATACACACACATATATATTATAAAATCTGTGTAACATGGTCATATTCAATAACGAAATTAAATAGAGCATTGAAACAGGAAGTAAGTAACAGAATAGAATGTCAAAATAAGGGTCTACATAACAGAACATAAACCTGACAGTACGATCGTAGGGCTATTGTTAGATGTATAATAGTTAGTTCCGATCCTCAAATCTGACTAAACGAGAGACTTTCTGCTGATATTTAACGAGTATAAGCAGAACTATATCTCTGCGCGTTCCAGACAGGCTGTCAGTCAGTGCAGTTACAATGTTGCGCCACAAGGTGGCCGTAAGGGACTGTCTTTGAGTCTTTAAACCATTCATTCAACTGCACGTTCAAAAACGCTGATTCATTTAAAGAGCGATGTGATGAAACAAGCTGTTGAAATCATTTTAACTTTGAGCGCCACTTTATAAGGCTCAGCTGACCAGTAATGTGTCGATGCTAAGGGAGAGATTTCTATCCTTGGACACCAACCTTTTTTCATGAATATATGTCTCGGCCTGAAGGACAGACGCAGGTAATCGCACGCGCTCAGTCGATCATGCTCACATTCAATGTCTGTTTAGGCTTGTTTAGTGCAAATCTACGGAGCCTCTGTACAAATTACCATGGTACACATTATGCTATCATTATTAACTTATTTAATGTTTAATAAACATGCATGAAGTGTAAAACGAGAAGGACATACCTTTCAAAAAATAAAAAACGTGCAAATATCGCGGTTGCTGCGGTATTTGCAGTCCTCTGCGGTTGGCTTGTAAATAGCGCGGTATTACGATATTGCGGTTATCGCGACAGCCCTACTTTAAACCGTTCATTCAACCGTTCAAAAATGCTGATTCATATAAAGAGCAATGTAATGAAACAAGCTGTTGAAATCATTTTAACTTTGAGCGCCACTTTATAAGGCTCAGCTGACCAGTAATGTGTCGATGCTAAGGAGAGATTTCTATCCTTGGACATGACAACATTTTTTCACGAATATATGTCTCGGCCTGAAGGACAGACGCAGGTAATCGCACGCGCTCAGTCGATCTCTCTAACATATAACACGATATTGCGGTTATCGCGACAGCCCTAAGGAGAATTCCAATTTTTTTCTTGTTTTTGGACACAAAAGACTTTTATTCGTCGAACTCATTTGATATTTTTGCTTCAAAAAGGAGAAATTATCTTTTGAACTTGAACTGATTGAAAGAGATCAACAACTCTTTAAACTGAATCACTTGATTCACAAACTTTGGTCAACTGAGTCGTTTGATCCATGAACTTTGTTCGAACTAATCAAATAGTGGATTTGTGAATTTTCAACTCATATTGTTGATATACTGTTGAATTTGAAAGGGAAAGTGATTTGTTTCATATTCAGTGTTTTGAGTCAAATTGAATGTCTAACAATATTTCTTTTGGATTACTGAATATAAAAGTTTTGAAGGTTATATTACTGTAAAATTCTTTGCTCAAAGTGAAAGAAACAGACATGTTTTTTTATTTTTTGATAATTGTCTTTATTTTTACATTTTGTGAAGAGTGTGAAACTTCAAGTTGAATTGAAGCTGTCACTGTTGAATTCTTGGTCCTATAAGACCATTTCCCAACCCTGTTCCTGGAGGCACACCAACACTACGCATTTTCCAACTCTTCCTAATCAAACACACCTGATTCAACTCGTCAGCTTGTTAGTAGAAACTCCAAGACTAGAAATATATGGATCAGATAAGGGAGACATCCAAAACATGAACTGTTGGTGTGCCTCCAGGAACAGGGTTGGGAAACACTGCTATAAGAAACAACAGAAGAGTTGGTTAACTGTTTTGATTCTCACTGTTACCAATTGTTCATATCTGTGATTTATTCAATTGAAACCAACTACAAAAATAAACTTTTTCTATATTAATACAATTTATTGAATCAAACGAAACCTTGTCAACCATTTACTCATCTGCTGTGCTGTCTTCCTCTCTCCAGTAAACGCTCCTTGCTTCTGATACCTATTGGCCCATACTAAATATCATTACTAGGTGTAGCACATCAGTTAAGTTGCATGCTACATGCTACATTGGTCAGTGACGATAACGTAATAGGAGGTGTGTGCTAAGGCTCCGCGTTCACTCGCGTGGGACGCGTCTTTGACTCATTTCGTGTGTTTGAGTTCGTTGAGGTAAGATCTCTGCAGGTGAAAACATGAACTCACTGGATAGCCGCTTTATAGTACAAAAATGAAGTTGTGCTTGTAAAAAAATGAGGCACTAACACTGTTTTTCATGTTTGATACTGTAAAGCTGCTTGATTTTAAGCAATCTATTGAATAAAGTGCTATATAAATAAACGTGACTGGAGTGCTACTTTGCAGAGCTCATGCTAGCATTCCCTTGCTGTTACGATCAGACGCTTTTCTTATGCTTTCTATAATAAATACTTGCTATTTTCTCATTTTTGTTGTGTTTATTTTGTTACTGAGAAGAAAGTGCACGGCACATATTTACATATTCATCTAAACGCCGCTCTCAGCAGTGTGGGCGGCGTCAGATGTTTGTTTACAGTATATCGTTGGTCACGCATCGTTTGTCACTTCGTTTTACCCCTAAACGAAGAACGAAAAAGAACTTAGTTTGAAGTATATCGGGGCCTTAATGCCATTCCTCAGACAGCTAATCTGGTCTTCCACTAGCGATTAGTTTATAAATAAGCAGAGCGTATAGCAGAATTAAAAAATAAATCGCCCAAATTCTGCCTTTCAGAAATGATCTTCTCAATCATCTCCATTTTTTTCTACAATATAATTTTTTGCCAGCAGAGCTCCCGCTATTAATAGCCCGCAAATTCAAATATCTGAACCCAGCCTTTTAGATTCTCGTTTGTCACGCGTAAAGTATTAAGCAAATGCTTATTCCTCCTCTGCAGGAAATCACTAAGAAAACATCCCCAGGACAATCAACACTCTATTCATCCTCACGTTCTTCAGATTTTTCAGATGCTCCGAATCTACTTGCAATTCTAAATTTGATCCACCACGTAGATCCGTTTGTCTTTCTCCAATCTTCAAGTAATATACAGCGACACCATCCACAATATCAAGCATAGCAAAACAGATCAGTTAATGAGCAGTAATTCAATTTTCGTTATTAATTTACCCATACCCCTCTAAACTAACCAGTCCGTTTCCTTATTTTTAGCCCACAGAAGTTTCAAAAATTTAATTTCCTGCTGATCCCCTCTTCACCAACAACAATTATACTCCCAACTCTTTTGAAACATTGTTCCAAAACACTTTCCAAACAGACTTCAATTCAAACCTATCACACATACACAAGCTCATCAATTACCCCTTCAACAATGTAGTTGCTGCGTACCTGTACCACATTAATCAATAACTCCACCTGCTCTCCTCCTTTCCTCTTTCCTCAATTGCAGGATTTCCACCTCCACCCTAAAAGCTCCATAAGCCTATCTCCATTCAAGTGGTGCAAGACTACCTAGCATGCACTGTAAAAAATAAAAAGTTGACTTAACTTAAAATTTCAAGGCAACTCGCTGCACAGCTTTTTTGAGTTTACTGAACTTTTGACCAAATTGTTCACTCAACTCAAATCACTGAGTAAAGTCACAGGTCTATTTTTTGTTCAGCTATTAGTTAAAAAGACTTGTAATTCTTTTCCAATGTGACTCAAAAAATTATGTTATGTGAACTTTTTTCTGTGAGTTTTATGGACAAATATGTTTTGTTCTAGTTAGCATTTACACAATGTTATAAAATAAAACTATAACTGCAGGCTTCACGTTTTATTATCTTGAATGTTGAAAGAAATATAAACAAGGTCAAATAATAACCATACTTCCTAACAGAACAGAAAAAAAAGTCTATAAAAAAATATAAATGAAGATTCACTTTTAACCTTTTAACATGTAAAGACTTTGAACTAAAAAAAAATAGTACAAATACAAATGAAATTCAAATGGCACAATAAAGAATCTGAAAAGATGAAAATAAAAAAAATAAACAATCAACAAAAAACAATTAAATAAAAATGACATTATATTCACATTTCAACAACTAAGTTTAACAATCTCTTTGATTAATAAACATTTTAACATTAAGATGCTAATATTTGTTTAATTCTAAAGATGATCACACCAAAATTTCAACATTCCCAGCAAGAGTTTAGTTTTCAGGGACTGTACCCTTGCAGAGCAGAAAGTGTCCATTTCCATAAAACCAAAAAAACTAAAAGTAATAATGACATGAAACAGTCATGACAGTCATGAAATGTCTGTTTAACTTCAAAGATGCTCACACAAGATTTCAACGTTCACAGCAAGAGTTTTCAGGGACTGTACTCTTTCAGAGCAGTGAGTGCCTTTTTCCACAAACACCTTCTCAATTGCCTCAAAAGTATATTTGAGTTCTTTTGGGTATTCAAAATCCAAGGCGAAGATAAGGCCAAACAGGTAAGAAACAGCAGATTGTAGGTGTGAAAAGTCTTTCAGAACAATTGCCTCCTCCAAAAGAACAGCAAAGTTTGTAAAGGTAGGCAGTGCGCTATAGGGTGGACATCCTCAGTTATAGCAAGAATTCCCATTTTCATCCCTCTGGCTGTCTGCTGGAGATGTGCCTAATGAAACAACAAATACATCATTATCAGCTGATCTCAGTTTTATATCTTTTTTCTGAAAAACAACTAATTATATGAAACAACCAAATATAATAGTTTTAGTGTGGATGGTTTATTAAGTTTTTTTACAATTTCATGGTAAACATTTTGCTTATCCTGCATTTGGATAAGATGTGGATGCAAATGCAATGTATAAACTCAACTGTCCATTTGTATGTTAAAACGATTGTAGTTCACTTTAAAATGAAAATTACCCCAAGCTTTACTCACCCTTAAGCAATCCTAGGTGTATATGACTTTTTTCTGATGAACATAATATTTCTGTGATTAATAAATATCCTAACGCATCCAAGCTTAATGACAGTGAACAGGGTTCATGAGTATGAGCTGAAGAAAGTGTCTCAATCCACATCCATATTTAACAAGTTATGAAGTAAAATATCTAGCTTCTGCACAAGCCGTTTTCCGTATTCAACATACAAAGAAAGTGTAAAACTCTCGCAGTTCACAAAGCTTACGTTACATCCTACGCCTTCCCAATTCAACTTACGGAATAAGTGTGACTGACGCAACGTCAGTTTACACTTTAAACATAACTTGAATATGGAAGGCAGCTCGTGTGGAAGCTGGATATTTTACTTCATAACTTGTTAATTATGGACATTTTTCTAACACAAACGCATCGTTTCGCTTCGTACTCATTGAACCCCATCACTACTATTATAAAGCTTGAATGCATCAGGACATTTATTAATATTTCTGCAATTATGTTCATCAGAAAGAAGAAAGTCATATACACCTTGGCTTGAGGGTGAGTAAAGCTTGGGCTAATTTTCATTTCAAAGTGAACTAATCCTTTAATAAAAGTTTTGAAATAATGAAACATACTCACCAGACATTTTCTGAACAATGCAGAAGGATCTTCATGGAGAAACAAAGGGAGACCTTCCAGAACTGCTTGCTTTCTGTGATTCACAATATTTGAGGTCTGAAAAATAGGTACCAAATAAAAATAATTGATAAAGATACGTCATGTAGTGTCACGTTGTGTGCCAAAGCACAGAGCTGTATGAGTTTACATGCATGCTTCATTTGTAAAATAATAAAATACCTACTAATGAGCCAATGAATTGATTCCTTTTAAAAAAAGGCATTTAGTAAATTCTTTCAATCTTTGTAGCAATGTAGCAATGTTATTCTAAATTCAGCATTTTCAGCATTTTCATCAGCCCATGTTCACTTGAGAAATACACAATCAGTTTCCTCCTGAAAACAGTGAGACAATGCCATTAGCAAAGGTTGTCATGTCCCAGCGACAATTCTTCCAGCATCCCTCCTCCTCCCCATCTCCTCCTCTATTTCTCTTATTCTCCCTCTATGCAGTACTGTTATGGGGGGGTTAACTCGGAGCTCAAGCCGAGCCTCGGGTTCGAGCCTCCTTCGAGGAAAGCAAGCCAAGTTTTTTTACCATTAACCATTCAAACTGAATGGGCAAGTGAACTTATGAAAAGCTACTTAAATGCCCTAAACTAAGGCCTAATCCTGGTTTAGGCTAAGCCCTGTCTATTAAACTGGGCGTTAGAACGTGTTAAAGTGTTTAATAGACATGTTTTGGTGCCCTGGATATTAATATTTTGTTATTAGGGGTTCAAGCACTGAAGTAGGCCAGTTGCAATAATCTATATTAACTTACTGCACAATATATAGACATAACCCCAATAAGCTTTGGCAACGTTATATATTGGCCATTGTGTTTGCATTCATGTTTCTTATTATTAGACAAGTAACATTCTTATGGAATGCAGTTAAAATAATAATTTTGTAAATTTTGAACAATTTATTTTTATTTTTTCAACAAAATGACAGCAAAACATGCTCTGTATGATTATTATTTTTCTATACTAGAAGGATGGGGTGGACTACCCAAAACCTTCAACTGAGTGAGGGGATTATTCTGCCTCATTGACCATTGATTACCTCATTGATACCTCATTCTTCAGGGTGTCTCTAACTACAACCAAAGTCCTTTTGATACCCGGGAGGAGCTCTAATCCTTGAAGTATACTGTTTCTTACATGGTGAGGTCTGCTGGCATATCTTCTGAATTTCTGGTGTGACAGTTGAACTTGCAGAGCATGGAGATGCATGTATCTCTGTCGAGTCTGGAAGTTCAGATGTCACAGGAGCTTTTGGAGTTGGTGAGAGGTGAAACCTGTTTCTCCTCAAGGTACATCTGGGTGTCTCTACGAGGTAAGATGCCAGCAGTGGACACAACATTAACCCTTTCAGAAGTGTCTTTGACCCATACATGTTCACCTGGTTGCAAGTGCGTCATGTAGTGTGCTTTGTGCCTTCTGTCGAAATTTTGTTTCTGTTTCTGTCTGTATGTCAGTTCTATCTTTTTCAGCTTTTCCAAATCTGCACACTTTGAATCACAGGAACTAGTGTCCTTATTTTCCTTCCCATGGGGAGCTCGGCAGAACTGTAACCATTGGCAAGAGGGGCTGCTTGGTAAGCTATAAGTGCAAGTTATGGATCACTTGACGTTTTGAGGAGGTTCTTGATTGTCGCTCAGGCTCTCCATTGCTCTGTGGAAAATGAGGACTCGATGTCACATGTTCAAAACCCCAGTCCTGTGAAAACACACGGAAATACTTTGAAGCAAACTGTAGCCTATTATTCGAGCACACCACCTCGGGGATTCCATGACGCGCAAAGATGGATTTGAAGTGTTCAACTACAGCCTTCGCAGTCGTTGACGTCAGTTTCGCAACCTCAAAGAACCTAGAAAAATAATCCATGAATAAGTAGCGCTTGTTGTATTTTTGAAATAAATCTGCTCCTACTGTGGACATAGCCTTGTTGGAAATTCAGTAGGCAGCATTGTTTCTTTGAAATTTGTTCTCTCACGTGCACAGTTCTCAATCATTTCCGTGAGGTCTCTACTGAGACCTGGCCACCAAACTGACTGTTTAGCTCTCTCTCTCTCTCTGCACTTTATGCCAAGATGCCCTTTATGCAGTTTTTTTCAGTATCTCAGCTCGGATTGAGGTTGGAATGACAATCCTGATTCCAATCAATAACAATCCGTTCTGCACAGAAAGTTCTCCTGAGAATGACAAGTAAGGCTGGAAAGCTTTGTTAATGGAGAATTTATCTGGCCATCCATCCACACAGTATTTCTTTAGCTGCTGGAGTATAGAATAATTGTCTTGATGTTCTTGAATCTCTCTAAGCCTTTTTTTTTTTTTTTTTTGTAGCTGGAAGACTTGCCATGACGGAGTCGGCATACAGATTGATGTCTTCTTCGAAAAGCTCTTCTGCTGCACTGCTTATGGGTGCTCTAGACAACACATACGTTTTTACCGGCCACATATGATATGGTGTATGACAGGGGTAGGCAAGTTCGGTCCTAGAGAGCTGCTGTCCTGCAGAGTTTAGCTCCAACCCTGAAAAAACCCTCACCTGCCCTATAGCCTTAGTAAACCTTGAAGAGCTTGATTAGCTTGTACAGGTCTGTTTGATGAAGGTTGGAGCTAAACTCTGCAGGACAGCAGCTCTCTAGGACCGAACTTGCCTACCCCTGGTGTATGAGAACCTCAAAAGACACATACGAAGGCAGTGAATGTGTGGAGGGAGTTAATCCAATTTCCTTGAGCTAAGCAGAGGAATTAGAGGTTTATGATTGGTTTCAAAGTTTAAATTTTTTCCCAATGAGAAACTCAGCAAACCTCTCACAGGCCCAATGTGGAGGCTAGCGCCTCCTTCTCTATTTGCGCGTATCACTGCTCTGTATTGCTGAGAGCCTTTGAAGCATATGACATGTTTTTCCATATGTTGTCCGCTTGCTTCTGAAAGAGAACAGCGCCCAGCCCATATGAAGAGGCATCCGCAAAAACAACTATATTTGTTCATATCATATAGCGCTAAACCTGGGGGTGTTGTCAGTTCCTCTTTGATTTTCTCGAAGCTAAACTTTGCAGGACCGTGCCCCTCCAGGAGCAGGATCGGATACCCCTGGTTTAGAGTTTAGTGTAGGTGTACGTTATTAAACGTGATGGAGCATCAAGCTTTTAGCGCCACTCACCAGATAATTTAATTTAGAACTGCAGTGATACATACAAACTCCAGCATAATAAAATGTTGCCATATTCACGTTCATGAAAAAACTCGGGGTCAAGGGTAACTCCCAGATTTTTTACTTTATCACGAATGTTATCTTGAAGGGGGCCTAGGGTAGAACTTATATTATTTAAAAGGTGTGAAGGGCCAAACAACATAACATCAGTCTTCTTCTGATTTAATTGAAGGAAATTATTGTCCTCTAAACAAGCTAGCAGAGAGGAAACTGAATCAGTACCTGATTTTAACGGAAAATAGAGCTGAGTGTCATCGGCATAAATGTGATATGAAACTTTATGGGATTCAAAAATGAAACGAAGGGGGAGTAAGTATAAGGAAAATAAGATTGGACCTAGAATTGAGCCCTGGGGCACCCCACAAGTGACGGGAACTGAGCTTGATGAAAATTCTCCAATTTCCACCAAAAAATTCCTGTTTGCGAGATATGATTCAAACCAATCTAATGCAACATCACGAATGCCAACTTCAAGGTCTAATCTCTTTAACAGGATACGATGATCCACAGTATCAAAAGCCGCACTTAAGTCCAATAATAGAAGAATAGTACAGTTGCCAGAGTCTGCAGATATTAAGAGGTCATTTACTACCCTCAAAAGTGCAGATTCAGTACTGTGTTTAGCTCTGAAGCCAGACTGAGTTATATAGGAGCTATAATGGAGTTTTAAAGGTGGTGAGTAAAGAGGATTCCTTTAAAAGTGAAATCTGCCAAAAGCCAGTATTAGCATCAAACTTGGAAAACACTTTGGCTCCTGCAAGCTTTCCTAATGTGCTTTCCACAGAAGGGGTGTTTTTCTCTCATTACTGATTTGTTCTGGGCCGGTATTTATCAAGCCTCTGAGAATTACTCACAAGAACACTGCTAAGAATTGACTTAAGAGTAAAAAAATTCTTGGCACAAAGCTGCGCTTAAAAGTTAGTTATCAAGCATCTCAGTCGTAATTTAAGTGAAGTGTAGGACTAAATCTTAAGTGTCAGTCTTAGAGATGATTCATGACATTTTGCTGTGCCACAAACAGGATTTTGGATGACGACACAGGCATAGACCAATCACTGAATAGATTTCCTTATTTGAGAATATTCTCAGATAAATTCACATTGAATGATTAAATTCCTAAGAGGAGTTTACATTCAACACTCATTTGACAATAAAGAATTTTCAAGAGAATACATTATGATATACACATTGGAAATGAAAGATACACTTTTTCCATCATGTTTTAATTGTAAATTTTTAACGGTGGGCTGTTAACTGACATGCCTATATATATAGCCTAGATTTTATGATATAATCAGTCACCATGGATTCCAAAAGAAAACCGAACTGGCGCGAGGAAGAAGCACTACTGCCCGCCGTTCATATATCGTGCCTAAACGCGTGGAAAGCGCGGCCGCACCGCTTTCTCCTTTCCACAAGCGCTTGTGCTCCCGTGGCATCTGTCATTGCCATGCAACCATGAACTGTGCTCTCCACGATGACGAGGAAGTATCAGCAAAGGATTAATTGATTTCAAGCCCTTGCATTAGCTTTACTACTAGATATATTTATGGAGATGAGAAATAAAAATCCGCCCTGTACAGCTACGATCAGCTGTTCGGCTGAGCTCTCCATGTTGTTACGAAGAGGCCGAAGCTGATCGGTTGGTTCTTGTCACATGACCTGCGGTGTACTTACGGCATTCAAGCACATCGGAAAAGTTGAGATGTTTTCATCTCGCCGCGGCATAGGCGCGCCTGGAAAAAATGAGCATTGCATGCGAGTCGCTTGTATTATGAGTGCACTTGCCGTGCACCTACATTTGAAATAACGAATTTGCGCGCACAAAAGCAATATGTGAACGGCCCCTTAGTCAAACAATTCAGCCCAACATTAATCAGCGCTGACAAAGATGTCTGCTGTCCAAACGATACCGTTTTATTAATTGCTCGTCATCAAACATTTCAAAAACATTCTTGCTCCCCTGAAAGATTTGCGCACGTCTCTGTCTCCTCAGTGCCATCACAAGCCCCTACTGGCAACTCCTAACCACCTGAGAGACCTCTCGAGCCATCTTAAATAACTGGGAGAGTAAGAGTGATTCTTAGCTTTAAGAAATTTGATAACTTGCTTTCATGCTTAAGTTTGAAAGTTGGAGTAAATTTCATGAATTCTCAGAACTTAAGACTAAAATTGTACTTTGAGAAGCTTAATAAATACGGGCCCAGTTCAGTGAGATCTGTGCAAATTCTCACTTTACCTGTACGCTTTGGCACCATGACCTTGGGAGCACACCATTCATTTGGAGTTAGGATGATTCTAAGGGCCCATGCACTTTTGGGGCCCCCAGAGATTGGTTTTATTAGTAGTAACATTCAGAAGTGTTCGAAGTGGGCCGGTATGCACCGATACGCAGTACCGGCACTTCTCTATTTTAATCAGAAACATACCCGTACTTTTTCTCGCATACCAGCACATGTTGCCTGTACTCTGAGCGCCCACACCGAAACAACATAGAATCATCAGACTATTAATTAATTGTATACATCACATGTTCTGAGTTCGTACAGCTTTATAATATGACTGTGACTGAAGCTCAGTTGTTTAATTTTGCATGAGTGTTGCGCAAATCACCGTAGGCATGTTCACCAGCGCTCTCTTAAAGTCAGCATGAAATCAAAATCGACCCTATTTACTTTGTTAGTGCATATTACTAGTCTTGTAGTGAACAATTAATCCGTGCAAGTTAAAACACAGAAAAAAATCGTTTGTTGCGGTAATTTTTAATCAAAGTCTGAAAAGTTACTTCCGGTCTGGAATGGCGTTCCTTCTCTGATAACGTCAGTTTGACCGCTTGGGTTGAAAATGCATAAACCACTCCCCTGCAACCGTCAGTCTGCTATGAGCGAGAGATGGAGAGGAGGAGTGCTAAAGTAAAACTCTGCCCTCTATTCAATATACCGTTTCACTTGGAAATACGTCACAACACTGGAGAAAAGTAGTTTGCAACTTCCGGTTCATGCAGACTTTAAAGTGTTAAGATTTGCACAAGCCGTTCCTATGCGACGCTGATGATCAAATGTGCGACCCATTTGAATTCTACTGAGCATATAGTAAAACGCTACGGATAAAGTTGAACATGTAAAACATCTAAAACAGCCACTAAAATGACTGACAAAAGAGGGGAAAATATCATCCTGCAAGCTTTTTAACTCACGATGACCATATTTACTAGAATTTAACACGTTCTACTGTATTTGTTTTGGCAAATTTTGACTAGTTGTAGAATTTATAATACATAATCTCTTAAGGGAATACACTGTTTAGCTCTCTCTCTGAATAAAATGTGGCGTGTTGTAGCTATAGTTTCTGTTGCTATTTTCATAACAAATGTTATAGATAAAAAGAAAAAATGGTAATGAGGAGCCATCAATAGTCTTACCTGTAATTATAACCTTATTGTAACAAATGCTATAGTTAAACAATTACAAGAACTATGTTACTTTTAAGGCTGAGTACAAGTTAGAAAGAGCTTTAAAATATGGACCTTCTTGAATTTTTGACTAAACATTTGGTTTTGTTTAAGAATGTTGCATGTTCTATGAATACTTGATTACTGTATTGTATTTTTCTATTACAAATTAGCAATAGCAAAAGTAATAGGTCAGTATTATTAAACTGCAGACAAAGATTTTGGATAGCTAGGTTGGTTTGTATGTTTAGTGCATTGCGGTAGGGGTCCCAACCTCATGTTCTTTCATAGGGCCCAAAATTGCTAGCGGTGCCCCTGTGAACTCGTACAACAGCCTACCCAAGTGTTAATTCAGGGTCAAGTTGTAACTGTTATGACAGCCTCTTGTCTGTCAGACCCATGACAAGAATATCTCTCACCATCTCATCGTGCAGATCTCCGTATCCACAATGCTCGGCTAGACAATGCAGTTCCGTTATAAAGTGATCCACAGACTCACTTAATTCTAGCTGCCGCTGATTAAATTTAGCTTGCTCAAAAATCATGTTCCTGCCAGCTACCAAGTGATTGTTCAGTCTGTTCGTTACAACTTCGTAGCCACTTGCTTCTTGAGGACTTAAATGCAGGGAAGTCAGTATGTCTTCTGCTTCCTCACCCATCGTGTAGATCAAGGCATTCACTTGATTTTCATCTGCCTGTTTCCAAGCCTGATGCTAGTGCTGCACGATTAATCATTAAAAGATCGCAATCTCAATTCAAACCCCCACACGATCTTAATCCTGCATTTCTATGATTCTGCCAATGATATTCAACGAGATAATGTGCCATAACTCACAATGGGCACGATGACACCTTGACGTCACATTGGGTGTTGCGACAGCCAGATGTGCTTGCACTGTTCTTGTGATGCAACTAGTACATGCGACAGTCGATAAACGTGTCTTGACTTGAGAAGAAACTAAGCAGAGCAGAAGAATGAGTGAGGCAGAGCAAAGTGAAAGTAGGTCTGATGTTGTTTTAGTACCGAAAAGAGGATCTTTTTCCGAAGTGTGGGCTTTTTTTGGTTTCAAACCAGATGATGCTGCTCAGCAAACTATACATTGCAAGCAATGTTTAGCCTTCATTTCTGCACCGCTTCTTTATAAGTGCTATTGCATGCCCTGAACAACAAGTGTCGTGGAGCAATTGAAATGGAACTGAGAGATGCACAGTATATACATGAGTATAACAATTAATTTAATTACTCATGATTTTGAGTTGAAAAGTTGATGCCTACTTTTTCCCTGAGAACCACACTGGCGAAGCATTGAATGAATGAATGAATGAATGAGGCATTTATATAGCGCTTTCATATGTACTAGTGTACACCCAAAGCGCTTTACAATCATATCATGACAAATATGTGCTGAAAATGTCTGCTATCATCTATTAATTAGTTTGCATATAAGAGCCACAAAGAGTTTACATTTACATTTATGCATTTGGCAGACACTTTTATCCAAAGCGACTTACATTGCATTATACTATACATTTGTATCTGAGTATGTGCAATCCCTGGGATCGAACCCATGACCTTGGCATTGCTAGTGCCATGCTCTAACCACTGAGCTACAGGAAAGAGTTCAGATGCAGTAAGACTCTAAAAAAGAAACATTCGGCGATATGTAAATTCTGCAGTACATCAATTACCAAAGCAAAGCAAACTTCCAATTTTCATCGACGAAAGCACAAAGGCAAGATTAAGAACTCATAATTTCTGTATTTGCATAAAATTTCAGCATTTTGACAGCTAATGCTTAGTTCGGTGTAGAAGTCTGCAAGGGACTACTTTTTTAGTCCGTTCCCGCCAGGTTCTCTCCCACACCTGTGACCTTCCCGCTCTCGCTTCTATTTTACGTTGTGTCCACCTGCCATCCACCTGTAGTGATCCTGCTTTCCAGAAAGTCATATTGCTACATTATTTGTCTCAACTGTGTTATTTTAATACATTTACTGTTTAAAAAGTAGGACAAAAGTGTCACAGAGAAAACAAATGTCGTTCAATTGAATAATAAAATGAATACAGATACGATGACTGATGACAGTCTCAACACTGAGGATCTCCCCCCAAAAAATGTCTGAAAGAAGGCTGCCCACCCTCTCCCCCGGCACATTCACACTTTGGCATTAAAAAGGCAGCAATTTTTCTGCAGTCACTCTTGTGCACACCCTCTGTAACTGAAAAGTTAATCAAATTGAGTTTTAATGTTGCTAGTCTCGGTCTCGATTCATACTCAACCCTCTCTGGTCTCGGTCTTGACCAGTGATGGGAATAACGGCGTTATAAATAAACGGCGTTACTTTTTTCAGTAACGAGTAATCAAACAAATTACTTTTTCCCGTTACAACACCGTAACTGACAAAAAAAGTGCCGCGTTAATATAATTGAGCTCACTGAAGCGGTTTTCATCCGAGTAGGCCCTCTCTCAGCCATAGGACCTCCAAAGTTTTTTCTCTGTTGTGTGTGTTGGGGACACATGCTAACTTATAACGATTGGTGTGTGAGTAGAGATGATAGACCTGCAAAGCGTTTTGTAGTAAAGAAATGGTACAGGTTAGTCATACACAAATATAATTTTAAACTGATAATAATGTACAATGCTCTCTCTCTGTCTGTGTGTGTGTGTGTGTGTGTGTGTGTTCTTGTTTATATTACATCGTGGGGACCAAATGGCCCCACGATGTAATAAAAACCTGAGATCACCTACATCGTGGGGCCCAGCCAGCGGTCCCCACGAGGGAAATGGATTAATAAACATACTAAATGATGTTTTTTTGAAAATGTAAAAATGCAGAATGTTTCCTGTGATGGTTAGGTTTAGGGATAGGGGTAGTGTAGGGGGATAGAAAATACAGTTTGTACAGTATAAAAACCATTACGCCTATGGAGAGTCCCCACTAAGATAGCAAAACAAACCTGAGTGTGTGTGTGTGTGTGTGTGTGTGTGTGTGTGTGTGTGTGTGTGTCAGAGCATGCGAGCGGAGTGCAAGCTCAAACCAGAATACCCTTTGTGACATGCTGGATCGAAAATATGTGAAATAAGTTTTTTCTAGTTGACTAGTAGTTGTTCATTTAAGCCATTAGTTGACTAATCACTAGGTGTGTGACGAGATCTCGTGTCACGAGATATCGCGAGACTAAAATGTGACGAGATTTCTCGTCGAGGCGAAAAGTAGTCTCGTGATGTTGCCATGACAGAGTGGTTAGGATGATTAGGAAAGAATATGCCACCGCTACGTTTACATTACTCCTCCACTGTCGTTTTGCTTTTTGTTTAAAAAAAAACATTTAATTCAGTTGGATAACGGTCGCCGCCGCTCCATATTTACAGAGTACACGCGATCGCGAAAGTGAAAGTAAACGCGAGGGTGCATTCAAACGCGATTTCAATACCCTGCATTTTGAAAGCGGCTCCCTGATGAATACAGATATCTCTCAATATGAAAGCTATTTTAGGCTGGGGAGTGTAGTTGTAACCATCTCTTAGCTCTGTATCAAAGAAAAAATTGGTCTTATTTGCACTTTGAATATTGAGAGAGTGCGATTATGGTTGCACTTATTGTAAAGTGTTACCATAAAAATGAATAACAGTTTTCTCTTAATCTTATTAAGCACAATAAGGTTTCATTTGTTAACATTAGTTAATGCACTGTGAACTATCATGAACTAACAATGAATAACTTTTTATTAACTATCATAAACAAAGATTTATAAATACTGTAGCAAATATATTGCTCATTGTTAGTTGATGTTGGTTAATACATTAATGTTAATAAATGAGACCTTATTGTAAAGTGTTACCATTTTTATGTATACTGTTTTTATTTCTATGATCAGTTTGTGGAAAGAGTTCAGTTAGGAGGTCAAAAGTTGTAGAAGCTCATAAATCATGTACAGCAAGGTCTGAAGAGACTGAAATCATACAGAAGAGAAGTCAGTCAGTTGAGTTAGTAGCAAAACCTTTTACAGTACTTGAGTATTGTTGTCTTTTACTGCATATGATAATTCATACTCAGAAAGTAGAACTGAAATGACATTCATTACAAGATGATTAGTTAAAGCATTTCAAATACACATGCAGAATATTTTTTCTAGTCATGTATTTCGCCATTGAGGATTTCTTAAAAATATTGTGTAAAAATCTTGTCTCGTCTCGTTCTCGTGAACTCAATCTCGAGTCTCGTCTCGTGAGCTACCTGTCTCGTCACACCCCTAAAGAGATCATATTTTCAGGTTTCATTGTGGTATATGGAGCTGCCTGAAGTGTACATACATATTAATTTGATTTCTTAACTACTGGAGAGAATAAACCATAATAATGAGCGTTTACGTAATATAGCACTCAAGCGCACGCATAAAGCTTGCCATAAAGAACCGGCAAAAGTAATGATTATGAAGTGACAAAAACAGCAAGGAGACATTTTAATTTTTTATTAATAAACTAATGTTTTCTGAATCCGTGTCGGCTGGAAAGATGAAGTTGACATTGCTGACTCTCATCATCTCCGTGGACGCGCTTAGAGAGAGAATGCACATTTCATTAGGATTACATAATCAGAGAGTAGCCTATTTCTTTTCGTTTTGAATTATTTTGTTTAAAAGTAGACATTTCAAGCTTTCTTTTGATATATTTCTCATGCCTTTGAGGCAAGCAGCCTATACGCTGAGTTTCGGTTCATTTAGCCTGTAAGACGCGCTCCAGTTTACGTGAGATCGCGCCGGCGCCTCCATGATTATATTTTCTGCTATATTTGCTTCTTATTTATTAAATCCATACAATTGGTTGATGAAACATTGATTAAAATTAAGATACAATTTTTACAAAACGAAATTCACTTTAAAGAAATGCTTTCTACAAAACAAAACTTAATGAAGTGGTCAAAATCATGTCTGACCCACTCCATGTCTCCCGATATATTGCGCATCTTATGATGTATCCTGTCTTACTCATGTTGTTCACTTTTCATAATAAAATAGATTAATTTAAAACATAACATAGGCCTACTTAAACAAATAATACATTTATTTTTAGACATATTTAACCCTTTCGCACGTAAGTTTTAAATATTCTGTCTGACCCCCCAGCGTGAGTTTTTTAAGGCGACCGTTATTTAGAACATATAGCTTTATGGTTTCCATGGTGACGCGTCATTGCTTGTTACGTGACACACCGCAGCGCTGTGTGACTGATGATCTGCTTTTATTTAATTTTTCCTTTTTTATTCAAAATATTCACAAATTTGTTAACTATAGCATGAAGTATCTAATATTCCGATTGCCAAATATGTGCAAGTGGATGTGTTTTGCTGTTTAAACACCTTTATAACGATCATGTTAGTTGAGCCATCTGCGCGATGGGCGCCGCCATGTTAGTTTGCGCCGCACAGAGAATCGGATCTGTTGGATTTACAACCCGTGAATTCATCCACTTCTCCCGAAATACATGAAAGTAAGTGAGTCGGTGAACTGGGGATGAATAGAGTAAGCTTTAAAGTTACTTTCACTATGTGTATCTGATATTAATAAAACGTGTTGTCTAATTATAATGGAAAGGGTTGTTATTTCCGCTTCTATAGACATCATTGTGTATTTTACAAACTCTAAATATATTGTTTTGTTAGTACTCATGTGTATTTAAATGTCTGAAACCTAAAATAAACATTATGCGGTTGAAAACACTGCATATATGTAATATATGAAAAGCGCTGCGCGCGTCCGTCTCTGGTTTAGCGCCAGCCAAAGCGCGCACACACATTTGAATTTGGCAGTTGATCGCGTGATGCGCTGAACGTTCTAATCACACCGGTGTGATCGTACGCTCCTGGGGCCAGCCAAGACTGATCACACCGGTGTGATCGTACGTGTTAAAGGGTTAATATTGGGGGCGTCCAAGTTAATTGACATATTTGATTTTTTTTTTTAAAGTAACGCAATAGTTACTTTCCCTGGTAATTAGTTACTTTTATAAAGAATCAACTAGTAACTATAACTGATTACTTTTTTAAAGTAACGTGCCCAACACTGGTCTTGACTCAGCCCTCTCTGGTCTCGGTCTTGACTCGAACTACAACACTGGGCCACATCCATAAATGACTGGACACGACTGCAGTGTTTTGGCCACAGGCTTCATCTTGCAATAGGTGAGTTTAACAAAAATCAAAAATGTTTTTGATAAATTTTATGCTTAGCTATTTAAATACTATAGTTCTTATAATGCTTAAACATTCTACTTTTTACATTTAATAAAAAGTTATTAAAACTCAAAATTAGTATTACACTTAATCTTGTCTTTTTAGTCAAAGTTTTATTCATAGTTAGCAATAATGAAAGGTCTGCTTTGTTTTTTTGTTTTTTTATCTTTAAATCTCCTAATAATGCAATCATAGCTCATAAGATGCTAATTTTTCGTAATAGTCTTTAATATGCTCATTAAAACTGATGGAAAAATGCTGAGTGGATTCATTCAAAAACTGAGTAGCTGAGTTAACATAATTTTGCTTTGTGCGAAAGACTACACAGTTGTTAACTGAATATGACAGTATTAATCAACTTTTTTTTCTAGAGAATGCAATGAAGGACCAACAAAATGAACGTGCAATGGGTTTGTACAAAAAGCTTGTTGGGTTCTTCAGCTACAGTTTGAGGAGGAAGAGGGAGGTTTCTGAGGCACAAAAACAACTCGGTTTACCGGACCAGAAGCTTTCAAGACCAAGACCTTTCAAGACCAAGTGTCCCAAAAGGTGGAGATCTAGGCAGGCTATGGTGAGGAGGATCCTTGAGCAGCAAGCTGCCATCTCCCATGTCCTCTCTTTTGACCGAAGCTAGGCACCTCTTGCCAACATGGCAAGACCTAGAGGTCCTCGAAGCTGTGGACGAGACTCTCACACCACTGGCAGACTTCACAGATGCTCTTTCAGGAGAGCAGTATGTCAGTGTCTCTTCTGTAAATCCTGCTCTCCACCTTTTTCAGTCTTCTGTTTTGGTTGTTAAGGAAGATTACTCAGATCTTATTCACACAATCAAATCAAAGATCCTGGGTTATCTGGAGGAAAAATACAATGACCAAAAAACACAAAACCTCCTTGACATAGCCATATCCCTCGATCCCAGGTTTAAGATGACTTACGTGAATGAGGATAACAAAACTTCTGTCAAGGACAGACTAAAAGATGAGATGTCAAGGCTAACAACAGTTAAGGTAAACCTAACTATATATAGTGTGTATTACAATGTACAGAATTGTTCAAATGGTTTACATTGTTTAAAATGATATTTTTTAACATGTGTAAACTGTGGTTGAGTAAACCTGATTTGTCCTCCACAGGAAAGTCTCCCCTCAACCAGTGCCACCCCTGCAAAGAAGACCCGAAAGACCTTAGGTAGGTTCTTCAAAGCAGCACAAAGAAATGAGGGGCCACCCGATTCAACCTCACATCAAGAACAAGCTGTCAACTTGGAGCTACAGTCCTACCTGTTCTCAAGCAACACTGACAGCGAAGATGACCCCTTAGTCTGGTGGAATGCACACAAGGAGCAGTATCCAAGATTATCTGCATTGGCCACGAAGTACCTTTTGCATTCCTGCAACCAGTTCCCCTTCTGAAAGGGTTTTCAGCACAGGGGGCAACATTGTCTCTTGTCGCCGTTCTGCACTGAAGCCACAAAATGTTGATAGGCTAGTGTTTCTTGCTAAGAATCTTTAACAGCCTGGCATAATACCTTTGAATGTTGCCAATGTTTAATTGTCATTTTTATTTATTTATTTAAAAATTACATTCTTTTTGTTTATTGCATTTGTTTAAATTGGATCTAAGCAAATAATATTATGTCTTATTTTGATTCTGACTTGTTTGGTAACCTAATGTTCAGGGTTTGTAAATCGCTAAAACAATAAAGCTTTTCAGAATCATGAGAGAATCGTGATCTTTATTCCAAGCAAATAAATCATAATTCTCATATTATCCAGAATCGTGCAGCTCTACCTGACGCAATACAAAATCTTTTGAAACGTTTTATCTATTTCGACCAAACATCCACTTTAAACATGATTTTTTCAGCCAGAGACACTTGAAACTGATTCATGATGAATTCATGCTAACTTGTCCCGTCAACACCTCCCACTGACAGAATGCAACGAAACAAACTAAACTAAACACAGAGTGCCAGTGCTGATACTTCTGAAATATCAGCACTTTTGAAAAGCATCTTGTCCAGTCAGATTTGGGAATCAGAACTTAAGCCCAAAGTATACTTTGGCCATCCGTGTTTCAGGACAGCCCACGCATTGTCCATGTGACACAATTATCATCATCAGGAGGGTCCGCAGATGTCCTCGCATAACATTCGCGTGCAGCCCAATTTTTGTGACGGCACAAATGGTGGGTGTACAACAGCGCATGTTTGAGTGACTTGAGCACTTGAAAACAAAGTCCACTAGATCTGCGCATGTGCCGAACGCATCTTTCCAAGCATACGGCCAAAGAAATTTACTTTTAAATGCTTGCGCCCTTGACTGTGCTCGAGATGGAGCAGAACGTGGAAATGAAGTACACCTGGGCCTTAACTGTTAACTGGGGGGTTCTAATGACGAGAACGATTCTAAGGGCCCACAAACTTTCGGGGCCCCCAGAGATCGGTTTTATTAGTAGTAACAGTCAGAAGTGCTCGAGGTGGGCCGGTACGCACCGATACGCAGTACCGGCACTTCTCACATGTTGCCCGTACTCTGAGCACCCACACCGAAACATAGAATCATCCGAAAGATTTTGGATAGCTAGGTATTCATGTTAGGTGCAGTGCGGTAGGGGGCCCAACCTCATATTCTTTCTACGAGGGCCTAAAATTGCTAGTGGCGCCCCTGACTGACAGTATAGATCCCTTTCTGTATGTCATTTTTGACGATTTGTGGAAATACTGACAATAGGGGTCACTATTGGAAGCCCCAGACACCTCTGACATATTCAGAAAAGGCCAATGAAATTGGCGAGTGAAATTTGCATCCGTGGTCACTCCCCAGACATCCAGGTATAAGAGGGCCCTTGTGCTTCACACTTTTAGCTTTGTTCTTCGGAGCCGGTTGCAGCGTCTCATTGTGAGAATCAAGTTTCATCCACTCACCTTCCCGTCGCTGGATATGGGGCACAAGCAGGATTCTCTCCATCACTTAGCCACAAATAAGTGCAGATAGTTCCCCAGGGTGCCTCAACAGCAATCTCTAAGAGCTAAATTTCCTCATTAAAAGAGCACATTTCTCTAAAAGAGCTTGCACGGTGGATTGTGTTTATTTCTTCAGATGGCCATGATCGCTGTCTTCAGTGTTTGGGTCTAACCCATGCTGAGACAGCTTTCGTGGATGGTTCATGTCCCTCTTGTGAGAGCATGACCATGGCCATGCTATGCTCGTGGCTCTTACGCTGCATTCACACGGGTCATCCGCATTAACGCTTCTCATTTACTTTGAATGGGTGACGTCATGCGTTGCCGAACTGAATTGTGGGTTCTGTCGCGTCGCTTCACACGCATTGCTCGTGGAAGAAGTTGCCAACGCAGGTGTTAGCCAATAAGATCGCCTTATGCAAACACCCTAGAGTAGTCGCTAGCCAATTGCGTTCATGCAACACCGGAAAGTAATGTGATTGGCTGTTATCACTATAACGGCCACGTCAACACAAGCTTCAGACACATCCTCCGTCAAGCGTCGATGCTGACGCCTCGTGTGAACACAGCATTATTCTTTGTCAAGAGAATGAGAGCCACTTCAGATGCTTCCCATCCTGGTCCTTCAACTTCGGGGAATGAGGCCCCGGCGACGTGCTCTTAGGGCGAGCATGGATATGAAACGGGAGAGCTTCTGATTCACTAGAATAAACACTGTAAACATATAAGTGTAACAGGTATAGAAATTATACTGTTAAATATATGTATTAAGTAGAATTCACACAAAATTGTTTATTCGTGTAGCTGCCTGAAATGTGAGTGCTTTCCCCATTAATTGTTGATGTCATGAATCAACATAACTTCCTGTTTAATCTCCTCCTCTTCCCTTTTGTCTTGTAACAGCATGGGAGAGATGGGTTTATTTTGCTTTTTGAGTTTTATGTTTGTCTTCTGCCTAAATGTGCGGGATTGACAGCACATGGTGATCAGAGTACATATTTATTTTATTGAGAGCAAGGGCAATTCACTTTAAGAGGCTGCTTGTTTGTGCTTTGTATCAGAAAAACGGCGCTACCTTAATGGTCTCCACCGGTCTCCTTGCAATGGATCTTGAGGAAATGGACCGGGGGGTTTGCATGAACCTTGTGACACAATAAAATGCTTTACTTGCCCATCTGTTAATGTGTCTGGATAGTGTCCTTTATCTGTTGTGTAACTCGCTGACATATTTCCCGCCGAATATCCAGCTTTTGGCTCCTCTGCAGCTGCTTCTTTACTTCCAGACTCTTGGAACCTCATCAAGCTGTCAGCTGCATTGTTGTTCTCATCCAAAGACTTGCAACTGCTAATATTAGCTGACAAAACTTCCCTCTCACCTTCGACATCAGTGTCATTCGCACTAGGTCAGCACAAAAAACTGTCCATTTTGGATAGTTTTTGTGTCGCGACTAACTTTTCCACCCTCTCTTTCCTCTTTAATGCCCCACTTTTATATTTGTATTTGTCCATCGTTTAATGTTGTTAGCTAACCACTAATCTCTCATCACACAATGTTTTTTAGTTTTTTTTTGGCACGGTGATGCAGCGTTTTACGGAAGAGGATTAGGGCCAAGCAATAATAAAAAAAATAAAACCATCTCGAGATTAAAGTTGTTAAATTTCGAGAAAAAAATCGTTAAATTTCGAGAAAAAAGTCGAGATAAAATGTTGAGAATAAACTCATTAAAATACGAGAAAAAACTCGTTAAATTTCGAGAAAAAAGTCGAGATAAAATGTTGAGAATAAAGTCATTAGGTAACGCTTTAGATTACAGCCCGGAAAGTACTGCGTAATTACAACGAATTTACAGCGTAACTCTCGATAATTATAGTGTAATTATACAGTAAGTACATGTAAGTATAGGGGAACAATATGTAATATGTAAAGGAATAAAGGGGTAACAACAAATTATTTATACTGTAAGTATTTTAGAACTAAGTGGTACTTACAGTGTTATTATAGACAACAATCTTACATTTGGGAGCAATTTAGCGAGAAAATGCACTGATAAAGTTAAGGAAAGTAGAAAGAACTATTGCAGTCTTTATTAATACATGGGGAAATATGCTTTTGTTTCATGTAGTTACAGTGTAAATATGACATTACGGGCCGTAAATTAAAGTGGAGCTT
>RJVU01042615.1:42329-125407 GCA_003731715.1 Anabarilius grahami | reverse complement strand
TAACAAGCTCCACTTTAATTTACGGCCCGTAATGTCATATTTACCCTGTAACTACATGAAATAAGAGGGTAACAAGCTCCACTTTAATTTATGGCCCGCAATTTCATACTTACCCTGTAACTATATGAAACAAAAGCATATTTCACCATGTATTAATAAAGACTGCAATAGTTCTTTCTACTTTCCTTAACTTTATCAGTGCATTTTCTCGCTAAATTGCTCCCAAATGTAAGATTGTTGTCTATAATAACACTGTAAGTACCACTTAGTTCTAAAATACTTACAGTATAAATAATTTGTTGTTACCCCTTTATTCCTTTACATATTACATATTGTTCCCCTATACTTACACGTACTTACTGTATAATTACACTATAATTATCGAGAGTTACGCTGTAAATTCGTTGTAATTACGCAGTACTTTCCGGCCTGTAATCTAAAGCGTTACCAGTCATTAAATTACGAGAATAAAGTCATTAAATTACGAGAATAAAGTCATTAAATTACGAGAATAAAGTCATTAAATTACGAGAATAAACTCATTAGATTACGAGAAAAAAGTCGTTAAATTACGAGAATAAATTCTCGTAATTTAATGACTTTATTCTCGTAATTTAATGACTTTATTCTCAACATTTTATCTCGACTTTTTTCTCGAAATTTAACGAGTTTGTTCTCGTAATTTAACGACTTTTTTCTCGTAATTTAACGAGTTTATTCTCACCATTTTATCTAGACTTTTTTCTCGAAATTTAACGAGTTTTTTCTCGTAATTTAATGACTTTATTCTCAACATTTTATCTTTACTTTTTTCTCGAAATTTAACGAGTTTTTTCTCGCAATTTAACGACTTTAATCTCGAGATGGTTTTATTTTTTTATTATTGCTTGGCCCTAATCCTCTTCCGTAGCGTTTGCACGTAATGCAGCGTCATTTTTTTTTTTTAATGACGGCGCATAGTTCTACGGCAGCCGCAGGGTGCAAAAAATAACAAATGCACACAAAAAATTACAGAGAAATTAGAAATTATGGAGAAACAACAAATTACTGGTCATGACATGCATACAAAAAATATATTTATTGTGGCCACTAATTAAAAATGTATTCCCTCGTTCCCGTGGGTGGGCCCCCCATCAGCCCGGGCCCATTTGCATGTGCACACCCTGCATGACCAGACGCTACGCCACTGCCTTTAATCAAAGAGTATGAGAATTAAACTAAATACACAGAACCCCAAAGGTGAAAAAAGGAGAGGCACACTTACAATGTGGGTTGAACATACAGCTGTGCATCTGGTATTTGGTTTACACAGCTGTATGGTTACAACAGGTGCCGTAGCTCAGTCTACTTATCAGCATTCACACACCTGCTATTGTCGCTATTACTGAGAGCAACACACAATAAATACCACGACCACAAGTGATCAAAAGATTTAATAAAAACACCTGCGAGCGAACTCTGCGAAAAGCGTCTCGCTGCAGCCTGTGGTGGACGCCCAACCCGGCCCACATCCAAGTGTGACATCAGGAGCCAGGCCCATGCCACCCTGCTGCCGATTTTATTGGTCATGTCAATCACAGTATTATAGCCTACTGCCTACACCAAACATTGATCCCTAAACCTACCCATCACTGTAACCTTAAAGTCGTCATGAAGCGAGGTTACACACTACACGAGCTGACGACAACTGTCACCCAACGACTTTATTTGAAAATGGATGTTGGGAGGAAATTAGATTGAATTGATATGAATAACGTCGGCAAATTATATTTGAATGGACTGTAATTGCTGCTTCCATTGACATCAGTGTATATTTCATTGGCTGTTGCGTCGCGACACGTGACACCACAGGATATCGAGTTGGCCGACAGCTCCAGATATTTAGAATGCTAGATATTTGTCTGGCGTCTGCGAGGTGTCAGCGACGCATCAGTGAGCCTCTTTGATGCGTCATTGAGTAGTTCACACATAAAGATTGGCAAGCGCTGATCACTCGATGGTTTTCCCCCGATCACAGCCTGACTTGTCAGCGAGCTCGTTAACTTGCAAATCGGGCCTAAAACGGGCTTAAAATCCTGTAGTGTAAACTTGGCATTACTGTAAGAACTTCATTTGTTGAAGATGATGAGGACAGTCAACGGCACTAAACAGAGAGAAAGACTGACTGACTGACGATGCGTGTCCGTTGGCACGGAGTGAGCGTTTTCGGTTCATTCCTATGGAAGTTTAGCCTCACGCTCGTGCTTAAGTTAAGTGTGACACTCAATTTCCATAAGAATGAATCCAAAAATGCTCTGATCGCTTGCTCTGCTCCCGTGGACACGCAGCCTGACTGACTGAGCATGTCCTCCATCAGGTTCCTTTCAATTTTTCCTTTCAATGTTACACCCCAATGACTGGCATCAGCCCCAGCGACCGCATTTTCCCCCTTACATCACTGGATCTGCTGGCAGTTCCAGATAGTTCTGCCCTTGCGCCATAGCATGTGACAGGAAGAGACAATGAGTCGTTTTGAGGGTGGAGGGCAGGTTAATGTTTTTGATTAAAGATTACAGGGTACACGAATTTAAAAAATAATAATAATAATAAAGTGCACGGATAAATTATTGATAATAAATACTACAATATTCCATAAAAAATAAGAGTTGTCAATTTTGATTTCATGCCGACTTTAACAAATGAAATTATCTGGAAATTATCTGGATTTCTGGTGAAGTGGTTTGAGGGGGAAAATCGCACTTATCCTCAATTTTTTTATCATTTACTTATTATATTTTTTTTTTTGATAGACCACACTGAAAGCCACCTAAATCCTAATTTTACACCTGAAACACACTCAAAACCAACCCTTATGCCTGAAACACACCTAAAACCTACCTGAAACACTCAAAACCTACCATTACACTGAAAAACCCTTTCAATTGGAAACCTACAAAAAACAAATACGGGTTTTCAGGGTGACACGGGGATGGGGAGTCACCATAGATCTATCATATCACGGGATGAACAAACGACTCAGATCGGGAGGTGAGGTAGACTAACAGACTGCTAAGCTGAACTAACAGACCCAGTAAAGCAATTAATTGTTTCTGTTTCTCATTATTTGGCCTTGCATTGCAGTTTTTTTCTTATTCTAAATTGTTCTGTGATTAATATATGTTTAATATGGGTCTCTTTAAGAGAGAGGTGCTGGGAGGAGTCAAGGAATGAAGGGGAAGATCGGTATGGGTGAAAGTTCAGTGAATAAAAGAATGGCAAGAGTTGTAAAACGTTCAATGGGCCTGATTTTTTTTGACAAATAACTTGACATGAATGTGATAAACGTCGCGTAAGTTGATGTGTTGGGGAATTTGGCTATAATCATGTAACATTTTAATTATATTCTGCTGAAATGAACTAAATGACTTGAAAAAAATATTTGTTCATTTTGATGAATGAGATTCAAAGATCCGAGTCAGTAAAATGATCCGAACTTCCCATCACGGGCGTGACTTCTGGATGTGGGCGGAGTTGGACGTCCACCGCAGGCTGCAGCAAGCCCTTCTTGAACTCCACCACAAACTTGCCCCAACGCTGACACCACCAGCCCCGCTCTAAATCAAACTATAAATAGCGCATATTAGCCTCGAGCCATATACATCATTACACCGTCCGCAGAAACTCAACATACCTGGATAGGAATAAGAACAGAAACAGAAATGCCAGGGAGAGAAGAACCCCAAGTCAGCAGGAACATACACACCCATCAAAAATAAGGCTATACGAAAAGATGTTGCCATCAACTCCTTAAATATCCTTATATGGTGACAAGTATACCTCAGGTGAAGCTTTGGGGGTGGTTATGGACTCGATCTACTCCACTTGTGTTTGATCATCGTTCTGAATCCCATCCGGACATAGTCTTTGACAAAAATGCAATTTTCTCAGCTTTTTGTTTAAAATCCCTCCCCCCCTTAATTTTGTATAATTAAACAAACAGTACAGAATTTAAAATTCAACAGAATGATTCAGTTTGTGAATTTAGTTTAAGCTTATCAAAGTAGCGGCTATCACACATTTTTCCTATAGTCTTTTCAATAGTTTAAAGCAGGTCTTTAAGGTCTTTGAAATTAGCAGTTTATGGTGCATTAAAATCAACGGTTATCCAATTTAGTTTTACATTTATTCATGTAATTTCTGAAACAAGGCATTTTGCAAAAGTTATGTACATGTTATCACTCTTCTGAAAAGAATTAGGCACAAGAGGGCCATTGTCGTTTGTCAAATGGTTCAATAAAACAGGTCAATATTTTTTTCGACTGTTTATGCTTTGTAATCAATGCAAGTATTCCTTTTGTGCTCTTCACAATGTTATGCATTAAATGTTAAAGCTTAATTATCATTTGTTATGTTGTTTTTGAGTGAAAATGTGTCTTTATATACATTTGTTTAAAGTATTAAAATAACGTTATTAACCAGTATTTTTTTCTAATCAAACCCTTTTCGGAATGTTAATGTTTAACGAGGAACACAGGAACAGAAACGTTAAAAATTGATTTTGCTCGTAGTGAACAGATTGATTTTTTCTTTTCGTTTTGTTTTTAAGGTTTGAACAACATAAAGGTGAAAAAGTGATGACTTGTTTCTATTTGAGGGAACTCAACGCTGCATAAGTTGCTAATGCTATTTATAACTCAGGGTATAAATGCATCGACCAAACATAGGAAACTAATGAGATTATTACTCAACACCAGGGTAACTGAATGACTAATGAATACAAGGTAACATTTTACAATAAGGTTCATTTTGTTAACATTAGTTAATGTATTAACTAACATGAACTAACCATGAGCAATACATTTGTTACTGTGTTAATCTTTGTTAAAGTTAGTTAATAAAAAAATACAGCTGTTCATATTATGTTCATGTTACTTCATAGTGCATTAACTAATGTTAACAAATACAAATCGTTATTTTAATATTGTATTAGTAAATGTTGAAATTAACATTAACAAAGAATTATAAATGCTGTAGAAGTGCAGTTCATTGTTAGTTCATGTTAACTAATGTAGTTCACTTAGGTTAACTAAAGAACCTTTGTAACGCGTGGTCGCTGGCAAACAGACGAAGAAGATGAAGGGTAATTCCAATGTGATGGTGAGTTAGTGTCCATGGTGACTAATGAGTGGCAGGAAATTAGAACAAAGGAGCACATGTGACGAATGAAAACCAAAACAAACAGAACATGACGGTGACAGTGTGACAACCTTATTGTAAAATGTTACCGAATACAACAATCAAAGGAACAAACTAAAAACTGGGTCAAGTGAAAAGGAAGACAGATACTGTAGACAAAGTAAACATGTTACACAAGCATTCTTTTCAATCTACAGTCTAATAAATGTTAATCAGATAATAATACAACTGCAAATAATACATTCACACCTGTTTCTGAATATCTAAATAGTATATATAACAAAATATAAAACGAAGTGACACTTTTTAATAAAAATAATTGTATTAATAATAATAAAATTAATAATTTTATTATTACAATTTAATAATATAATAAAGTTTTGTTTCAAATGGATGAGGAATATATAGAGGCTGTTGGAGTTCCCTTTCGAAAGGGAACTTCAACTCTGCGTTTGAACGCTTTGGGGGGGAACGTCACATGACCCAGGTGTCTGAAAGCAACTATCCAAAAACTCCAATCCCTATTGGCCGGCGACAGCCTGTGACGTAATATGGCACGACCCGGAAGTATAAAAAGAGCGCCTGGAGAAACAGAAGACATCTCATCGTCTTTCGGTCCTGTTCTGTCTGATCGCAACTACAGGTCCTTCTCAAAAAATTAGCATATTGTGATAAAAGTTCATTATTTTCCATAATGTAATGATAAAAATTAAACTTTCATATATTTTAGATTCATTGCACACCAACTGAAATATTTCAGGTCTTTTATTGTTTTAATACTGATGATTTTGGCATACAGCTCATGAAAACCCAAAATTCCTATCTCAAAAAATTTGCATATTTCATCCGACCAATAAAAGAAAAGTGTTTTTAATACAAAAAAAGTCAACCTTCAAATAATTATGTTCAGTTATGCACTCAATACTTGGTCGGGAATCCTTTTGCAGAAATGACTGCTTCAATGCGGCGTGGCATGGAGGCAATCAGCCTGTGGCACTGCTGAGGTGTTATGGAGGCCCAGGATGCTTCGATAGCGGCCTTAAGCTCATCCAGAGTGTTGGGTCTTGCGTCTCTCAACTTTCTCTTCACAATATCCCACAGATTCTCTATGGGGTTCAGGTCAGGAGAGTTGGCAGGCCAATTGAGCACAGTAATACCATGGTCAGTAAACCATTTACCAGTGGTTTTGGCACTGTGAGCAGGTGCCAGGTCGTGCTGAAAAACGAAATCTTCATCTCCATAAAGCTTTTCAGCAGATGGAAGCATGAAGTGCTCCAAAATCTCCTGATAGGTAGCTGCATTGACCCTGCCCTTGATTCAATTCAATTCAATTCACATTTATTTGTATAGCGCTTTTCACGATACATATCATTTCAAAGCAGCTTTACAGAGAATGTATGTCAACATTACAATTTAAAGAATGCAGTTAGCAAATAATGTAATAATTTACAATTTACAATCACTGTTAGCAGTTTAACTGAACGTAGAAGCAATGAGCTCCTGGAAAAATGAATTACATTAACAATAATCAAGATATAGAATTTGTGCAATGTGCATGTTGATCCAGATGATTGTGTCTTCTCGAGTCCTCGCAGGAGTTGGCGCCGTCTCTTCACAGGTGATGGTCATCTGAGGTCTTCTTAAGAGGCTGGATCCAAACTGAAGCTGATGTGCTCTCTAGTCACCTCGGGACGGGTGTCCCGAGGCAAAACAGAAAAGCAAATGGAGAGTAATTAGCATAGCTGCTGTTCATAACATTAAGCAAAGATTGTCATGTGCAATTGATCTGATATGAGATGCATTATGTGAATGCTTGGCTAAAGAGATGCGTCTTTAATCTAGATTTAAACTGGGTGAGCGAGTCTGAGCCCCGAACATTATCAGGAAGGCTATTCCAGAGTTTCGGAGCCAAATGTGAAAACGTTCTCCCTCCTTTAGTGGACTTAGATATCCTAGGTACAACCAGAAGTCCAGAGTTTTGTGATCTTAAGGAGCGTGAAGGATTGTAGGGCGATAGAAGATCGGTTAAGTACACAGGAGCTAAACCATTTAGAGCCTTATAGGTCATTAGCAATACTTTATAATCGATACGGAACTTAATGGGTAACCAGTGTAGAGATGATAAAATTGGTGTTATATGATCATATTTTCTTGACCTGGTAAGAACTCTAGCAGCTGCATTTTGTACTAATTGTAGCTTATTTATTGAGGAAGCAGGACAACCAGCTAATAATGCATTACAGTAATCTAGTCGAGACGTCATGAAAGCATGAACTAACTTTTCTGCATCAGAAATAGATAACATATTCCGTATCTTAGCAATGTTTCTGAGGTGGAAGAAGGCTGTTTTTGTAACACATGAAATATGATTTTCAAAGGACAAGTTGCTGTCTAATATAACACCCAGGTCTTTAACTGTCGAGGATGGAGTAACAGTACATCCTTCTAAATGCAGATTGTAGTCTGAGAGATTCTTTGTACAGGTTTTTGGTCCAATAAGTAATACTTCAGTCTTATCTGAATTTAATAGAAGAAAATTACTAGTCATCCAATGTTTTACTTCTTTAATACATTCTGTCAGATTGGATAATTTAGAGATTTCATCTGGTTGTGTTGAAATATATAACTGAGTATCATCAGCATAGCAGTGGAAACTAATTCCATGTTTTCTTATAATATTGCCGAGTGGCAGCATGTATATTGAAAATAGCAGAGGGCCTAACACTGATCCTTGCGGCACTCCATAGTTTACTATCGTTATCTTAGATTTTTCCCCGTTTATATAAACAAAATTGTGACGGTCTGATAGGTACGACCTAAACCACCGTAATGCCTGTCCCTGAATACCAGTGTAATTCTGTAGTCGATCTAGGAGTATTTTATGATCTATAGTGTCGAACGCAGCACTGAGATCAAGTAACACTAGTATTGAGATACAGCCTTGGTCAGAAGCTAGAAGTAAGTCGTTTGTAATTTTAACGAGTGCAGTTTCTGTGCTATGATGAGATCTGAATCCTGACTGAAATTTTTCATAGATAGCGTTTTTTTGCAAGAAGGAGCATAATTGGACCGACACCACTTTTTCTAGTATTTTAGACATAAATGGAAGATTTGAAATGGGTCTGTAATTTGCTAATACATTTGGATCTAATTGTGGTTTCTTAATGAGAGGCTTAATAACTGCTAGCTTGAACGGTCTTGGGACGTGACCTAGAGATAAAGACGAGTTGATAATATTGAGAAGAGGCTCTTCTGCTACAGGTAACAGTTCTTTCAGTAGTTTAGTGGGAATTGGATCTAATAAACATGTAGTTGGTTTAGACGCAGTGATAAGTTTATTTAGCTCTTCCTGTCCTATAGTTGTAAAGCACTGCAGCTGTTCTTGAGGGGCGATAATTGAGGCTGAATCATAAAACTCTGTTAAAGGTTGTACATTTACAATTGTATTTCTGATACTTTCGATTTTCTCAGTAAAGAAATTCATAAAATCATCACTACTAAATTGTAATGAAATGTTTTGTTCTGGAGATGTCTTTTTATTTGTTAATCTAGCCACTGTACTAAACAAGAACCTTGGATTGTTTTGGTTATTTTCTATGAGTTTGCGGAGATGCTCGGCCCTGGCTGCTTTTAGAGTCTTTCTATAACGGGACGAGCTGTCTTTCCATGCGATTCTGAAGACCTCTAAACGAGTTTGTCTCCATTTGCGTTCTAGATTACGAGTTTCTCTTTTGATAGCGTGAGTAATACTGTTGTACCAAGGTACAGTATTTTTCTCTCTAACCTTTTTTAATCTCATCGGTGCAACAGTATCTAATGTACTAGTGAAAATGGTGCACATGCTGCTAGTCATTTTCTCGAGATCATTTGTGTGTTTAGGTACGATGAGCAGCTGAGACAGATCAGGCAGTTTATTTGTGAATTTATCTATAGTTGTCGGGAGAATTGTTCTGCCTAGTCGATATCGCGGCGCAATTTGACAAATATCATCAGTATGCAGTACGCATGTTACAAGGTAGTGATCAGAGACGTCATCACTTTGCGGTAGAATTTCTATATCGGTTAGATTGATTCCATGTGATATAATTAAATCTAGTGTATGATTAAAACGGTGAGTGGGTCCAGTGACGTTTTGTTTGACCCCAAAGGAGTTTAGTAAATCTGTAAACGCAGCCCCTAACGCATCATTTGTATTGTCTACATGAATGTTAAAATCTCCAACAATCAGCGCTTTATCGACGTTGACCAATAGATCTGAGAGAAAGTCTGCAAACTCTTTTAGGAAATCAGCATAAGGCCCTGGAGGTCTATAAACGGTAGCTAAAGCAAGAGATAGTAGCGACTTTTTACTTATATCTGAGAGTGTAACATTTAGCATAAGAATTTCAAATGAATTAAACCTGTAGTTTGTTTTCTGAGAAACATTAAGATTATCTCTATAGATTGTTGCTACACCACCGCCACGGCCAATCAGACGGCATTTGTTTTTATAACAGTAGCCAGGCGGACAAGACTCATTAAGACCGAAATAATCATTTGGTTTAAGCCATGTTTCAGTAAGGCAATTTAAATCAAGACTATTATCTGTGATCGTTTCATTTATAATAACCGCCTTAGGTGTCAGCGATCTAATGTTTAGTAGCCCTAGCTTTAGAAATTGTTTTTGTTCAGTAATTTTGCGAATTTCTGGTTTGATTACAATCAGATTTTTTCTAGATCCTTTAGTTTTATTGTTAAACCTCACTATTCGGGGAATAGACAGTTGCTATAGACTGTACTACACTCACATTTCTATCAATTAAGTGGGCAGAACACAGACTGTGATTTGAGGTTTGACTTACTAGTCATACGGTGCGAAGCGTCTTGGAGATGTTCTCCAACAGAAGATCAGCTCCGATGCTGCTGGGGTGCAGGCCATCAGCACGGAAGAGCCTAGGTCGCTCCCAGAAAAGATTCCAATTATTTACAAAGAGCAGCTTCTGTTCATTACACCAAGACATTAACCATTCTTTTAAAGCAAATAATCTACTGAACCTTTCATGTCCTCGTCGGTACGTCGGAAGCGGTCCGGACACGATGATCCTCGTCACAGGCGATGTGGTTCGTACCGTCTTGATCAGGCTCCTGAAGTCCTGCTTCAGCACCTCCATCTGCCGCAGCCTGGTGTCGTTCACTCCCGTGTGAAGAACAACAGCTCCGATGGTCTCAGCACCGTTGAGGATCGCGGGGACCTGCGCAGCGACATCGAGAATACGAGCACCAGGAAAACAGTGACTGCGCACATTCCTTTGGCTGTGGTGGCGTGGACGTGGCGAACAATGGAGTCTCCGATGACCACGGCGTCACGTTCCGCCTCGCGAAGAGGGGAGAAGCGATTCCGTGTGGACACATCGAAGACCGGTGGTGGCGGCGGAGGAGAGGTCCTGGTCCGAGGCCTGGCTCACGCCTTCCGCTGCTGAAGAACCCAAGGTCTCTGGTGTGACGGCGCCGGAGTGAACGAGGGCTGGGATGAACGCGTTCTGTGTGCTCGGGTCCTGTGCAGAGAAACACACGGCGTAGAGGAAGCAGGAGTGTTAATATCGCGCTGCAAACTTACCGAGGATTGCTGAGCGTCAGCATGCGATGACTCCAGTGCTGTCTGCCGCTCGCATAGCTCGGCCTGCTTCTCGAGAAGGGTTCGAATCTGTCGCTCCACATCCTCCAGTTCCAACTGCACCGCATGCAGCTCAAACGTGTCCTCGCCTGCACACAAAGGTAGAGAAACATCCGATACACTCGCCATTAGAACAGACGAACAATAATATAGTGAGAGAGGAGTACAAATGCTAGAGTGACCACGCCGCTATTGCTATCGGGATAAAGCTAGTAACGAATGTTCGGGAAGTCGGATAAAACTAGCGATATCAAGGTAATCCGAGTGTTTTTTATGTAAAATATTGTTGGGGATGTGTTCCCCCGCCGAAAAAGAAAGAGTGATATGTTATAAGTTTGATTTTAAGAGACAAAAACAAGCGATTAGGAATCAGCTCGACGGAGCTCTAGCTCAAACAACGCGGCAGCAACAAACAGCCTGTGTTTTATCAAAACAGTTTGATAAAACACAGTGGACCAACACCAGCAGCTGACATGGCACCCCAGACCATCACTGACTGTGGGTACTTGACACTGGACTTCAGGCATTTTGGCATTTCCTTCTCCCCAGTCTTCCTCCAGATTCTGGCACCTTGATTTCCGAATGACATGCAAAATTTGCTTTCATCCGAAAAAAGTACTTTGGACCACTGAGCAACAGTCCAGTGCTGCTTCTCTGTAGCCCAGGTCAGGCGCTTCTGCCGCTGTTTCTGGTTCAAAAGTGGCTTGACCTGGGGAATGCGGCACCTGTAGCCCATTTCCTGCACACGCCTGTGCACGGTGGCTCTGGATGTTTCTACTCCAGACTCAGTCCACTGCTTCCGCAGGTCCCCCAAGGTCTGGAATCGGTCCTTCTCCACAATCTTCCTCAGGGTCCGGTCACCTCTTCTCGTTGTGCAGCGTTTTTTGCCACACTTTTTCCTTCCCACAGACTTCCCACTGAGGTGCCTTGATACAGGACTCTGGGAACAGCCTATTCGTTCAGAAATTTCTTTCTGTGTCTTACCCTCTCGCTTGAGGGTGTCAATGATGGCCTTCTGGACAGCAGTCAGGTCGGCAGTCTTACCCATGATTGCGGTTTTGAGTAATGAACCAGGCTGGGAGTTTTTAAAAGCCTCAGGAATCTTTTGCAGGTGTTTAGAGTTAATTAGTTGATTCAGATGATTAGGTTAATAGCTCGTTTAGAGAACCTTTTCATGATATGCTAATTTTTTGAGAAGGACCTGTATATCGACTCCGGTACGGTTTTTATATATGCCTTACAAACGTTCAGAGAGTGTGTTTATCCGTGTCCCAGGGTTTGACAATTGATATACACATTTTTCTGGGCGTTTTTCTGTCTGGAGTGGAGCGTGCATAGACAGTGCTTGAGGGTGCTGTCTGTGTGTTTGTCTATTGTTTACTATAAGCGTCTCCCTTTCGGGACGCTCCTTTCTCGTTTTGCACTCTTCCCGAGGGAAGAGCTGTCTGCATCTCTGCCTGGTGATTCTGGCCCCGTTTGTGCTGAGGCATAGTGGTGGTTGCAATCATAGGACTCGCAGATGAGCTCGTTGGGAGGTTTGAGAGAATTGTAGTCTCTCTCTCTAACTTCCCCGCGGCTGGCGAGAACGAGTGGATGACGATGTCGTTCGTGTTTGACGTCATCACGTCCGGCGGCGAGCGCTCCTCTGGCTGTTGTGTGTGTGCGAGCTGCTGTGTGTTTGGGACGCACCTCTCGGCGGGCTGCAGCTGCCATGAGAGCGCGTTAAGAAAGGGGCAGCGCGCGGACGGCTCGACGAGCGGTTCCTTTCTGTCCATTAATGCCGCAGCTTTCATGGCTTTCCATTCCTTTCTGATCTCCGCGTTTGAGATCGGGAGGGCATGGAAAAACCCCAGCCGTTCAGATTTGTATCTGAACCCAGACAGACGGGAGGAGGAAGAAGAAGCGAGATTGAGATGGGTGATCGATTGTGAACACCGTTGCGTTTATAATCGATTCCCCAGTTATATAGGGCGATTTTTATCTACCCTCTCCTCTTCTTCTTCCACCTCCTGTGTGTATATATATATATATATATATAAACATATATCATGCTCAGATGCTTCTTATGGTCAGACTGATGGCTGGGCCCATAGTGATTATGTCAGCCTGCTGTTTCTGTTTGATAGTAAGAGGATCTTTTAGGTTTAAAAGAACCTTAGATTCCATCCTTTCATGTAAAAAAAGGAGCATTAAGAGTATTCGGTCTTTGAGCCGCAGGAGGGTCTATATTTTATGTGTTTAAAATAAGACCTTATTTTCCTGTATAATTTTCTGAGCATGTAGTCAAAAAATTTAGTGTTTTTTTGGGGCAAACTGAAGTTGACAGACTGGCTAGAGTATATGTTGTGCAGGCCACAAAATGGCCACCTCTTAGCCACCTGTTTAGAGTAGCTTCTCATCTGCTGTTTTCTAGAGTAGTTTGAGTTAGCACTCGTCACTTCAGTTAATATGTATGTTTAGGTCGGCCCTAACCGGCCGCCTGACATTGTTTGCTTGTGAGCTTCACTTTCTTTCTCTTATCCATTAGATGTGGAGGTGAAACCCAGGCTTCACTAGGCTTGTGGCCCTGTAAGAAGGCCCGTAGCTAAGCGGCCAGGCTAGAGCTAGGTTAGGTGTGTTATTTACATAACCCTATGTATACTATCCCTTGTCAGGTTGTATAGTTCCTAGTTCTGGCCTCCTCCTGAGGGAGTTGTTAGGCCATATGCCCATTATCCCCTTGCTATGTAGGTGCAATTGTTGAGTTTAACAGCTAGGTTGTAGACTGTTTTTAGACTTCCTGATGCTGTTATCTCAGGTGGTAGGCCCTTATCTTTGCGTAGATAAGTCATGCTCTGTGATGCTAGGCCCCACTTTCTAGAACTTTTATGCTATGGAAAATGTGTTTTTTCCTCTGAGCCACTTGTTTTCTTTAATCAAGTTTGAGTTGACGTTGCTAGTGTTTAGCATCCGTCCTCTATGGCTCAGTACAGATTTGAGAATCTGTATGGAGAGAATTATTTTCCTCTTTGAAAATAGCATATACATCAAAGCGCTGCATTTGCTTTGAAGTTCTAGACTTTTGCCCTACATTGTATGTGAGCTTACTTATGCTGCCACAGCATACTTATGCTAGCACCTGTTCTCGTAATAGCAGGCTTTTTCATGTAGCCACTACTGGAGACATTGGTGACCTAATATTCCCCATTAGTAGGTTTATTGGTGTTACTGAGTGCATCACCTGTTGGATTGCATACTCAGGGTAGTATAGAACCACTTTTTGAGAAAAGCTGGTTTCTATTAGCTCCCTTTTGTGATCTTGTTAACAGCTATATTGCATATAACTTTGATTGTAGGCTCTTAAGGTAAAATAATTAGCCTCCTTCTAGTTAGCAATTGTATTTCTAACAAGTGCTGTTAGTTGATCATAGTTTGCTCACATAGTTTACAATGCCACAGGCTTTTGCTACGTGTCCGTTTGAGGTAGTAGGCCATATAGGCCTCCCTTAGACCATGTTGGCATTATTTGGTTCCTTTTAGTCACATATGAATGTGTAGCCTAGCTCAGGTTGCAGTTAGCCTCCCACAGCTATTGTTGGGTTAGAGCTGGTTCCCTGTAGCTTAGTTCCCTTAATTTCACGAGCTGAAGCCACGTGTCATTGGAATGGTAGGCCCCAACAGGCTTCCTTTCTAGTTCACATGTTGGAACAGTTTGTGTTTTTACTCTCAATAGGCTGAAAGCCACTTGTCGCTGAGATTGTAGGCCCCGCGGGGCCTCCTTTTTAGTTGACTTGTTGGCAGGATGCCTGGGAATCCGAGAACCTATACCACCATCGGCCACGCCCCACCTCTGTTGAGTAGGCCTTAAGCAGGCCTCTCATGGAGTATGTGGCGTAATATGCATTCCTTCTCTCAGTACTATGCGTGAAAGGTTTTGCACTGAATGCATGGCCGGTTGGTTGGTATGGTCCTGGACTGGCTGATGCCATGTGTTTACTAGGGTAGGCCCTAATAAGGCCTCCTTTTTGATTACACATTGGCACAGTGTGTGCTTATATGGACAAACTGGCTGGACGCCACTTGTTGCTGAACTTGGAGGCCCCATTAGGTCTCCTTTTAAGCTGACATGCTGGCAGGATGCTTGTGAATCCAATACAATACGGGCTGAAGCCAGGTGTCATTGAATCGGTAGGCCCCTTCAGGCCTCCTTTTTAGTTCACATGTTGGCACAGTTTGTGTTTTTACTCTCAATAGGCTGAATGCCACTTGTCGCTAAGATTGTAGGCCCCGCAGGGCCTCCTTTTTAGCTGACTTGTTGGCAGGATGCTTTGGGAACCATACCACCTAACGGCCACGCCCCACCCTGACGGATAGGCCCTAATCAGGCCTGTTCACGTTGGGTGGCAGCGTTTTATGTATTTCTTCTGAGGAGGTTTCTATATTAAATACATGGCCTTTGGGTGGTCTGGTTATGGCAGCCACTTGCTGATGCCATATGTTTACTAAGGTAGGCCTCCTTTCGGCCTCCGGTGTAGCATTTGGAGTTCAGCTACGTATTCCTCTCACTGTGAGAGTTTATGGTGTTTTTACCGAGTACTTTGAGTGGCTAGCCCCTTAGGGTGTTTGCTGTGGTGAAACCTTACTGAGGTTAGATTAAACTAAATCCGTCTCCTTGAGTCTGATACTGTATTCTAGCTGAGCTAATAGCCACCTGGCTTGTAGGGTGGATCTATTATATGCTCCTAGAAAAGGCCACTGGACTTATGGCATATGTCTAAGAGGTTGCTAGGCCCTGAGGGGCCGCCTTTTTGAACATATTGGTATATGTTGGTGTATATTTCTCTCCGAGAAACCTTTATATACGCTTCCGGTTGGCCAGGGGCCCAGATGGTAACTTAACCTCCTTTGAGTCGGTTATTTATTGTTTTGGTGCCTGAGAACACTGCCACGAGCTGACGCCACGTGTCTGTCAAGGTCAGAGGCCTGAGTAGGCCTTCCTTGATGCGTGTTGGCGTACGTTGTACTCCTCTTGCTTTAAGAGTAAAAGGTGCTTTCACTGAGTGCACTGCTTGTTGGATTGTGTTAGGTGGATTGTCATGCTGGCATTTTCGCAGCCTCGTTTTGCTGCTGTCGAAGTCCCTGTCTGCCCCAAATGGCAAGACAGATATTCAGAGTGGCCCCTCAAGGCCACTTTCTGAGTGTACTTCTGTTTCACGCATTACTACTATCATGCTGTAGGCCCCTCTTCGGCCTCCATGATTATGTGCCCATTGCATGGTCTACCTGTTAGGTGAGCTTGGTACTTCCCTTTTGGGTTATGTACGTAATAGTGCTTAGCTCCCTAAGCTGATCATGGTGGTAGGCCTTTATCAGGTTTGTGCTCCCCTGTATGAACAGGTGTTTAGCGCACAGCCTCCTCAGTGCGTTAATTAAGCGTTGAGTAGATCCTAGGATGAGTGGATTATACTCCCCTCAATACGAGGGTTCATAGCACTCAGCTGGATGCCCGTCTCTACGCGTGGGTCTGAGTTGCTCCTGCCTTTCTGCAGTCACTCTTACGTGCTCTCTTCTACGAAGAATGCGTTATGGACATTCTGTACTCAGACAGGGTTGGCCAAGACTAAGTTTGTCCTATGACAGACCAGGTCGGCCTCCCTGGTGGCATTGGGGGTGACTTCGTTCCCCTCTAGTGACTGGACGGGGTTCCCTTCGGTTCCCTGGCCTCATTCCCTTAAAGAAACCACTTTGTCTGCAGAAAAGTTGGTCTCAGATGCCTCTAGCGGCCTTAGTAGGCCTTCTCTCTCTGGAAGGCCTTCTGTGGGCTCAGCTTGGGCTGTTGGACATAGGGAATGCTGTCACTGACAGCCTGGTGTGACCTGAGGGTGAGTTGCTAAGAGTTTCCTTCGAAACGAAGTTCCCTTTCGAAAGGGAACGTCTCAGGTTACGTATGTAACCATAGTTCCCTGAGAACCAGGGAACGAGACTCTGCGTTTCCTTGCCATGCTTCGGGCTGCCTGCCTGCAGAACAGTCCCTCAAGAGGATAGATGTCTTCTGTTTCTCCAGGCGCTCCTTTTATACTTCCGGGTCGCGCCATATTACGTCATAGGCTGTCGCCGGCCAATAGGGATTGGAGTGTTTGGATAGTTGCTTTCAGACACCTGGGTCACGTGACGTTCCCCCCCAAAGCGTTCAAACGCAGAGTCTCGTTCCCTGGTTCTCAGGGAACTATGGTTACATACGTAACCTGAGACGTTTTCATTGCTGACAAAAAGAAAGGTAAAATACACAAATATCATGCTACTTCTGTGTTTGAATAAATAAAATTAATGTCATAGAAATTGTGAATCTGTTTTGATTTCATGGTCTGAAACTGCCCTGGCATGGCAAATTAAAATCACAAACATGACCTTGTAAATAACATAGTTTTATAAGTACCATTTATTAATATGTAATATAAAAATAAAGTGGGTTAAATTCAAAAAGCCCTAATTGAACTTTAGATTTGTTATGTGAGAATAAAGTATCAGTTAAGCTACATAGACCATTTATAAAGGTTAAATACACAAATAGAATGTTTATGTCACAGCTGCATCTGTCTCTGAAAAAAAAAAAAAAANAAAAAAAAAAAAAAAACTGAAAAAAAAACAGCAGCAATTGATTGCATGTTAAACAGTAACCTATGTTAGAAATTGTTGCTATGCAAAGACATTTCACTGTGCCAATCTTTTTTATGGACTTTTTACAAATGAACTACCCTGTATCCAAACCCATGGGCTTCAACACATAAAAGGCATGCAGGCCTGTCAGATAAGCTGCACCACTTTGCCGTTGTCTTCTGATATTTCCTAATTTAATAATACTATTTGTAAAAAATAATAAGCAGTAAGTTTTAATTTTCTCATTACTCTCTACAGTTTACAAATATTTGCGATGTGAAAGATACTATATAATTTGTGATATATGCAAAATTAGTTGTTTTTTTTTAGCTACATAAAACTTATGCAACAATGTGTTTTTTAGGGATGATGTCATTACACCATTTTATTGGTAAAAAGTCAACTGAATGGAGACAGAAAATTTTGCAATTTTTATTTTATTTATTTTTATGAATATTTACTTTGTTGATACCAAAACAGCACAAAATCTATATGGAAACTAGTGAGAAAAATGAAATCCAGTATGTAGGAACTTAGAGGGAATCAGACAGAAATTACTTGATCGGAATGGTGCTAAACTGACCAAGAAGCAGAACTCCTCCATAACTCTCTCCATAATGTAAAATAAGTCTCTGATGTCCCCAGAGTGTGTATGTGAAGTTTTAGCTCAAAATACCCCACAGATAATTTTTTATAGCATGTTAAAATTTCCACTTTTGGGAGTTGAGCAAAAACGCGCCATTTCAATGTGTGCCTTTTAAATGCAAATGAGCTGCTGCGCTCGGCCTAAGAGGGCGGAGCTTCAAGAGCTGATTCTCTGGTGTCAGAAACTGCGAATATATGCTTCATGGAGATAGAACAGGTATAGTTTAGTTCAATTACGGTTATAACTTATATTGTCTTCTTGCTTTATCCACTATATTAGTACAAGCCTGTTGTACCGGACCCCGTTCGACTTTACCGGTGACTTTTATAACGTTTATTGTACTTCACACAAAAGATGAAGTGTTCGTTTTCACTCTAGAAAATCACTGTTAGAGCTTAATAAAACACAGTGCAAGTGTGCATTAAAATATTATCCATAACCTATCTCTCTACCTTGCATTATCATCAACATACACAGCGAATTACACAGAAACACTTGTTACAACTAACAGAAAACAAATATATAAAGACCTTATGCCTTTTCGAGTGGTGCTTAATAAACTGGTAAACTTTATATCCGTAAATCAACTCAACTGTCCCTTTGTATTGACATTCCTTCACAAAGCAGTCCGGTGTGAAATGATTAGCGCAGACATAAACGGATTTAGGGAGTAAATGGAGAGAGCATGTGGATTAATCCATCCAGCTACAGAACATCTAAAACGCTTGGGAGACATTCTCATCAGTGCAGCAATGGCGGACTGTACAACTGGCTGTGAGCTCACTCAGGGCGGTTCTATGTTAAAACGGCAGTGTCTGTCAACATTCGTGGGCGGGGCCTGTGGCTAATGTGATGTCACACTGCCAGGGATCTGGAAACAGCTTGTTCTGAGACACTGCTTAGGATTTATGGGGATTTAAAAAAAAAAGGAGTAGTTGGATTTTCATCATTATAGGGTGGTTGTGTACACACACAGCCAACACACATTTATAGCCAAACACCATGCAAAATGAATTTTGCATAATAGGTCCCCTTTAAGGTGTCAACTGCCAAAGACAAATGGGTTAGAAGATGGCACATTCTAACGCTTTAGATTACAGCCCGTAAAGTACTGTGTAATTACAATGTATTTACAGCGTAACGTCCGGTAATTATAGTGTACCTATAAAGTAAGTATGTGTAAGTATAGGGGAACAATACGTAAAGTCTGGGGAATAAAGGGGTAACAACCAGGAAAATAAATTATTTATACTGTAAGTATTTTAGAACTAAGGGGTACTTATACTAGGGGAAATATACTCTTGTCCATAGTTACATGGTAAGTATGACATTGCAGACTGTAAATTAATGTGGTGCTTGTTACCCTCTTGTTTCATGTAGTTACAGGGTAAGAACAATAAAAAACATACAATCTGATATCATCGACTCCGAAACCTTTATTTGAAAAACAAATTAATTCAAAACTATTCATCTATTCATTATTTAAAATCAACTTTTCATTTCAAATTATAAAGTCTTGACAGAAAGTAGCACATTTTGTCCTTTTTTTCTCTCTTGCTTGCTTCCTTCTCCTCTTGTTCTTCTTCTTTTTCAGTCTTTCCACTGATGTATTAAAGGAACACTCCACTTTTTTTGAAAATAGGCTCATTTCCCAACTCCCCTAGAGTTAAACAGTTGAGTTTTACCGTTTTCGAATCCATTCAGCCGATCTCCGGGTCTGGTGGTATCACTTTTAGCATAGCTTAGCATAGTTCATTGAATCTGATTAGACCGTTAGCATCTCGCTCAAAAAAAAATGACCAAAGAGTTTCGATATTTTTCCTTAAAAAAATTACATCAAAACGTTACATCGTGTACTAAGACCGACGGAAAATGAAAAGGCCGATATGGCTAGGAACTATACTGTCATTCCTGCGTAATAATCAAGGAACTTTGCTGCCTTACCATGGGTGCAGCAGGCGCAATGATATTACTCAGCACCTGTGACCCCCTGCTTGCACAGGAGTCCTGTGCAAGCAGCCTTGCAATCATGGAGACATTTGTGAGAGATGCTGCGTAATATTTTTACAAAAAATGAATACAAAAATAGGCATTCTTTCATAATTTTATGATTTTTTTCTTGTTATATTCTTTATAATGAATTGATTGAGGAATACCAAGAAGGTTGATGTCTAACTTAAAAAAATTAACGAGGAAGAGGGTAGTGAATGATGATCCGGGTCACTAAAGACCCGAGGTATGCATTTAAGGGTTAATTTACAACCCACAGATGTCATACTTACCCTGTAACTATGGAACAAGAGTATATTTCCTCTAGTATAAGTACCCCTTAGTTCTAAAATACTTACAGTATAAATAATTTGTTATTTTCCTGGTTGTTACCCCTTTATTCCCCAGACTTTACATATTGTTCCCCTATACTTACACATACTTACTTTATAGGTACACTATAATTACCGGTTTCGGTTATAATTACGCAGTACTTTCTGGGCTGTAATCTAAAGCTTTACCATCATAATTTAAAACCAATAGGGAGGTGATTCCCAATACAGAGACCTAAAAAACCCACAAAGACTGCCTTCACATATTACAAAATAGATATGCTATAGATATATAGAAATAGATAGGCTAGCAGTTAACCATGCAAAGACAATCACCCTGACAATTTGTGCAAATGAAGAATGATGACATTAGCATGTCATTGAGCAGGCTAATCCTATAACCATTAACCCCATTGTTCACCCCAGTTCCTCAGTCCTAGGACCTGAGTTGTGAACTGACTCACCAGACAGGTTTTGCCGTTTGGCTTGAAGTAACAAAAGAAGTATTTTCAGTATAAAAATAGACACGCAATAGACAAAATGGAGCAAATCTTCTCCATTTCTATTATCAGAACTCTATATACTTAATTAGTGTTGTTTGTGTACATACAAAATATACAAACTTGCCTATTAAGGTATACATTAATGCATAGGTAGTTCAACATAACAAAATTATGTTTGGACTTTATGTTTTCAGCACGATGCCTAGGTTAATCTGAAATTGGAAATTCCTTAAGGACATTGTTCTAAACATGAACTTTAAGCTATGCAAATTAGCCTCATGCAAGAGGGGGGCCATCCAGTGGCCACCTCTGACAGCATCAGCCAATCAAAACACTGAATCTGAAAGGTGTCAATTTGCATTTCCCTCCTTCTTTGGACAGGTTAAAAGACTTATCTCTGAGACAGAGAATTTTTTTCCAGTTTTTCAGGTTGCTGCAGTTTCCCGTTCTGGTTCCAGTTCCTGTTCCAGTCCCGGTTCAAGGTTCCAGTCCCAAGATGTGCTAAGTCCAGCTCCACAGAGTTGTGAAGTTGCTCTCTCAAGACTCTGAAGCTCTAAAGAGAGAAACAAGGAAGTTCTGCAAGAAGTGAATTTTGGGATTTTGAAAACTGCAACTGAGACAACGACAACCAGTATAGCCCTCATCTTCAAAATATCTTCTGCACCAACTTCAAAATCCTCTCATCAGAGATCCTTCATTTCTATGTGTTCCAGACTGCCCAGATCTACACTGACTTCAGAATCTAAAGATCCTTCTGTCTGCATGTTCCAGAGAATAAGGATCGTCTGTATAATGTATGTGTGTGTTGTAAAGTGTGTGTGCGCTCTTTCCTCCAATGTCACTAGAGAGGAGAGGCAAAAGAGCAGAGTTGCAGATAACAGTGCCTGTCTGTTTATGTGTTTTACCACACACAGGCACTGTCATTAAATCACCTTTCACACGACCAGATTTGTGTGGAAAATCCTTCATTATTATAAACATCAAAAATCATCACAACGCAGAGGAACAACCGCTACATCTGCACAGACATCAGAACCTTCAAGGCTTCTTCTTCTGCATGTTCTCAGAAAAGGACCTTCTCTGTGCTCCAGGAGTTCAACGTTCAAAAGTACTTCGTGTTCAAGGCTGAGAAATGGATTCCAAGTCCTTTCTTCCCTCTGCAATGCTGCTCAGCTCAACAAGTGGAAGATGTCACTCTCGGATTCAGCACGACTAAGCATACGTAAATATAGATTTTGCATAGCTGATATCAGTTAATACACAAATAATCTCTTGGTTTATTTGTTGAATTCAGAATAAGGTTTACCTTATTTCTTCTAGAGAAACTACAGTTTATCTTCCCATAAGATTAACTTGTAAATGCCATAGTAACATCCAACTCATTCACTTGCATTTATCAGTCTTTTTGCACTTTATCCATTTAGTAGTTGTTAGTTACTCTTGTCTATCCTTTTGTTAATAAAATCCATTTATTACACTTGTGTCTTCCTTGTGTTGATAATACAGTAAGAGGCTCTACAAGTTAACAAGAGCCGCTTTTCCACCATCGGGCCAAACGGTTCTCATTGCGTAACCTTTCCATTCCGTGCCGATCCGGACCAGCTGGTACGGTTACGGTTTCGTTTCCCACTGTGGGGCTGATAACGGCCGCTCTTTGGAATGTAATATAAAAGCGTAAGTCATTGCCTTGGTAACGCAACGGTTTTCTTATGATATGAGATATAATAATGACCGCGTTATGGTGGATTATTAGATATTTCTTTTAATTTTATTATTAATTTGTGTTTACGTCGCTCAAATAGAGCACTTAGCCAGCTACAGAGAAACTGGTAGCCGGACAACAGACAAGTGACAAATCCTGTGTGTTGACATCACTTCACGGATTCTACCAGCATGATTCAGCACGGTTAGACAACCGTGCCAAGAATTCCGGACTAAGAACGGTTTGTAATCATGCCGTACCGTACCAGGCTCCAGTGGAAACTCAACTGGAACCATTCCTTACCATTCTAAGAACCGTTCGGCCCGACGGTGGAAAAGTGCCTATTATCTCACAAATCCTTCAGATTGGTCAGATGATGAACTTCCTCCAATTTCTATAATTGTAATTGAGTCAACAATCTTCCATGATTGTTCTTTATTGTCAAGGTGAGACTCTTTGACTGGTGCTCCAAAATGTTGGAAGGAATCATCTGACTCAATATTAATATTAATACAAAATATTACAATTTAAGACCATAAATAACTACATTTGTGGTGCCCTCATGTGAAGCTAGTCCAAAATCACTACAATAGTCATGGTTCTTGTCATGTCATGTGATTCCCTGATCCCTCATGTGATCTTGCCATGTGCTCGCCTTGTGAATAGGTGTGTTCGACATCGGCTGCGGCTAGATGTATCCGATCTGTGAGAGCTGCCGCGTGCAGTCGGGGAGGAACTGGAAACGGAGACATGAAGTCAGACACTTTCTGCTCCCCGTTGTGTCACTGACTCCATAGTCTTTGCCCGCCGCAAACTTCCAACTTCAACCACGAGACTCCGCTTCTTCATCGGCCAACACGCCAATGTAATTGGCTTCCAAAGATGTCGCTCTAGACACGATGAAATACTAATACTAAATATAATAATAGTTACTAATAGTTAATAAAATGCTTTATTAACAAGTATTCCAACTGTAATTCATCATCAATTCAGGTAGTTATAAAACATTTAGTAGTTGTCACTTTTTTTGAGCTCACTAAAGTGAGGACTATTTATGCCTCATTAAGCTTTTATAAAGGAGATTTAAAGGCTCAGTTATCTTCTAAACAGAAAAAGGAAACAAACACAACACAGAGTGATACAGAACATAGAAATATTTTAACTGCCTGCACCGCCATGGTGCCCTGAACGGCCAGCTCCGCCCTGGTCGCCTGAGTTGCCGGCTCCGCCCTAGCCTCCCCAGCTCCTGGAGGCACCCTGGAGGCTGCCTAACCTGCCAGCACTGCCCTGCTCACCTGCCCGTCACCTCCAGGACTTCAGGGTGCCCGCCCCCCCTNCTGAACTCTTGTTTGGTGCAAGGTAGCAGGTTTTGGACTCTTTGTTTGATTTTTATTGGTTCCTGTGTTCCTTTGTTATAAGTTCCCGCCACTCATCATTCTCCGTGGTCAACATCATTATTAGTTCATGTTTATCAACTGTGTCTCGTTAATCACCTTGTTATCCACACTACTTAAGTTCCTGCTTTTCTGTTGTTCTTATGTCTGGTCTTGTCAGTGTTACGTGTGTGTTAAGCTCTTCATGTTTGGAATTACCTTTATGCCTTTGGATTTATTAAAGACTGAATTCTCTCTTCATCATCTTGTTTGTGTTGGATCATCTACATTGTGACACTTGCTAATAAATGGTGTTTTCTCTATACTTCAGATATTAATATCTGCTGCAAAGTTGATAGTTATGGCCTGTTCAACTGAATGTCAACAATCTCTATATATATAATTACTGTGGTAATTCCCTTTGAGCTAAATTGATCTGTTTCCTTTACAAGTATAAAAAAAGATGCATCATGATGCCATCAGCCAATAATACTGGCATTTCACACATGCTGGGTTCCGTGGATGCGTCCCAGCAACTGATGCAGCTTCTCAGGGCAGCTCAGGAAACCCAGGTTACATACGTAACCCTAAGACATTTTGCAAGTTATAAAGTCTGAATCGCAAGATAAAAACCTACTCGGTTATGTACATAATCTTGGTTCCCTGAGTACGTAACTGAGTACGTTCCCTTTCGATACTACGCACGTACTGCGTCGCTAGACGCATATGGGGAACATATTCAATCACGCCGTGCTATGATATGGAACGGCAGCAACTTATCATAGGCGTCTAAGGCCTAGAGCAGTGGTCGCCAACCCGTCGATCGCGATCGACTGGTCGATCTTTATCACTGTTCCAGTAGCTCGCAAAAATAACAGAAATATGAGTACAAAAATACATTACATTTTTCCAGTCTTTGTACTGTATTTTTGTATTTATTTTTATGTTATTTTCGGAAGCTACTGGGACAGTGATAAAGGTAAATAGCCCACATCATGTCTGAGTCTGTAAACGGCTGTTAACAAGAGGCCAGAGACACTGAAGACGGCTCGTACTCCAATGGGGCAAGGTAGGCCCATAGAAGAGTAATAGAGAGGGATTGCATCAACAATCCAACGCGAATGTCTTTGCTTCGTGACCAGAAGCCCCTTGGTGCAGCCACCAAAGCACACAAAGAGTTGTTCAGACTGCCTGAAGGAGGCGGAACATTCCTTGCAAATTCTTAATGCCCAGAGTAAATTGGACTCTAGCTCATCTCCAGAGGGAGGGAGCACTGAGAGTGTTATGACTTGTGCTCTAAACGGAGTAGAAAGCACTTTGGGTACATAGCGATGTCGCAGTTTCAGGATGACCTTGGAGTCATTGGGCCCAAATTCGAGGCAGGTAGGGCTCACAGAGAGAGCGTGTAAGTTACCCACTCGTTTGACCGATGCTAAAGCTAGCAGAAGGGCGGACTTAAGCGACAGGGGCCGTAGGTCAGTGGTTTGCAGCGGCTCGAAAGGGGGGCTCTTGAGAGCCCCTAGGACTGTGGAAAGGTCCAAGGTAGGAGTGGTAAGAGGGTGAGGTGGGTTGAGCCTCCTGGATCCTCTCAGAAACTGAACAACTAAGTTGTCCCTTCCTTCCGACTGGCCGGCAATGGGAGCATGGAACGCTGCTATGGCTGCCACGTATACTTTGAGCGTGGAGGGGTTGAGGCCCTTGTCCAGATGCTCCTGAAGAAAAGACAGTATATCAAAGATATGATGCAAGAGGTCGGGTCTTCGCTGAAAGAGCTCTGAGAACCAAGGTTGGTTCTTCCAGAGTGGGGCCACCAGAAGCACCTTGTGTTCCCTGATGCGTCTGATGACCTGAAGAGGAGAAGGCTGGGCCAGTCGTGGGCCAGCACATCCCTGTCCTTCGAAAAGTAGGTTGGGAACCTGAGGTTTTAGCCAATACTGTAGGGGCCACATGCATAGCAGGCCCAGCTGTAGTACTGGGGAGACAGAAGCCATAAGGCCTAGTAACCTCTGGAACGATCTGAGGGGAAGAGGGGCTCCAAGTCTGAAAGAAGCCACGAGCTGTTGAATGGCCAGAGTGTGCAAACTGCCCCCAGGAACGAAATACGTTGGCTGGGGGACAGTGAGCTCTTGGCAACATTGACCCTGAATCCCAGGTGCTCTAGGTGGCTGAGGAGCACGGATCTGTGTGATAGTAGCTCGTCCTCCGACTGGGCTAAGATGAGCCAGTCGTCGAGGTAATTCAGGATGCGGATTCCCATCTGTCTCAGAGGGGAGAAAGCCACGTCCAAGCACTTCGTAAAAGTGCGAGGAGCTAGGGACAGCCTGAACAAAAGGACCGTATATTGATATGCCACTCCCTCAAAGGCAAATCTCAAGAATCGCCTGTGATGGGGGGTTATCTGGATGTGAAAGTATGCGTCTTTCAGATCCGGTGAGAAAAAACAGTCCCCTGGGCATATTTGCGCGAGGATCTGTTTCAGTGTAGTCATCCTGAACTCATGAGGGAGCGGTTCAGGTGTCTGAGATCTAGGATGGGCCTGATGGGCCATCCTTTTTGGGGGCGAGGAAGTAGCGGATGTAAAAGCCTGACTCGCTCTGTGCTGGGGAAACCATGTCTATGGCTTATTTTGCCAGCAAAGTCATCACCTCAGAGCGGAGGACGTGAGCGTCCTTTGCTCTCACTGAGGTGGGGACTACGCCACTGAAACGCGGTGGTCTTCGAGCGAATTGAATGAATAACCTTGTTTTATTATCCCCAACACCCAGCTTGACACTCCGGGATGGCCTGTCAGGCCTCGGCCCATGTGGCAAGGGACTGTATTACATCGAACGACAGACCGCTTTGTAGGGGCCTGGTGTTCGTGATAGGTGGAAGAAGAAATTTGCTCTCTTTCTGAGTATGGCTGCATGGGCGCTTGGACGTGTGGGCCCAACATTTGCAAAAAACACATTGCCTCCAACACCCGGAACTAAACGGGGCGGCGGGAGGTATAACAGAGGCATTTTGGGAAGTGGTTAGGCCGCAGCGATACATTTCCCCCACCTCTTCCTTTCTGCCGGATCAGGACGGCTTCTGAGGCGCAGGGTCCAACGCTATCTTGGGCCGGGGTCCCTGGCGCTTCGGGAAAGGGTGGCGCCTTGCAGAACGAGGCGCAGGCTGCATGGCTGAGGGAGCTGGTTTGCTCTGCTGCTGAGTCGGCGCTGCTATGGGGCGACTGGCAGCAGCAGCTGAAGTGGAGCGTTTGGGCAAGAACTGTCGCATGGCCTGGGACAACTTCTGTGCAGTGGTGAATCGCTCGGCAAAACCCTCGACAGCAGGCCCGAAGAGACCGGAGGGGGAGACAGGGGCATCCAGGAAGGGAACCTTGTCAGCATCCTTGATCTCCGTCAGATTGAGCCAGAGGTGGCACTTTAATACAACCAGGCTGGCCATAGACCTGCCAATGGCCTGGGCTGTGGCCTTCGTGGCGTGCAGGGCCAGGTCAGTCGCACTGCGCAGTTCCCTGATCAGGATCAGGACCAGTCTCTTCCAATGAACGGAGGAGCTTGACCTGAAACACTTGAAGTACGCCCATGGTGTGGAGCGATGAAGCTGCTTAGCCGGCCGAAGCGTAGGCTCGTCCAGCGAGAGCTGAGGTGGTCCTACACAGCTTGGATGGAAGGGCGGTCTTGGCTCTCCATCCTATGGCAGAGGACGGGCAGAGGTGCGCGGCCACTGACTCATCCAAGGGCGGCAGTTTCTGGTAGCCCCTCTCCTCAGCGCTGTCAACAGTGGTGAGGACGGAAAAGGTTGAAGAGCGTAGGCGGGCCGAGTAGGGGGCACGCCACAATTTAGTCAGCTCATCGTGGACCAACGGGAGCTGTGCTCTGATGAGGGGCCTGGTGGCGCCCCGGCAGGTACCATTCGTCTAAACAGCTGTGTGTGGGCTCCTCTGGGGGAGACCAGTGAAGGCCAAGCTCCTTGACGGCTCTGGAGAGGATGCGGAAGAGATCGGCGTCCATCCCAGCTCTGGCGTCGATGGGCTCTAAAGACGGTAGGGGAATGGGGTCTTCAGCAGGGCCCGTCCACTCCTCCGTATCGGAAGCCGCTAGAGACATGCTGTCATCTAGTGGGTCCTCCTCCGAGCCGCTGAATGAGACCATGTCGCTTGCGCCGGCAGAGGGACACTGGTCTTGGCGGGAGAAAATGACAGGGGATGGCACTCTTTGTGGAGAGAGTGAGGCACGTGAGACCTAAGCCGGTGTGAGCACACTCTAATAAAAGGGCTGAGTTCCCCTGCCCCGCTGTATCTTCCTCGCAGGCTTCTGGGAAGAAGAAAACGGGAGGGCGCGGGGGGCGGAGTCGCTCTCTAAGGATCCTATGCTTGAATGCCTGCTTATATAGCCAGATGCCCCGCCCCTTTTGGCAGGCTCCGGCGGGCTTTTTCGCCATAGGCTCGCGTGGTTCGTCATTGGTTCATTTTATGCTCCAGCACGAACCAATGGCCATGCAGTTTCACTGCGTTTTGTGTTTTGTAGATTGATGGTGATATTAAGAACAGCTTTTGACAGATTCCTCACACATATAAACACATTCAGCTCATTCCACTGTGGTTCTGACAGGTTGATTTAGTTGGTTAACTGAAAAGATTAGTCATCTTTATTTTTATAGCGCTTTATATAGTAGGCCTAAAGATTGTTTCAAAGCAGATTCACGTTAATTAAACTGGAAAATAAATAATTGAAATGAGATAAATTCAATTTCAGCTGTAAAGCAGCTCTAAAAAGACAATAGAGTAATTATTCAGCTCAATTCAGTGCTTATAAATCACACACAGTATGCTGTGACGCCTCAAGAGGTTTACTGGCCTGTTGCATAATTCGGCACAATTGCAACGGCGTCTACAAGCGAACAAATGCACCTGAAACCTACAGCTGCAAAACCAAAGTTATTCACTTCAACTCCAGGATGAATTGAATGGAAAATCTATTCAAGGAAAGCAGCAAAGAACATCTTGATCCAGCCAAGCTCAGGAACCGCACTATTATTAACTTGCAGTACCTTAAGAAAACGTGTCAGCAAAAAAAAAAAAAAGGAGCAGTTTTCTTGCAGCATCATCTCTCGTCTCTAGAGAAATGAGCTTCCTGCAGGTCATTTGTTTAATGTTGGAGGCTTTTCAGAGAGTTTGAGGTATTACTAATTGACAAAAAACCCAGAGACTTCAGCTGGATTAGTAATTCACAATGTCATTTAGCTGAAGGGTTTGTGTGTAATTATTAATATTTCTCATCTTAAACACGCTTGCACTGGATGTTCACTGGTCTTCGCAAATGCATCTGCAGTGCTTCTCAAACTGCTGGTTGTGTCAGACAACTCGTTTATACCTGTCATCATCATCTTATCCTGCTGATAAATAAATAAATAAAAAAAGAGCATCACTTTTCAGTCCCACACAGCTTCCATCTTGTTTTCCACAATGAAAGAGTCTCTGCATAAAAAGGACACGCAGCAAAACTTCTCATAAAAGAACAAAAACACTGCAAATAATAAAGCGTATTTTGGGTGTGTGTGGTTTGGAAATGAGGTTAGATCGCTTTCACTTGCTCGCACTCTGACAGAAGTAGGACAGAAAACAGGAAGCGCTGGAGCGAGTTTCTCTGTGACTTCCTGTCAATCCTTTGTGTCTGTGCTTTCGGCCTCCAGCTGCCTTCCGGACACTCGTTCGTTACCCTCACCGTTAATATGCTGTCGAGGAAGTTTGGACGAAATCTACACTTCTGTTAAAAGCCCTCCGGAGAAAACTGTCCTGCTATATGAGGGGTTTTAATTAAAACTTCATCAACACTATGATTAAATATTTATTTCACTGAGACAAACCAAGTGTGAATAATTCTGTTTAAATGTGCGTTAAATTATATATACAAATCTAGAAGTCTATTGCTCATATATTTTCAGTACATGTCTGAATCTAAACCTTTCAATAATACAGGACCAACTAGTTCAAATACTGTCAGCTTTGCAATCCTTTAAATTATTATAATACTGAACTCATGCGACAAACTGAATAAAGCAATTCATCAACAAAAAAATCTGACAGTTTGTGACGTTACACAATTTTCTCTCGATTCAGTTGCCGTGTGACAAAAAGTGGATGACTTAAACGTGATGATTTTAAGAAATCTTCTCGAAGCTCGTGTTTCATTGGTTTGAAGCACTGATAGGTGTTTCCATCCAAATGAAACTCCTGCCACTCCACAGTGATATATAAAACCCTGCTTATTAAAGCTTTAACCTGTCAACTGTCATCCCCTTTTTTGAGCAGAGATCTGAGCTTAAAAGGTTGTAATTCATGAATGCTTTGGAATACAGAGCTAAGGTTGGTCTCTTTTTAAAGAAGCATTTATCAGATTATTGCAGAAGCACTTCAAAAAATTAACATGTAAAAATGTGATAAAAGTTTACGTTTACTGTAAAGCAAATGTACTGAACTAAACTTTTTTATTTTATTTTATACAAATATATATTTTACAAAATAATTTGGAATCTAAAATTGCTATAAAATCAAATCCTGTCAAACTGTGTTTTTCCAAATTTGAAGATGATATAAAAGTTGATTCAGTTTCCATGGTATCACAATGTCCAATTTCAAAACTATTTTCACACAATGTATTTTGAGTTTTTAAGCTTTCCAAAGAGAACCCTAATTTATGATGATTACTAAAATATGTGTTAGGCACTCCAAAATGACACTGACATGTAGCGTCTGGAGCAATCAAACACACAATTGTAAAAGTCAATCTTCACAGCATGCAGACTCCGTAAGATCTGCCCCCAGAACGTTAGCCAAAAGTGCTCAGAGCATTCACTGTTAGCTGGGCAGATGAGGGTAGACTGAAATCTTGCACATTTAAATATCAATCAGTGTATTTAAACAATGTATAAGTGAAAGTCCTAAGGTGTGTTTGAGCAGGTTATGTCAGTGTCAGAAGATGCTGAACAGGCTTGAGCTCAAGAGAAAATGAGCCAAAATAAATGAGACATTTAACATTAGAGAAACACCTGAGAGAGAGCGAGAGAGAGAGAGAGAGACTGTGAGAGTTTGAGCTGGGCAGCCATAAAGAGACTCATTAGGGGTTTTAAGTTTAACCAGCATTCAATAGCACATCATCTAATTAGTGAATATAGTGAAGAACAGGCATTCCCTTGCTGAGAGTCTTAAGCTGCATTGAGCACGCTGTTGAATTCTCTAAATGTCACTGCAGAAACAGATCTTTGACTGAACAAGTGTAAAACAAACCCTGATCTGATCTGGTTTGTGCTGATCTCATCTGGTTTGTGTTCGTGCTGAAGATCTCACACATGTCTGAAGATCTGCTGCCAAAAATGTTCAATGCAAGTGGTAAAATGGACCTAGCAATTGCACTGTAAAAATTATTGTAATTTTAACTGTAAAAGACTGTATAAATGCGACAGTAAATATCTCTTAATTGGTTAACAATAAGTTCCCCTACATATAAGGGGGAAACTAGTAATAGATCTAATCTTGCATTTCATGTAGTTTTACAGTAAAATTCTGTTAAATGTACCATTTGTGGAAGTAAAAAGAACAAATCATCTGATAATTTACAGTGAAAACTGACATTCCCAGAATTCTTTGTGTGATTTCATATGTGATGGTTTTTCATGGTAATAATACTGTTTCTTAGTTTAGTTTTGTTTGTTTTTTATCAGTTATGTATTTTTAAGATCCATCTTAAACATTAAATGAATGTTCATTGCATTATTATTCATATTCAGTGTCATAGGTGTTACCATGATGGTGTTTTGTATTTGTGTGCACCTACAGTATATATTAGTCAGTATATATATGAGCAATATCACACGAGTAGCCGTGCGATATATCTGTATATCAGCACGGCTGTGATTCGTCCGTAGGCACGAGGCCAGAGGCCGAGTGCCGTAGGTAATCACAGCGTGCTGATATACAGCCATATCGCACGGCTACTCGTATGATATTGCGTTTATACAACAGTTCGACGGCACGAGTGTGTAAATAAATAAGAAATAACAATGGAGTGTCTTTAAAACCCTCTTTTGTGAAGCACTACTTCCTTCCGCCACGGATTCAAATCTCAAGTTGACAGTTGGACCAAGCCTCCGTTACTAATTCTAAAACGTCACTTTAGAACTAGTAACGAAGGAACGTTTCAAATCTCAAGTTGACAGTTGGACCAAGCCTCCGTTACTAACTCTAAAACGTCACTTTAGAACTAGTAGCGAAGGAACTTTGAGTCGCTTCATTGAAACTCATTGAATTTTGTACAGTATTAGACAGAGAGAGAGAGAGAGAGAGAGAGAGTAGGCTATTACCTGTGACTGATATATATTGCATAATATTCATTCTTCAAGTCGATGTTCATAATATTATATCCATTACCGTTTGAATGTCCGCTGAGGAAAGCGATCTTGTATTTGTCCTTTTTACAGCCGGGAATTTTCCATAACATCCATAACACAACAGCGCTAAAACAACTTCCTTTGCAAAAGTTCCTTTCAATTTAAAAGTCTCTTGTGACTCACTGACTCATTCACCTGTGAAGTGTTGCCGCCATCTAATGGCGTATTAATGTAACTTTCACTCAATCCATATTACGCACTAATGGACATATATTTATATAAAATTATATTTATTGAACAACAAAAAAAACACAATTGTACAGTTCAGTCAAACGTAAAGCACTACTGTGCCCGTGACGGATGTCAAGTGTGCCGTGGATAATTACCAAATGACCAAAAAAAAAACAACAATAAAATAAATGCTACACCTCGTATTTCTATATTTCCTAATTTTTGTTTCTTATTTAAAAAATAAACAAAAAACAATGATATAGGCCACCCTTTACGCTTGTATGTGGGTTTTACAAATATTTAACGAATGAAAAGGATTTTAAAGAGCTTGTGACAAAACCCCGTAACTCCATTGGATCCTCAAACTGTCAGTCAAACCTCATAAATCCGCCTCACCTCGTGAATGAAGTGCTGCAGTTTGGACAGCTCGTCTATGCAATGCAAAGGTAAATAAAGATCTGATGTTTGAAAAAAATTGTAAAGCGTTTTCTTTACTCAAAAAACACTATGTCTATAAAGTTTAATGTTTTACGTATTAGAAGAGCGGAGAAGAGTCTTCGTCTGATATGTCCCGTCTAGTTGTAGCCAATATGCTATGCTATATAAAGGATGTAAGTTAATTATTATCAAATTTAACATAGCACAATTCGACTTCCTCTGGAACAAATAATAGATAAAAAAGACCAAAGATTGCCCGTTTTATGTACTCAAATTGAATTATGTCTCAGGTTTAACCACTATAAGAGCCAGCAGTAAATCCCCGAAGCACTGGCCGAGATAAAGCTGTCCTCAGCGCGTACTCAAGCACTGAATGCCCGCTGACGCCCTGGAGCTCGCATCTCTGACAACGTCAAAACAAATTGTAAAATAGGCGCTATTATTAAATATGAGTCATATATAGGGGCAGTCGTGGCCTAATGGATAGAGAGTCGGACTTGTAACCCAAAGGTCATGGGTTCGAGTCTCAGGTCCGGCAGGGATTGTCGGTGAGGGGAGTGAATGTCCAGCGCTCTCCCCGCCCTCAATACCACGACTGAGGTGAGACCCTTGAGCAAGGCACCGTACCCCCAACTGCTCCCCGGGCGCCGCAGCAATGGCTGCCCACTGCTCCGGGTGTGTGTTCACAGTGTGTGTGTTCACTGCTGTGTTTGTGAACTTGGATGGGTTAAATGCAGAGCACAAATTCCGAGTATGGGTCACCATACTTTGCCACATGTCACTTCACTTCACTTCATATTTCAGGTCTAAACAACTAAATTCTCGTCTAAAAAACTATTAAAACTACAGTTCGTGGTACAACAAGTAGTATTAGCAAAAATTACGTTGGATTTGATCGGCCGCCATGACGGTCACTTCAAGCGGAGTGATACAAACGGTGAAAAGGTAGGAGTGCTGTTATCACTGAAATATCGCACGGCCCTCAGCCAATCAGATTCGAGAACCAGACAGAACTGTTGTATAAATATATATATACAGGCAGTATATATATATATATATATATATTAGTTTTTCTCTTTACCAACAAAACAGATTTAAGTAGCAGCGTGGCCTTGCTAATTCAGCAAAAAAATTGGATTTACTAGTTTATTTATTATAAATTACAGTTTTATGGTAAAATTATCATGTTGTTCTGTAAATATGTTCACATTCTTATAGCCTTTTTCGGTAACACTTTACAATAAGGTTGTATTAGTTAACATTAAACTAACCATGAACAACACCTCTGTTCAGCATTAGTTAATCTTTGTTAACGTTAACTCACACATATATTAATGTATCTATTCATGTTAACAGCGCAATTAGTTAACATTAGTTAATGCATTAGTTAACATGAACTAATCATGAACATCACTTCTGTTCAGCATTAGTTAGTCTTTGTTAACGTTAACACATATATTAATGCATTTATTCATGTTAATGGCACAATTATTTAACATTAGTTAATGCATTAGTCAATCTTTGTTAACGTTAACTCACGCATATATCAATGCATATATTCAAGTTAACAGTGCAAGTAATTAACATTAGTAAATGCTTTAGATAACATGAACTAATCATGAACCTGTAAATAGCCTTAATGTTTTAAGGTTAATTTACTGTACATATTTACATTAGTTCATGTCCGGCAGTGTAGACATTGCTAAATGTATTACTGCCCTCCACAGGTCAAAGTTTTGAACTAATTTTTATATGCAATATGCTAGTATATAACAATTAGTTCAAACTTTGACCTGTGGAGGGCAGTAATACACTTAGCAGTGTCTACACTGCTGGAATTCAAATAAAGAAGAAGAAGAGGGCTAGTTCAAGATGAGAATTTATGGTTAAAACTTATATAATTTTCAATTTTTTTCAGAAAATGAGCGATGGGTTCACTAGATAAGACCCTTATTTCTCATCTGGGATCATGTAGAACAATTTGAAGCTGCAGTGAAACTAATTTTGACCTTCAACTGTTTGGTGCCCATTCAAGTCTACTATATGGAAAAAAATCCTGTAATGTTTTCATCAAAAACTTAAATTTATTTTCGACTGAAGAAATAAAGACATAGACATCTTGGATGACATGGGGGTGAGTAAATTATCAGGAAAAGTTTATTTAAAAGTGAACTAATCCTTTAACATGACTTACCATTAACAAAGCTTTTAAATAAATAAAATTTCTGTAATTGTTTATCCATTTTGTAATATTTAGTTTGTTTGCTGTGCGGCACAGAAGGCGTTTTCTCCTATGCAGCGACTGACAATACATAAGATACACCAAAGCACAACATAAATTCACAAATCACATCAATTTTATTTGTTCGCTGTACTCCAAATCTTTAGAATCCATATGTTTGTAAGGAACAGATCCAAATTTAGCCCTTTATCCGGCGATCTCTCAGCAGCGACCGTAACAGTCAAAGCTCGTGCTCGTTATGATTCAAATTTGAAAGTTGCGCCCTTGAGAACCTTTATGTATTGCCTTGGTTTACAGCACTGATATCGAACACTCATTGGTTCTCACCTGCTTCGTCGCAGATTGCGACATGCCGTGTTTCAGTAGATTGACATTTGAAATGAGTGCACGCCTTCACGGAGAGAAGCCGGATTCATATTTTCATGGATTAATAAGTTAAATTCTGCTCTGTACCCTATAAAAAAACTATTACCGCCAGAGAGGACTGCGACTGCAACTCATCATCATTTGGTACCACTTTTGACATTTTTGCAAAAAATTAATTATTGTGATTATGCTTGTTTGTCTGTTATTCTTTTAATTTATAACAGTTTAGTTTTAAGAAATGGTTATGAGTTTAGGGGTAGGTGTAGGATTAGTGGCTCAAAATATCATTTTAATGTTATATTTTTACTAAAATTGTCATTTTCCTTTTATGTCCATTATGATTTATTATTTTAACATTCTGTATAAAATGGGTATGTTTAGGTTCGGGATGGGGTTTAGGGATCTTACATTTATCTACAAAACGATAAAAGGGAAATTATACATATATCTTTATGACACGAAAGATTCGTAAATATTTTACGTTTTTTTTCGCTAAGTATTTTTATGTTTTAGTGCTATAAATACGTCAATATTGTACGTTTCAGCACCTTTCTAAATGTACAAAAATTTACGTTTTGTGTCTTTGAAAGTTATGTATTAATACGTATTAACAATGAGACCAGGCTGGTAATAAAGGTTCTGAAAATGTTATTGAATGGCTTTCACTCATTTAAAGTTGAGTAAAATCAATAAGGTTCACAAATTCCATTAATGAATGCTTTGTTAATGGTAAGTCATGTTAATAAAGGGTCTACAAATGCTCTCACACTTCGTTTTTATTCCTGAATGATTCTGGAGCAAAACACTGAAGCAGAACCACAAAACAAGACATTTCATTCAGTGAATTAAATATTTAAGACAGGTCAGATTTAACCAGACGACATCAAACTGATGTAATTTTGCACTCTGAGAGTGAGACTGGGGAGAAACAAGTATCAGCGCACTGGTGGAGTGTGTCGAGTTAAATGAACCATGGTGTACTGGCCAATTAAAACCCATTCTCTACACTCATTCTTTTAAATATTTATATGCTCCTGACAGTCAGAGAGACAGATTTAGTTTCACATTTAAACAAAAGTTGAGCCTGACTATAATATCAGCATGCCTGACATCTACTGTATGCAGTAGTAAAAACACTAAAGTCTCTAAAGTGTCTGGATTAAATCAGATGAACAGATGTTCAGTGTCTTTATTAATAAAAGTTGTGTAGATTTCATCCTAAAAGTGTACTGTCACACGCACTAAACGTTTTGAGAGTACATCAGAACGTGCAAAATTCCCTTTGGAAATTCTAGTCAGCTGAAGATTGTGTGCACATGCATCTCCTCCCCAAAATAACCATATATTCTTACAACGCCTAGTTTTACTATGCATACATCATGTACATATTTCCATATAATTTTTTTCCTATTGTACAAACTTCTTTACACCATACTAATAAATTGTTGTCATCTAAAACTGTCTCATTATCCAACCCATTGTCTGCCCTGCAGAGTTCAGTTCCAACCCTAATCAAACACACATGAACAAATTAGTCAAGCTCTTCAGAGTTGGTAGAAAATTGCAGGCAAGTGAGTTCGACCACGGTTTGAGCTAAACTCTGCAGGACAGTGGCCCTTCGGGGCTGGATCTGAGGAATGCTGGTCTAGATATGTGAACGGTACACACATATTGACTCCAAAGTAGTATAAATCCAAACGTGTGTGGAAAATCGTGTATGGAAAATTGTGTATGTTTATACATCAGGCCCCTACTAATGATGCTAAATTCTCAGTTTGACAAAGGACTGATGTGGCAGGTGACACAAATCACATGAAATAAGAATCTGCGCCTGTATCAGGTAGTAGGTCCTAATAGCAAAGCAACACTCATAAACTCTTTACATTTAACATTATACAGACCAGCTGCGCACCAGAAAATTCACAAGAATGGCCACTGGAGGTAACGGAAATCAACAAGTCACATTAGTCCAATGTAAAGGGAAAGAAGAATACCTAATTATCACTGCCATACAGTCACCTGTTACCATCACAATGAAACCAGTAAACAACAGATTTACAACTCAAGTTTACTGTGTGAAAAGATAACCCTTTTTGAATTTTTATTTTTAAAGAATCCGCTTTGGAATACAAGGCAAAGTTTAGCTTAATCAACCACTGATATCAAGTTCTGTTTGGTTTCATACTCACTTATCTCTGATCCAACGATGCATCCGTCAGTTCACAGTTCCATCCAAAAAGTCCTAGTGACAAGAAAAAAATTTGATTTTAGTCTCTGTTAACCTTATTGATAACTCTTCTTCTCTTCTCTTCCTAGCATTCGACTGGGTAGCTATTAAAAAAATCCAGTAATTGTAACACTTAATGTGTTTATCTGTGTTGAACTCTTTTTTTCAGGCAAGCAATTCTCTTATACCACAATCAACATTACATGAAAAAAAAAAACAATGTTTACAAGAACTTCAGAATTAACCTGGTAAAACATTAACTCTTTTCCAGGCTCATGTGTATCATGTTTTGAAGCCACGTGAATTGTAACTCTACATGAGATTAACTCAACAATGGACCCTTCGCTAAGCCCCGCCTTCCTTAGTTACTGTTGCTACGCCTGTCAAGCTTTTTTTGCCTGCCAAGTCTATTACAGTATGTATGCACCGGTGTCAGATATTTCCAAGGAGATAATTAGTCATTTTTAGCGAACAGGTGAAATATCTGAGAGAGCAAGACAAAAGGGACTGCAGTATGCATTCGAGGGATATATCCACGACATAATATGCAACCGATTAGAAATAATTTTATCAAAATTGAAGCTAAAGCCTATACGTCCCAGCACAAGCTGCAGCCGCTTCATACGCTGACCATTCAAATTGGAAACACACAAATTGAGGAACAGCTTTGTTCATCCACAGCAGGTTAAGTGAAATTTGTGAAAATAACCTAATAATTATAAATCAAACAGCTTATCCATAAGTCTTGTGGAATAAACACCACTGCCTGACCACTTTGCAATGATAACATTCTCCCGCTTATATTTTTAGCGCGCCAGGCTACTCCGTCTTGCCTTTAATCATCTTATTTTACGTTCAAATATATGCATTATGAACAAAGAACCGTCATTATTTCCAAGCAATGATGTGCTGAGTTAGCTAGCTAGCTAACCTACCCGTCAGATTGTCCTACCCGGGCTTACTGCATGTGCGCATCAATATTACATCATTGTTGTCATGATAAATAACACAAAATTACTGTATTTACATTATTGTAAGGGTAGGTTTTGTGTTGGCGTAGGTGTAGACATTAATAAAGCACAATCTGATAAGTAGCATTTTTCACTATCGATTAAGCGAAGGGTCAATTAAACGTACACATTTTAAAACACAAACAAATAACACATACATATGGATCATTGGATCTAAAATTGTCTTGTGTTTATTTCACAACAAGAGACAGCAATTAAAACAATAACTCACCATAGTATTTCCACAGGGTCGGTAATAATACTTGAAATCCTCACAAACAAAATAGTAGCTAAATCTCTTCAATACAAGATTTCCCTCTCGAATACCAAAGGTTTTTAATCAAAGATGCACAACTTACATTTACATTTAGTCATTTAGCAGACGCTTTTCTCTAAAGAGACTTGAAAATGAGAATAGTAGAAGCAATCAAATCAACATTCTGTTTAAGTGCTGTCAAGTCACAGTTACATCAGTAAAGTGCTCGTATCAAGGAATGTTTTTTTTTTTCCCTTAATAAATAAATAGATGGAGAAAGAGAATAGAAATCGAAAAAAAGAAAAGTAAAATAAATAAAAAGTAAGTGCTACTATTACTGGGTCAAGTGTTGACGAAAAAGATATGTTTTAGCAGTTTTTTGAAAATGGCTAAAGACTCAGCGGCTCGGATAGAGCGTGGTAGGTCATTCCACCAGCCAGGAACAGACCCAGAGCAAGTCCGTGAGAGTGATTTTGTGCCCCTTTGGGATGGCACCACAAGGCGCCATTCACTTGCAGAACCAAGCTTCTGGAGGCCGCATAAGTCTGAAATAGTAAGTTTAGGTATAGTGGTGCAGAGCCAGAGGTTGTTCTGTAGGCAAACATCAGAGCCTTGAATTGAATGCGAGCAGCTATTGGCAGCCAAAGCAAACTGATGAAGAGAGGTGTAGAGGTCTGTGCAGGACTGTTTTTTCATCCTGCTCCTGCAAGGTTCTATTCCGCACACACCCGCTCCCACCTAAAATTCACTCTGTGTTCACCCGCTACCCGCATATAGTGATTTTCTTCCCGACCCGAAGGGTCCCGCTAAATTCAGATCGTTTCCAGAATCTTGTATTTAAACTTCTACTAAAGAGAGAGTGATTGGGGATAACAAATATAAAATGTTGCATAGCAAATACAAGATTTTTATTTGTTATTTGTTTGATGCTGTCAACACCCTAAAAATTGTCAGAGAAAAAAATGTCACAAAGAATAATAGGCTAAATACCACAGAGAAAATTAGGCTAAATTAAATAGCCTACAACATGTCCCTCAAAACTATAGGCTAAGCCAAAAATACATAAACAAAAACTGTTGGCTTACTTGCTATACTGCAAAATGAAATCTTTTTTAACATCCACACAAGAACAGAATGACGCTGACTGACGACCGTTTCAGAACGTCTCTCCTCCAAAATCCGATCACAAAAGTCGAATGTTCTCTGAAGGTGCACACGCACAGACCACTAATGCAAAGAACATATCTTGTCAGGTTTCTCAGGACAGGGAACTGGGGACTGTGTGAACGCCACCACTGCAGAAAGTTTTGTTCACTTCAAGTTCAAGCACAAATGCGCTGATGTCAAAGCATCTCGAGAGCGACCGGGTTATTGTCAGACCACCCGCTCCCGCCTAAAGTACACTATAGTTACCGACCGCAATCCGCCTTTCATTCAAAATGTAATCCCATGCAGCAAGAAATCTAATCGGTTCCCGCGGATGCCGCGGGAATGCAGACCTCTAGAGAGGTGTGACATGCGCTCTCTTCGGTTCGTTAAAGACCAGTCTTGCTGCAGCATTCTGGATCAGTTGTAGAGGCTTGACAGTGCATGCTGGAAGGCCTGCCAAGAGAGCAGTACCATAGTCCAGTCTGGATAGAACAAGAGCTTGAACAAGAATTTGTGTGGAATGCTCCAATTGGAAGGGTCTGATCTTTCTAATGTTGTACAAGGCAAATCCGCAGGACCGGACCGTTGTAGCAATATGATCTGTGAAGCTTAAACAATCATCCATCACCACTCCAAGGTTCCTGGCTGTCCTGGAAGCAGTTATGGTTGACGACCCAAGTTGAATTGAATGGTTATGATGAAGTGTTGGGTTGGCACCGACCACAAGCAGTTCCGTTTTTGCAAGGTTGAGTTGAAGGTGGTGGTCCTTCATCCAGGCAGAAATGGCTGTCAGGCAGGCTGCGATGCGACCAGCAACCATCGGATCATCTGGTTGGAATGAGAGGTAGAGTTGTGTGTCATCAGCATAACAGTAACAGGAAAAACCATGTTCCTGAATGACAGATCCTAGTGATGACATGTAGATGGAGAAGAGAAGTGGTCCAAGCACTGAGCCCTGAGGTACCCCAGTAGCAAGATGATGGGACTTAGACACCTCACCTCTCCAAGATACTCTGAAGGACCTACCTGAGAGGTAAGACTGGAACCACTGGAGTGCGGTTCCTGAGATGCCCTTCGACATGAGGGTTGACAGGAGGATCTGGTGGATAACTGTGTCAAAAGCAGCAGACTGATCCAGCAAGATGAGTATTTTGAAGTTGCTCGTGCCTGTCTCAGGGCTTCAGTAACTGAGAGCAGGGCAGTCTCAGTTGAGTGGCCACTCTTGAAGCCAGACTGGTGGTTGTCAAGGAGGTTGTTCTGTGTGAGATAAGTAAACAGTTGGTTGAACACAACTCTCTCAAGTGTCTTTGCAATGAACGGAAGAAGGGATACCGGTCTATAGTTTTCTAAAAGTGCTGGATTTAGAGTGGGTTTTTTAAGCAGTGGAGTAATCCTAGCCTGCTTAAAAGCTGTGGGAAATGTACCAGTGTGAAGAGAAGAATTGATAATGTGAATGAGTGCAGGTATAATTGAGGAGGAGATGGCCTCTCACAACTTCAAAGCGACTGCTCAATGTTTCACTTTGTGTATGTGCTCTCTCATGTACCATTCATGCTCACCGGAAAAGCAAAGTCTGCTCAAATAACGTGCGACATGAAATTTCCCTGGACTCGTTTGATTCTGTTTTGGCACTTTTCCACTGTGTGGCACGACTCGGCACAGCACCGTAAGGCTCGGCTCGCTTCACTTTTCCACTGCATGGCACAATTCGGCTCGGCTCGACTCGGCTGATAATAATTGCTGTGTAGGACTATACTTTATTTTCATAATTGTTCAAAAATAAATCTGTCATATCTGATTCTGTTGCATAGAACTGAATGGAGAATAGTAAATTGATATATTGATATTAATATATTGATATTTTACATTATTTTAATACAGGCCTTTTTTCTGTCCAATTTTTTTGTTACTTTAGTATTAGTTTTTACTTTAGTAAAGTGTGGTTATTTTATATTTGACTTGAATTTTTCAATTCAGTACAATTATTGAATTTAATTAAAAGTCTAATAAATACAATTATACAAAAAAATAATTTAAAATAAGAAATGAATAGGCTAATTATTATTATTATTATTTTTTTTTAAATATACAGTATGTTAAATATTCATATGTTATACAATGTCATCAGGACTTCAAAAAAATAACACGGCATGAATAGACATGTAGCCTATAGGCAAAAACAATGTATTTTTTTCACCAATCAATTTTTAGATTTCAGGATTTTCTTTAACCAAACATAGTATCTTCTTCCTTGTAATAAGGGCTTTGTGTTATTTCTGATGTGCAATATATTCTTTATTCAACATAAAGAATACATATTATTTATTACTTATTTATGTGTATTATTTGTAGGTGTGTGCACTTGAATGATTACATTTCGTTGTACAGCTGTACAGTGACAATAAAGTTTTCTATTCTATTCTATTCTATTCTAGTATAAAGATGCTTCTCAACTATGTTATGAAAGATATATAACATAATGATTTGATATATACTATTTTACTTTATGCGATATGTGTGTAAAATGGCCACAAGTGACTTTTCCCATTCTATTCAATGCATTGATACATTGTTTGCCACAGTTATAACAGCATTCTATAAACTAACTCACACACCCGTAAACTTTCAGGACTCGCAACTGTATTTTCGGTGAAGCCCTGCTGTATGAATGGAACCGGAGTGGACAACTAGTTTTCTGTAACGTCATACTGTGCGAGAGAGCCGCTCTGCACTGAACGTGGGTTCAGTAACTTTCACGTGGATATAATCTGTGTGTCATCTGAAGCTTTTAGATCCAGTCACTGCTTTCTATTGGTGCTGCTTTAAAGTTTCAAATTTAATTTCAGAATGTTTTAAATCTGGGGACGGAAAAACAGGGATCACAATATTGCTTAAATGTGATAATTAAACGTCAAAAGTCTATGATTGAATTAAACGCCAGTACTTATGTTTCAAAGTAAAGACCTGGGGCCTCATGTATAAAACGTTCCGTAGATTTCATCCTAAAAGTGTACGTACGCATAAAAGAACCCATGTTTAATGGTACAAGACATCAGGAAAATATGACTATAAATGCTGTCACATTTCATTGCTAAAAATCATTCACTATCCTTGTCTTGTTTTAGAAAAAATAAATAAATCAAACTTGTATAAAATACAGTTCAGAATTTTTTCAATTAAGAGTTACTCTTATTCTTTTCCACTGGCCAAATAGGATTTTTGATTGTTTTAAACAAATCAAATTTATGCAATTTTGCCTATAAGGTAAACATAGCCTATATTTTAGGATGTTTATATATTTTTAATTGAAACAGATAGGCGGCCTCGTTTTTGCATTGTAATGACTCAGTGCGTCACTGACAAAACATTTTAAAAATCAAACGTGCATATCTTACCATTTCCTTCAAAATCTATCCTTCAAATACAATGACATTTTTCATAATATTGGGAAGACCATGAAATTAGTTATCTTTAGGCTACTGTCTTTCTGTGCACGACACCAGCAGCACACCTGCGTTCAGCAGAGGTTGTACAGTACTGTACAGTACAGTAGCTAGGTACTCGTCGGACGATCACAGAGCAATTCCTTTAGTGTCTGTCATTATGCCATTATGTTGCTAAGCCATCTTAGACGAAGTGAGTGATCATTATTCGCGTGAAAATATTTTCTCAGAACATGAGTTCTGCTATATTTAGAACACAATTTAAAGAGGAATTATAATGCGCCAAGCAATCCTCACTGTAGTTAAAAGATTAAAATATAGCATCCCACAAGAAAAGTGTTCAAAAGCAGCACATCCACAACAAATATTTATATTTAAATTAATATGAAAAGGTTGTAACTTCTGGATAATGATTTCATGTAATTTCGGAGAGTGACATATTTAAAAATCTAAATGTGGAAATTGAAAAGTTTAAATGGAAAACAGAGTTGAAAATCATTCTGTTTACTTCATTACTTCGCTCACTCCAGTAAAAGAGTGCTTACGCATGGTCTAGAGCTCCCATACAGTGCGCACATATTTACGCGAAGTTTATTTTTTATAAACTCTAATATGTGCGTGGAAAATTGAATACACACATTTCAGTGCCTTTTTTGTGTGTACGCAACATTTATACATCAAGCCCCTGGTGGTGTTGCGCGTATTATGTGCTCGAACTTTTAGAGCAGTTTGCAGCCCGCATTTAAGCCAAGTGATTGTTTTGATCTACTGCTGATGAATAATAAATATTCTGTTTCATTTATGATTTATAACATGGAGCGGTAATATTTTCTCTCTTCTACCATGCGCTCTCTGTTCTCTGCGGTGTCTCCTCCTAGGAGCAACAATTGAGGCCATGTCGCAAAATGGGTTAAGAGATGCTTTTTTTAGGCTTGAAATAATGCCGCAAATACCAGTAAATTGACTGGCGGAAACATTAGTAAATCACGTTGTGTAATTCATTTAAATACTCTCTAATACTACTAAATTTTGTGTCTGAAAAAGGAAACTCCTACAAATACATATGCAATAAGGTCAGCCGCAAAAACAACTCAGTCCACACCTTTTCAGCACTAATTTTGCACTGCCTGTCTTTAGTAAATCCCGACAATAGTTTTTTATTGCCAAAAGAGGGTTTGCGCTGGCGCAAGCTGTTATTAAATCTATCCCCTATGGTGTAGTGTTATATAAATGTATGGTGTAATTGCATATTGACTCCACTAGAGGGCCACCTTAGTTTTACTGCTGGGATTACCAGGAGTGTAGAGTGAGTGATTCACAGGCACAAGCAGGTGAGCAGCACGAGCTGCTAGTGTGTGTTCAGTAATAATTAGGTGGTTCTGAGACATACCTCTCCGTGTGTGTAGTTTATCAGACATACTAACGAGAAGGAATACTACATGGTGTCAGAAGAGAGTCGTTTCATGAAGTCGAACCTGCATTTGACAGCACTGAGACACGACGGAGAAAGTCGCCGCATCGTGACTGAAGTGAGTCTGCCATAGTGAAAAATAAACATAGATCAGTTCAAACTACCACCTCCATTAGTCCTGACGGGAAATACAGGCAAAAACTGGAGGAGATGGATTCAATGGTTCAACATTTACATGACTGCTACAGGATCAGATTCAAAAAGTGAGAAGGTAAAAATAGCCATTCAACTCCATGCAATAGGAGAGGAGGCCTTAGAAGTGTACAATTCACTGTCTATTGAGCCAGATGGGGAGAATGAAACAATGCAAGATATAGTTGTAAATATGTGACCCGTCACGGAAACCAGTGACACAAGTCGGCAGCACAACTATCGAGCAAATGAGAAAGAAGTGGTTTTTTTTTCAAAATTGGTGATTTTCGTTTTTTTGCAGAATCTGTTAGTTGAGATCATGAAGAAGCCTCTCCGTGTTTGAGATAGCAGTATTGGTATATTTTTAAAAAAAGTGTACATTTTGAGGTTGAAATCGGCTTGTTTTTCGGAGATTCTAGTGTCATTGTCTGTGTGTATTTCCATACTGGGTAACGCGCCGGCGCGTTTTGCAGGATTTTTTTCACATTGCAGCAAAACAGACTTAAAATACTCCGTCATTTTTTGTCATAGAGACATAAGAGACAGAAGTCCGTGATTCAGCTCATTATCCGCTAATGCGGCCACGCCCACGGAGTGAGTGCTATTCAGACACAAATCCAGTCAATACATGCAGACATCGTCTCAATCGTGTATTTATTGTCTTGAAAAGTGTTTTGAATAGCCATAGTTAGCGATCTCTGGCCTCTGTTAGTTCAGTTAGTTCCTGGATTGTAGTGATGTCCGGTTCGCGAATGAATCGTTCTTTGTAACCGGTTCTTTTCAGTGAACCGGTCGAACCAGTTCACCAAATCGGTCTGAATCGTTCCAAACAGTTCGCATCTCCAGTAAGCAAACACGAATCCACAAATTACTAAAGTTGCTCACTTTTTGACGTGCCTGACACTACCTCTCGAAATAAACCAACATCCCGGAGTTATTCGGTTACTCCAACAGTAAAGAGAGAACTGATGATGATGGGCACGAGCAGCAGAGCAGCTCATATGAGTGCGCATGCGCGGCGCACACGAACGAACATACACGGCCTGTCACCGTTCTCGTTCTTGAGTCAAGAACCGGTTGCAACGGTTTTCGGATCATCAGTACACAACCGAGAACCGCTTCTTTCGGACATGTCCGATTTGAGAACCGGTGAGCTGATGATACTGCGCATGCGTGTAATTTTTCAAGAGAACGAAAAGCACGCTAGTCAAGTTTTGTTGAACATCGGACAGTGTGATAATATAAAACATACTGGAAATATGTTTATGACTTAATTCAAAATACAAAAAGTTTATTGTGCTTTTCCAAATGCAGATTAATAGCAGATTAATAGCATAACATACTGTACATAATACTGTACATAATAAACTACATGCCAACATGAACATAATATTTTGTACACAGATCAAACTAATGTTCAGAAATAGTTCCACAAATTTATTTTTCTATATTAATGTTATTTAAAAAGCAATATAGTGAAAGTTGTGCAGTTGTGCTTTCAAGTTATTTTTTTTTTTAAAGATTGGAAATATTTATTTGTTTTATAAATAATCCATGGACAGTTTATTTAATTTCTAAACAAGGTGATATAAAGATAAAAAAATGACGTAATCAAACTACAGCGAGAGCAAACAAGCGACTCCTTTTGAATCGCTCTCGCGGTTCTCGAATCTTAATCTCGTTCTCGAGTAGAATCGGTTGCAACGGTTTTCGGATCATCAGTACACAACCGAGAACCGCTTCTTTCGGACGTGTCCGATTTGAGAACCGATGAGCTGATGATACTGCGCATGCGTGATTCAGCGTGTGATCTGAAGCTACAGAACAGTGGGTGCTTCTCAATTCTTATTTGTGCATCCTCGTTTCCTCTCCTCGCTTCCTTTCCTCGCGTCTTAGCTCCATCCTTTCAGGATGCGAGGGAAGGACACAAGGGGTGCTTCTCAATATCCCTCCTCGTTTCCTCGCTCCTCCGTCCTCCATCCTATGACCCGGAAACCGATCGAGCTCAGCCATCTTGAAGGACATCTCAATTCCCTAATTGCACCGCGAGGAGGTGAGGAACGAGGAGTGAGGAGGCTTCCCGAGGAGTCATGAGCGAGGATACAGAGGTGCATCCTTTGCGGAAGTCTTTCTCATTGAGAAACATGACGCATGTATAAATTCTCCTCCCCCTTCATATCTGTCACAATACTTTAAATGTATGCTTTACTTTTACAGTTTAAATAAAATTTATATATCATACATTTCAACGGGGCATCTTGCTTTATTAATATTTATTATTTATTTTTTTAAATAACCAAACTTTAACAACATATGAGCAGATCCCTCGAGCGCAGCTGATGACGCTTTGAAGTGACGCTAAAGGGAGCGAGGATATCATTTCACTTCATTCAATTCCTTTGTCCTCGCGTCTTTTCCTTGTGTCCTTACCTTGCATCCTGAAAGGGTGGAGCTAAGACTCGAGGAAAGGAAGCGAGGAGAGGAAACGAGGATGCACAAATAAGAATTGAGAAGCACCCAAGGAAAAGACGCGAGGACGGAGGAATTGAATCAAGTGAAATGATATATCCTCGCTCCCTTTAGCGTCACTTCAAAGCGTCATCAGCTGCGCTTGAGGGATCTACCCATTTGTTGTTAAAAGTTTGGTTATTTAAAAAAAGATATAATAAATATTAATAAAGCAAGATGCCCCGTTGAAATGTATGATATATAAAGTTTATTTAAACTGTAAAAGTAAAGCATACATTTAAATTATTGTGACACATATGAAGGGGGAGGAGAATGTATACTTGCGTCAGGTTTCTCAACGAGAAAGACTTCCACAAAGGATGCACCTGTGTATCCTCTCTCATGACTCCTCGGGAAGCTTCCTCACTCCTCGATCCTCGCCTCCTCGCGGTGCAATTAGAGAATTGAGATGTCCTTCAAGATGGCTGAGCTCAAGCGGTTTCCGGGTCATAGGATGGAGGACGGAGAAACGAGGAGACGAGGAGGGATATTGAGAAGCACCCAGTGACTGTCATTGAGCACCGGTTAACTAGGACAACTGATGCTATGAGAAGACTCGAATGAGGGGCCAATCTGTAAGTTAAATAAATCATGTAAGAGGATCATGCTTTCTGCTCTGATGAAGATTCATTTATTCACTTTATAACTGTAAAACTTTGTTTGCACATCACTGCCTGTATATGTCATGTGTTTGGATGCTTTAGATGCAAAACTAAATTGTAAGAAACGCTTCAGATTATAATGTTTTAGTTGACTGATGTTACGATTACTGACTTTATATATTTGAATGTGTTAAATTTTTTCATCCCGGCCCGCGATAGACGACGTCATCGCGGATGACGTCATTACGTCGGAGCGTAAAAGAACCGGTGAACCGGTTTTTTCAACCAGTTTATTGAATCGAACTGTCCGAAAGAACCGTTTCGCGGAAAAGAACTGAACTTCCCATCACTACTGGATTGCCTATTCTTCTTTAGCAGGCATTTGTGGACTAAAGGTGCACAGAGCGCCCTCCGGCTGCAAGTATGAATTGAAAACACCAGCGCTCACAGTGATGACAATAAATAATGAATAAATATTACTCTTTAAATATTAAAATTGACATAAACATATGAGAATCCATCAATATTTCTCCAAATGTACATGCTTTTAAGCTAAAAGCCTATATGAAATGCCATAGAGGTAACATTGTTCAGACACTTGCATCACATAAATACATTATATTTTAAAGTATATAATACCATTATTTTAAATTGTAATAATATTTCACAGTATTGCTGTTTTTTCTGTATGTTTGATATACACCATGATGAGCTTGAGACATGATCACATCACGCCCAGCCCTAAGCCCCATAGGGATCACCACCTGCTCCACCTCTCTCAAGGTACCCGGAGTGCAGCAGAGTTCGCTATAGAGTTTTGCACTCTTGGCACAGAGAGTGGGTGAGATCAACGAGCCTTGAGGGCTACCTTTCATGCTTTGTCTCCCGATATCAAAGATGAGTTAGCCTTCCGAGACCCTGCGCCTGACCTTGAGTCCCGTTATTGATGTGGCTATCCGGGAAGATCATCGGCTCAGGGAACGCCAGCAGGAGCCACAACAGAAGACTAGATTTTTCGAGTCAGCCAGCGCTGTTAACCCTCTGGGGTCTGAGGATTTTTGGTGCCCTGGAGAAGTTTAGACATGCCCTGACATTTGTGCTTTTTTCAGTTGCTTATGAACATATTAATGGCAAAGGTGCCATTACACTGTATTCAGCATGTACTAGGCTATCATAATATGTGAGCAACATGTATGTACATGTTTGTATTTTTGAGAGAATAACCTTTATGGGTGGTTATTGAAAAAACAAAAAACTTAAGTCACTGAAATACGGTCACAAAATAAATATTAAATATGTGTTCACAAGACTTCTGGGTATTGGAGGTTGTACACTAGAATTTTTGCTTCAAAATGATGTAAAAATTATCCTGCCTGCCTACTTTAAATTTTGTGAGACATTTTTTGTCAAGAAAGACAGTATGCGGGAGGCGTGAATCTTCATGAAAAATGCTGTGATTCACACCTGAGAAGACAAAGACCCGCATAATGAGCCCTTTTAGTCAGGTAGGCTAGGACACTAAAAAAAATCTAAGTACAAAGTAGTTTTTTTTTTTTGTAGTTTATTCAGAATATAGTTAACAATATAAATGAGACACATGTTGAATAAATGAGGGCACATTTTGAGTATACAGTTTTACCTGGAAATAAATCCTGTTCAAAGATATAAGTGAACATCACTTACCTGGCATTTCAAGGTGTTTGGTGTTTCTGCACTGGAAAAAAAAAAAAACGTTCCTGCTTCCCGTCAGTGATCTCACCATAATATTCATTCAGAATGTCCACTGTGGGCCAATATCTGGTCACTATGATTCTCAAATCTGTGAGATGAAAGAAAAAACCCTCTGTGAGCATGCTGATAACAGATATTTATAATGTTTTTGAAAGAAGTCTCATGATCATCAAGCCTGCATTAATTTGATAAAAATACAGAAAAAACAGCGATACTGTGAAATATTATTACAATTTAAAATAATGTTTTGCTGTTTTAATATACTTTAAAAAATAATGTATTTCTGTGATGCAAAGCGTCTAAACATTCATATAAGCCTACATCTATGGTATTTTATATATTATATATACAGAGCCTAAATGTAAATGTGCAGTTTAATACATTCCTAACACATTTTATTTCAGTATTTATTATGTATTTCAGTCGATTTCACTCATCTCAGTATAGCAATATAGTTTGGGAATAGGTATGGCAATTTACTAAGTTGTGTAGTATCCTAAACAAAACCCCACGTCGATCTGCCCCATTAATTCACACTGAGACACACAAAATATACGGTATACTTCAAACGAAGTTCTTTTTCGTTCTTCGTTTAGGGGTAAAACGAAGTTCGAAATGCATGACCAGTGATATACTGTAAACGAACATCTGACGCTGCCCACACTGCTGAGAGCGACGGTTATATGAATATGTAAATATGTGCTGTGCACTTTCTTCTCAGTAACAAAATAAACACAACAAAAATGAGAAAACACCAAGCATTTATTATTAAGCATAAGAAAAGTGTCTGATCATAACAGCATGGGAATGTTAGCACGAGCTCTGCAAAGTAGCACTCCAGTCACGTCACGTCTTCATATAGAACTTTATCTAATAGATTGCTTAAAATCAAGCAGCTTTACAGTATCAAACATGAAAAACAGTGTCAGTGCCTCATTTTATCAGAAGTACAACTTAATTTTGTACTATAAAGCGGCTATCCAGTGTATTCATGTCTCCCCGCAGAGATCTTACCTCGACGAACTCAACAGATCAAATGAGTCAGAGTCGCGTCCCACGCGAATGAAGGCAGAGCCTCAGCGCACACCTCCTAGTACGTTATTGTCACTGACCAATTGTAGTACAAAGGTGTTTTGCAGCTGGAGCGAACTTTTCCTGAAAGTTCGCTTTGGCAAGCCGTTTCGAACGTCCAAAAAGAACAGAAAACGAACTTCGTTTTGGCCTGATTTGGTTCGAAATGACGTCACATCAGTTCGTTCTTCGATTTCGTTTGAAGTATACCGGGGCCTTTACAGTTCATTTTCTGAGAACTATCAGATTGGACTTCATTCAGAGAGAGACTGCGGTTCGCGCATCATGTTAGTTTTATTTATTTTACAAAAAGCACAACATTTAGTTTTTACTCTGAGTGTAAACAAATAAAAAATGACATTTCACAGATTAGAATGGTATATAACTCTTAACTGATATGTCCAAAATTGACAGAGTATTTTAGTCTTTTTCACACTGATAAGAAAAAAACCGAGGTGGTATCGCCGGCGATACCGCCAACTCCAGGGTGCTAAACCTCTCCTTTTAGTTCCCCAGAGCTAAAAGGACCTTCTACTTTTACCCTATTTTAGTTATTTTACCATCACCTACTTTGCTCTCTGTATAGGATTACTGTAGCCTAGTTCTAGCAACTGTTGTTGCCTTAATGAGTTATAGGTTATTAGTATCCTAATTCCTATCTCTTTGCTACTGCTCCTCACTCCTTAGTGCCAGGCAGAGTACTCAGTCACCGACCAATGCACTGTAGGATAAGGACTAGAACCACTTCCCATTGTTTCTTTTTCTTTTGACCTTGTTTGGTGAGGTGTTTCGTGTGTCTCTGTTAGCCTAGCTAACAGTCTAACCCTAGGTCTATGAGTTACAGCAGCAATTACTTGAACAAGTGACACCTGCTTAGCCATATCTCCTAGCAAAAACTAAATGGGTAAAACCCTCCTTTCTTCCTTCCCCCTATCTGATTTTATCTTATTGTTTTATTTCAGTTTTGTTTAATTTGTTACCCTCATGGTGACAACTTGTGGAAAGAACCATCATTATTCTGAGTAATAGTTTGACGACATGTACCAGCCCAGTCATCATTCGACGCAGCTTACAGCCGTCAACAAAGATACTCAAACCCCTTATTTGCATCCACCAACACTAAACTAGCTGCCCCACATCAGCTATTCAAACCATTCAGGCCTACATAGCCGTTCTCCCACAAAGATAGCTTAACCCCTCTGTACGAACTTGCATTTGCCTTTGCCATCTCTCTCTCTCTCTCTCTCTCTCTCTCTCTCGTGTCCCCACAAGTGTGCCATTTTGCCTAGGACATCCAGCCCTGCCATCCAGGACCCCTGGAGACCCGGCAGAACAGTATGATAGACATCCTTCAGCCAAAGCAGCCAACGACCTGCAACTGCAGAGAAAGGAACGGCGAGATTGGCAACACAAGCGGACACAGGAGGGGTTCTTAAGACCCCATTGACTTTGAACTGCAAAACACAGAAGCCAAAGTGGGCACCAGAAGGCACACAGCATTGCCACAATGCCTTCTACATGGCTTCTACAAAAGTTCCTTGTCAGCATAGGGCATAAAACTTTAAAGTAGGTGAAAACGTGTGTTTACAGAAAAGCCTCAAATGCCCATGTCAGTCTATGATAACAGTATGATAGACATCCTTCAGCCAAAGCAGCCAACGACCTGCAACTGCAGAGAAAGGAACGGCGAGATTGGCAACACAAGCGGACACAGAAGGGGTTCTTAAGACCCCATTGACTTTGAACTGCAAAACACAGAAGCCAAAGTGGGCACCAGAAGGTACACTGCATTGCCACAATGCCTTCTACATGGCTTCTACAAAAGTTCCTTGTCAGCATAGGGCATAAAACTTAGGTGAAAGTAGTAGGTGAAAACGTGTGTTTACAGAAAAGCCTCAAATGCCCATGTCAGTCTATGACTATGCATGGCTATTTGAAACATACAGACATTTTATTTAAACTCCTTGATTTGGCACTGCTGCACATTGGTTTCCATGACAATGACTTGTCAAAGGAAACGATAACTTCAGATAGTGCATACGCCACAGTGAAGCAAGATTGAGCTGGTTAAACTAGCACGGACTTGCGCCATTCGCTTAAACCACCATCCACCTAAAAGTGTGCATTTGATAATTCCGACACGACATTTGACATGACATTTGATACGCATGTAGATTGCTAGTTGCTGGCTTGTTAGATGCAGATAAAACAATAGTTTGAATTGACATCTCTGCTGTAACAGAAAGAGTCTTAAAACATCTTAACATATGTCAGATGGTGTCAGTATAAGGTTAATCTGACTTTAGCAAGGAAACACTAATTTCAGTATTAAAGCGTAAGTCTGTTTTGACAAAAGAATCTCAACTCAGCCACATATAAACTGTACCAGAATTGATTAGTCTGCTTTGGTTGAAGAAATACCAATTGCAGTATTGCTTAACCTGTTTCTGATAAAGAAATCTCAGTGCAGTATTATACAAATATAGATTTGGTTGATGCTCCCCTTACTACATCGTAAAGGCCTTAGAAATTATAATCAGATTGATGTCATTCATCTAAACTTTAGTTGCATCTACAAGCATAGCTACCTGGTGATCAATAGTGTGTTTCATTCCCTGATAGAAACATCAGTATTCATTCACTAGAAGGATGTAATTATGTGTGCTTAAACAAGCTTTAACTTGCAGCAAACCTGTTTAATTACTCTTTTAACAAGTACAAGAAGTTGTTCATTGTAAAGAGAAGAGTTTACATGAGTAAAATTGGCAAATGCCAAACCATATTTGCATTTTACTGAATGTAACATCAAGTTTTTGAAAATCTTAAAGTATAATATGCATAACTTGTTTCAAATGTGCAGACATTCTTCATGAACTGTTGAATTGCTTTGACATGCACTGCTTCCCATGACAACAACTTGTCACAGGAAGTGCTAACTCTCCACCTCTGACGTCATATTGTAAACAAACCAGGCTAGGGAGCTAAGCTAACATGACCTAGCAGCCCTTCAGCTAAGGCGTAGCTAACTAATAACTTCTACAGTAGTGGTTAGGCAAGGCAAGCTTATTTCTATAGCACATTTCATAAATAGTGATAATTCAAAGTGCTTTACATGAAGAGTAAACAAATACATAAGAATAAAAATGGAATGAACAGGAAAAATATAAAAAATATATAAAAATATATGAGCCTTAACTGCCTGAATCACTAAATTCGGGGTTCCCCTATCTGATGTGGAAGAGACAGAGTCAGGTTCACGGTGTCACTGGATCTGACCTTATCCAGTGCTTTACACTCTCTGTAGGGGTATCTCTACACAGATACACCACTTTTGTGGCCTATGCAACTTTTCGTGTCCCTGTATTGGAGTGCGTTCGATGCGCTGCGTGCCGTTAGCGGCTCCCAGCGACTTCTTATACTATCAAAATTATATGATCATAAAACTTTTAGGTTATTTTAAAAGGATTTTTTAAGGATTAAAAAAAATTAATGTACCTCCCTGGCCACCAGCCAGTTCCGTGGTACTCTTAGCATCATTTACTTGAAGCGTTTAACTACAGCTGTGTGTTTGCATTGTGAAGTGAGCTAAAACATTTTCCATTAAAGGAACACTCCACTTAAAAAAATAGGCTCATTTTCCAACTCCCCTAGAGTTAAACAGTTGAGTTTTACCATTTTCGAATCCATTCAGCCGATTTCCGGGTCTGGCGGTACCACTTTTAGCATAGCTTAGCATAGTTCATTGAATCTGATTAGACCCTTAGCATTTCAGATTCAATGAACTATGCTTAGCTATGCTAAAAGTGGTACCGCCAGACCCGGAGATCGGCTGAATGGATTCGAAAACAGTAAAACTCAACTGTTTAACTCTAGGGAATAAAACGTCATCTATGGCGTTATTTTACTGTCAAATGTCGAAAGCATATTATTGTGACACGAGAGCACATCAATGTAATGCGCGAGCGCAAATCTGTCCGCTCGCGCGCGGATTTCCTTTGCTCTTGCGCAAAACTGGACGCGCGCTCTCAAATATACAGTGCTCTCTTATGAACTGCCTCTCCTCTCGCTCAGATATTGCGTGTGCATGTTCAAACTGTGTCCTGTATGCTCGCGAATCTCTCCGTGCTCTTGCAGAAATTAATTTGCTTCTGGATTAAACACTGTCAAAAGTTATCAACCAATCAGAAGAGACGACTGATCCATGAAAATGCTACGTGGAATCTTATTGGGTGGGAGTGAACTGCGTCTGGAATTCTTTCAAAAAGATGGATATTTAATTTCTTTACAATTTAATAATATTTAAAAAAATTAATCAAAATGCAGGTCATATCTTAGAAATGGCTTGGAATGGGGCGCTTGGATGTTTTCTATATTAATAAGCTTGTTTGTAACTGCATCACATTACAGGTCAAACCCCACTGACCGATTTATCAAAAACCATCATATTAGCCAATATCATGGACCAAAACATTAAATTAAACATTACTTTAAAAACAAAAGATGAAACATCTAATTTAATGTTATAAGCAAGTCTATTTAGAAATGTGTAAAATGTTGTAATTTAGCCTATTAAAAAAATGTGTATTAATTTAAATGAATTCATTACAATACCGTTTGAAATTAATGAAGACATGTTTCGTCCAGTGTTTTTAAACGAATTTCTTGAATTAATGATTCTGATACATCAAATACATTTTAACAGTCACTGGTCACCACCTACTGGCAGAACAGTGTAATAACATTAGTTTCAAAGGTCATTTATTGATGAAATCAGTGTATATTCGGACTATAAATTGTTATTGCAATACTTGCGTTATTATTTAATGTTTGCAACACAGAAGTAGCAATAGTGTGTTGTTGAAAACACTTTGTGAAGCTGTTTAAAACATATAGCTTACATGACAACTGCTTTCAGCGGCAATGCAAAAGCAGGTTTAAATATTCCGGTATGATCATAATTTCAGAGGTTTAATAGACAGCCAAATCGTTGTCATTTAGGAATAAGATCACGTTCTTTTGATTAATCGTGCATACATAAGAGCTTAAGTATTTTTGTATGTCATGTTTAACCAGACCTCAAAACAAATTCACTATAGGTGGTATATTTGATCTCCACATTTTAAGTATTTAGGGAATGATGATCTGACCCTGATCTTTTTCTGTCTTAAATCAGAAGATATTTGTTGGTAATTCTTTACAATAAGGTTTCATTAACATTATTTAACTGCATTAGTTAACATTAACTAATAATGAACTGCTCCTCTACAGCATTTATTAATCTTGGTTAATGTTAATTTCAACATTTACTAATACATTATTAAAATCAAAAGTTGTATTTGTTAACATTAGTAAATGCACTGTGAAGTAAACGACCAACAAACAGCTGTATTTTAACTAAAGTTAACAAAGATTAGTAATTACAGTAATGTATTGCACATTGTTAGTTAATGTTAGATAATACATTAACTAATGTTAACAAATAAAAACCTTATTTTAAAATATTACCTATTTTTTATATAAATTTCAACAAAACATACGACCACAATAACTTTAAGAAAAAAAATTTGTTTGTTTGTTTAGATAAATTGGGGTTTGACCTGTAATGTGATGCAGTTAGACTAGATTACATTTGATTAATATTATTAAATTGTAAAGAAATTAAATATCTATCTTTGTCAAAAGAATTCCAGGCGCAGTTCACTCCCAGCCAATAAGATTCCACGTAGCATTTTCATGGATCAGTCGTCTCTTCAGATTGGTTGATAACTTTTGACAGCGTTTAATCCAGAAGCAAATTAATTTCTGCAAGAGCACGGAGAGATTCACTAGCGCACAGGACACAGTTTGAACACTCGTACGCAATATCTGAGTGAGAGGAGAGGCAGTTCATAAGAGAGCACTGTATACTTGAGAGCGCGCATCCAGTTTTGCGCGAGAGCGGAAAGATTTGCGCTCGCACATTACATTGATGTGCTCTCGCGTCACAATAATGTGCTCTCGACTTTTGACAGTAAAATAACGCCATAGTCATCAGCATGCGCTAGTGGTAAACAAAAAGACCATTATGAATCACACTTTGGCAGTTGTAGTTTTTATGTGTGCTAAAAAAAAAGGAAGTGGCGAAAGAAGAAGGGAAAAGAGCTGAGGTAAGCAGTTTTAAGTTTTAGCGCCATGTCGCGTTGATTTCATGTCGCATTTTTATTGGCTGGTCAGTAGACGTACGTCAAAGCAGCAAACACACTGTGCATTGATCATGCTGAATTTCTGACACTGTCAGAAGACCGGGAAAACAGTCTTCTTTGAACCTCTCTCACTGTACAAAATAGGACCACCGTTAAAGACCCACGATCACAGAAATCGCCATGATTGTTTCACGATGGCAATCTTTCGTCTGGGACAGCCAAAATCGTGCAGTGTATCCCGGACTTTAGTCCCATTCCTGGTTTATTATTTCTCACTTTCTCTTTCCTTACCTTGAATTCTTCTAAGCTAATTTCACCTTCACCATTTTAGATGTATTCCTTCCTGAACCCCGTTCATCTAAATTTGCGTTACTCTAATTGAATCAAAATTTAATTACAAGTAAACTGCTTAGCTAGAGAAGAATTCCTGTAGTCAGTCAGTTATTCACTTGTTTGTTCTTTCACCTTTTTGATTTATTCACATTTACCCCTATTTTCTAGTGAGGTATTTGTTTGCCCACAGAGCCCAAAAGGAACCAGTGACACTTTTTATTTGTAATTCTAAGTTCTATGACCCTGCTACTCAAGTATTCTCAGTGATTACTAGGGCATAACTATAGTTCTTTGCACCGACTATAAATATGATCTGAATAGGAAAGCTGTTCTTTTTCCTTTTCCTCCTCTTCTTCACTTCGTAAGGGATCTAGACTGTTGTGAGCCATTAGGAGATTCTGAGAAAAATTTTTACCATAAGAACCATCTTAAGTCATTTATTAAATCTCGACTTACACCTTTCAAAAATATTCTCAGAACCAAACAAATCTTAGCATCCTAGCATCCACAGCTAATATAGTAATCATAAAGACACACTTCAATAACAAGTGATGCCCAAAACATCAAGCTATATGTTATATCCCTAGCTGACCCATTAAACCTTTAGCTATGAACTCGTTAGGGTCATGCATTGGTCTCTCACCCTTACTCTCAACAGCAAGTGTGCCAAAATGCTGCAGAGGATCAGCTTAACCTCCCAGACGGGAGACCTAAAGGACTGAATAACCATCGCGAGGAACACTGATCCACCCAGGGCTGCTGACAACCTACCGCACCAGAGCCAAGCGCAACTGGACAATGAGAGAAGAGGACCAATGACACATGACCCAAGCCTGAGATACAGTCACACAGAGTTGATCAAGGTTATCATCTCCATAGTCCTGCCTTATGGATCTGAAACAGAAGTTAAACAACCTCACACAACAGAGCAAGGAGCAGACATGTGCTCAAAGCCTCACAAACCAGCTAAAGACCGAGGCTCAACTGGAATCAAAAGACTTCAAAAGACTCATCCCAGGTACCAGCCAAGCCAAGGGGAGTAGCAATCACCAAGCCAAGGGGAAGACATCACTCTCAACCTGCAAACACCACAGGATGCTCCACAGCTGTCTACAACAACATCCTCCTCCACACCTTTCACACAGGTTCCAAACGGAGCCTGTACAAAGACAGCCAGACACCTACAGCTGGATACGCCTACAGGAGCTGCTGGCTCCAGCAAAACAGCTCCCTTAACAGGATTCACCAAAGGGGTACTGCGAAGGACAAGCTTCTGACTCCTCGCCCAACAGAGCTCAAGCAAGCTCAAGTTGGCACTGCCACAAAAACAGAGCAACACTCCAACCTCCAAACTTCTTGTGACTTCTTGTTAGTCCTGCAGCGAGGTCTGTCCCTTGTTTCAGATGCGTCACTTTGTGCATTGTCTATATTGGTTTGATATTACTCTCAATCTGGCTCGAATGACCACAATTTGTTGTGAAGTCTCACTGCAGTTACACTGGTTGAGGTGGCCAAATATGGAACGGATTCCAATCAGTAAATCAGTGATTGGAGAAGAGATTCTTCATAAAGATGCATTTATTGAACAGTGTTTCTGTTGTCATCTACACCAAAGTTATCTGTGGTAGAGATATCTGTACACTGCGTTCCAAATTATTATGCAAATTACATATCAGTAAGATTTCAGTACAATAAACATTCAGATTTTAGTTTTTCTAAGAAAATGTTTGTTTGTTTATTTATTCATGCCTTTTTAGATAACTGGTATCAATATCAGACAAAATAATTTGCCTGATCTATGAAAACCCTACTTAGAGGTTGTTCCACATTATTAAGCAAGTCACAGTTCTCATGCAATATGGGAGGAAGAAAGATCTTTCTGAAGATGAAAAGCATTAAATGGTGCAATGTTGTGCAAAAGGCATGAAAACAACTAATATTGTGTGAAAACTGAATGGAGATTATCGAATTATCATAAGATTTGTGAGTGATTTAGAGCACAGCACAACTTGGTCAGATAAAGGCTTATTAAGGAAAGTTCCTGTCAAAAAAATTAATTGTATTAAAAGGGCAGGTATGTGAAGCTGCTGGTGTCTCTGGAGTCTCAAGAAGCTCTCCATGCAGGCTGGCAGTTGTGCGTAAAGATGCATTTTAGCCACTCCAAACCAAACCTCACAAAGAGAAACATCTACAGTGGGTGTAAAAATACATTTTCAAACAGTTTTATTGCCGTAGTGTTTTTTTGTAACTTGGGATAGTGCATAGTGCATTGTACAATATGCACTATGCACTACTCCTCCTTTTTAGACGATAGCTGAAAATGGCCAGTTATGAACTCCACATATCTTGCAAAAGTCATTTTAATACCCTCAGAGGCCCTATAGGGACCTTCCATCTCATGTCCCAATATTCCATCCCAAATCATCACCCGCCAGCTCTTTGCTGACGTCAGAGTCTTGTTGGAACGTGGTGGCCATTCACCAACCATCCAGAAATCCATCCATTTAGACCATCCATTGTAGTACAGCATTAGTCAGTGAATAAAACTATTTAAAAATTAGTCTTCATGTATTTCTAAACCCACTGTAAATGTTTCTCTTTGTGAGGTTTGGTTAGTGGTGGCTAAAATGCATCTTTACGCACAACTGCCAGCCTGCATGGAGAGCTTCTTGAGACTCCGGAGACACCAGCAGCTTTTTTTGTTTGCTGCTAAACACTGGCTTTTTTATAGCTGCTCTTTTAATACAATTCATTTTTTTTGACAGGAACTTTCATTAATAAGCCTTTATCTGACCGAGTTCTGCTGTGCTCTAAATCACTCACAAATCTTATGATAATTCGATAATCTCCATTCAGTTTCACACAATATTAGTTGTTTTCATGCCTTTTGCACAACATTGCACCATTTCATGCTTTTCATCTTCAGAAAGATCTTTCTTCCTCCCCATATTGCATGAGAACTGTGCCTTGTTTAATAATGTGGAACAACCTCTAAGTAGGGTTTTCATAGATCTGGCAAATTATTTTGTCTGAGATTGATACCAGTTATCTAAAAAGACATGGATAAATAAACAAACAAACATTTTCTTAGAAAAACTAAAATCTGAATGTTTATTGTACTGAAATCTTACTGATATGTCACTTGCATAATAATTTGGAACGCTGTGTAGAAATGGTCTAAAGCAGGGGTCGCCAACTGGCGGACCCCGGTCCGAATCCGGACCGCAAAGCCTTTTGACACAATTAAATAAATAAATGGCAAACGCTATTTAACGTTATTATAACATCCAATTTATATCAGGCACATAAAGGTCAGCTCAGTAGTGCTATTTGGGTCCTACATCGACACAGGTTTCGATTGCGGTGCCGGCGCGAACAGTCACAGACAGTGAAGAGAGCAGAGAGCGACGCGCAGAGTCACAGACAGACGTGCAGTGAAGAGAGCAGAGAGCGGCGCACACCGATACAACATTCGATGACTGAAAAACAATGGCATTCTCAAAAATTTGGAAAGTTGACGCTGAAAACCGAGTTTTTCGAGATGAATGGGTGGAAAAATACACATTTATTCTTCCTTCATCGAAACGTACGAGGCCTGTGTGCCTCATTTGCTCGGAGTCTGTGGTGGTTGTCAAAAGTGGGAACATTAAACGCCATTACAAAACTAAACATAGACTGTATGCAAGCTAACATAAATGTAATGTGATTTTTTTTTTTAACCAGGACGTTTTATGCTTTCATCTTTAAGTTCAACTCAGTTCAGCCTGATATTCATTTGAGCTTATTTACATTATTATGGACTTAAAGGAACAGTACAAATTAAGAAAGAAATGTTTTCTTGCACTTTTTCATTTTTCCAACACTGGCACTTTTGCCTGTTTGTGTTTCTGACTGATATTGCTGATGATCTTTTACCAATGCAACTTGAAGCACAGAAGAGAGTGTTCAACATTACATTTAGTAAAGTAAACACAATACATGAGAATGAAGATAAAATGTTATATGAGATCTGATTTAATTGAACCAGAGAGGTTTGTGTTCATTGATTGTGATTGTTAATCTCAGTTTAGAAGAAAAGAGACTTAGGTTTTCCTTTAAAGTTGTTAATGTTGAAATGAATGCATGTTGTGCAGATTTAGAGTTGCATTTTGCACTGTTTCCTTCATATTTTTGTCAGACATTGTTACTGGATAAATTTAGATATTTTGTACCAAAGCAACTGAAAGGACATACAGTAACAGAACAGCATTAAAATGAGATGGATTTGTGAAGGATTATTTATGCTTAAGAGACATTATTCAATATACATGATAACATTATATTTTGTTCAATAAAAACAAATATTTACACTAATTTCTTTAGTCTGGCGAAAGCCGTCAATTTATGTTTTTGCGTGCAGTACATAATTGTCCGGACCTCGGCTGGTGAGGAGAGTTCATTTACTGGACCTCAAGCAATTTTAGTTGAAGACCCCTGGTCTTGTCACAGACACGTCAGGCTCCACCATCCACCAATCACAATGCACTCAATCACCGGAATACTGATCACCGCCACCTGCACGTCATTAACGCACTCATCAGCACCACTACAAAGAGCACTCACACACATTACTCTATGTCCGGTCTCGTTCGCAGATACTTACATGTATGCTTACCTCAAGGACTCCCCGCTCTCTACTTACCTGTCTCCTGTGTATCCCGTTCTCCCAGTGTGTTCCTTGTTCATGTGTGAGTGTTCCTTTGTCTCCAGCGATCTCCAGCTCCAGCGATTCCAAAGACTCATTCATCTGAAAACAGAAAGGACTGTAACTATCTCTATCCATCTCATCCATCAGCATTATTGTCGTCACTTCACTTCTGCACTGCTGTCTATGCTCACTGGTTCAAATAAACACTCCTTACTTGTACATCTCTGTGTCCGACCCCTCTGTACCATAACAGAAGACCGGACCAATACCGCTGAACCAGGATGAGCCAACCGGATCCCTTCCAAGCACTTGTGGATGCGCTACGCCACACTCTCACGTCAATCCACCACCGTCACCTACAATCACCTCTCCCTCACCGGCACCAGCAGTCACCACCGTCAACACGGTCATCTCTCCTTCTCCACCTGTTTACGCCAGTCCCATGGCCAAGCCAGCGCCCTACTCAGGATCGGCGGAGGACTGCAGCGGATTTCTCCTGCAGTGGATTTCTCCTGCAGTGTGAACTGGTCCTGGAGATGCAGCCGCACCTGTACCCGAATGACACCTCCAAAATAGCGTTCCTCATTTCCCAACTAAGCGGCAAAGCATTGAAATGGGCAGACTCCATCTGGTCTCAACATGGTGCTGTCACTCAGTCATATTCTACCTTTTATTTCCCATTTCCGGGAGGTGTTCGGGAAACCGATCTCTGACTCGTCTGCTGGTGAGAAACTCTATAATCTCAAACAAGGTTCAATGTCTATTTATGATTATGCTTTGCAATTCAGAACGCTTGCTGCTATTAGTGGATGGAACGAACAAGCTTTGATTACCACCTACCGCCAAGGATTGGAGCCTCGGGTGCGGCTGCATCTCGCTGCATACAAGGATTCCATCGGCCTAGAGAAATTCATCCAGCTTTCCATCCGCTGCGCCACTCGTATGCATGCGTGTCTTCAAGAACACCAGGGCCAGTCACTTTCCACCTCACTCCTCTGCCGGTCCGAACCCTTCAGCCCCCCAGAACCAGCCAACCATGGGTTCCATGGAAGTCGAAAATTCCCGTCTCACTCCCTCTGAGCGCCAACGTCGGCTGACCCTGAACCTCTGTCTATACTGTGGTACACCCGGGCATGTAATCTCGGCATGCCCCACACGACCACCTTGTCCCATGGTGAGTGCCATTATTCCTTTTTTTTGGAAAATGAAACCACTCAACACTGTGGTCAATCTTACTGCTGCTGGTATCTCACTTACAGTGGTGGCGCTCCACGACTCAGGGTCAGCCGGCAATTTCTTCTCTGGCGCCCTCTGCCGGCAACTCCATCTCAAGACTCTCCTCAAGACCTCTCCGTCTCCGACCATCTACCAGATCAACTCCATAATGGGCAAACCCCTCAGCCGTAAGCAAGTCCGCCGTGTGGTGGGACCCATCCTCCTGCAAGTTGGACTACTACACCTGGAGGCGATACATCTGCTGGTTCTGGAGGATTCCACCGTTGACGTGGTTCTAGGGCATCCCTGGCTGGAGCAGCACAATCCCATCATCTCCTGGAGAACTGGCGAAACCTGTTTCTCTCATTGCTTCTCTGAACTTCCCATTCCACGAGTTTCTCCCAATGAACTCTCTATCTGTGCCACATCCATCGAGAGTCCTGTGGAGAAACGTTCCATCGACATCCCTAAATGTTACGCCCCCTTCAGTGATGTCTTCTGCCCAGAGAGAGCCTCCAAGCTGCCTCCACACCGGCCATGGGACTGTGCCATCGATCTGCTTCCGGGTGAACCAGTGCCTAAAGGAAAGATCTACCCATTATCCATCCCGGAGAAGAAGGCCATGGAGGAATACATCAAAGAGGCCCTCAATCAAGGTTACATCTGCCCGTCTACTTCCCCTGCTGCTTCAAGCTTCTTATTTGTGGCAAAAAAGGACGGAGGCTTGAGGCCCTGCAGTGATTACCGCTCACTCAACAAAATCACTATCAAGTTCCGGTATCCCCTTCCTCTCGTCCCAGCGGCCCTGGAACATCTCCATGGTGCCACTGTGTTCACGAAGTTGGACCTCCGCAGCGCGTACAACCTCATCCGGATACGCGAGGGGGACGAGTAGAAGACCGGCTTCATCACACCTACCGGCCACTACGAGAACTCCGTTATGCCGTATGGCCTGGTCAACGCCCCCTCCGTATTCCAGGACTTCATCCATGAGGTGCTCTGGGAGTTCCTCAACCGGTTCGTGTTGGTTTACATCGACGACATTCTCATTTACTCCCGGAGCCTGGCCAAACATCGCCAACACGTTGCGGAGGTCCTCACCCGTCTTCGTCAGTTCCATCTATTCCTGAAAGCTGAGAAATGTTCCTTCCACCAGTCATCTGTACATTTCCTGGGCTATGTCATCGACCACAGTGGCATCCGGATGGACGAGAGGAAGGTGGAATCCATCACCAACTGGCCTGAACCTTCCACCATAAAAGAATTACAACGCTTCCTTGGATTTGCCAACTTCTACCGTCGATTCATCATGAACTACAGCTCCATCACTCATCCTCTCACCAGTCTCCTCCGTCACAAGCCCAAGTCTCTGTCCTGGACTCCAGCAGCCACCAACGCCTTCAATCTCCTCAAGGAAGCCTTCACTACCGCTCCCCTCCTCGTTCACCCCGATCCAAAACTGCCCTTCATCGTGGAGGTTGACGCCTCTACCACCGGAGTGGGAGCGGTACTCTCCCAGCAGCAGGGGACACCAAGTAGGCTCCATCCATGCGCCGCATTCTCCTGCAAGCTCAATCCGGCGGAGGTCAACTATGACATCGGTGACAGAACTTCTAGCCGTGAAGTTAGCTTTGGAAGAGTGGAGGCATTGGCTGGAGGGAGCCAAACACCCGTTTCTGGTCCTTACTGACCATAAGAATCTAGAATATCTCCGTGCTGCTAAAAGACTGAATCCAAGACAAGCCCGCTGGGCCATGTTCTTCTCCCGACTTCACTACACCATCTCCTATCGTCCAGGTTCAAAGAACGTGAAAGCTGATGCCCTCTCCCGTCTCCATGCTCCAGAAGAAAAGTCAGAAGAACCTGAGTCGATCATTCCAAGTTCCCTCATCGTCAGTCCGATCATGTGGTCGGAGGAGACCATCCCTTCCTCCAATGCCTCCACGAACCCTCCGCCGGGTTGCCCGCCAGGCTTGCTCTACATCACCCGGTCACGACGCACTCCAACCATCCATTCAGCCCACACGTCACTTGGCACTGGTCACCCGGGGGTCAATGAAACCCTCTCGTTGCTAAAAGAACACTTCTGGTGGCCAAACATGGCAGCGGATGTCAGAAGGTACGTGCAGGGCTGCAGGGAATGTGCCATCTCGAAGATCCCACGCCATCTACCATCCGGCAAACTCCATCCTCTGCCCATTCCAAATCGACCCTGGTCACACCTAGGAGTCGATTTCATAACCGACCTTCCAGCATCTGTTGGATTTACCTGCATCCTTGTAATCATCGATCGTTTCTCCAAGTCATGTCGTCTAATCCCACTGAAAGGTTTAACCACTGCCACGGAAACTGCTGAGCTGTTGTTCAACCATGTATTCCGGTAATTCGGAATTCCTGAGGATATTGTTTCCGATAGAGGACCGCAGTTCATCTCTCGAGTATGGAAGGCTTTCCACTCGCTCCTAGGTGTGGCCGTCAGTCTGACTTCTGGATACCATCCGCAGTCGAATGGGCAGACGGAGAGGAAAATCCAGGAGATTGGCCGCTTCCTCCGTACCTTCTGTCATGACCACCAGAACTCTTGGAACCAGTACTTGGGTTGGGCCGAGTATGCGCAGAACTCCCTACGGCAACCGACTACAGGACTCACTTTCCAGTGCGTACTCGGTTACCAACCCCCACTGTTCCCCTGGAACAGGGAACCATCGGACGTACCAGCTGTGGATTACTGGTTCCGAGAGAGCGAGAGGGTCTGGGACTCAGCACACCACCAGTTGCAACGAGCCCTGCGCAGACGCAGAATGACGGCTGACCTTCGTCGCTCCAACACTCCAGTATACCAGCCCGGACAGGAGGTTTGGCTGTCGACACGGGACATCAGACTGCGTCTGCCTTGCAAAAAAGCTGAGTCCCAGGTTCATTGGCCCATTCCCCATCATCAAGCAGATCAACCCGGTCACCTATCAGCTCCAACTTCCTCCTGGGTATCGTATTCACCCCACAGTCCACGTCTCACTACTCAAACCTCACCACCCTTCTGTTTCTGTCTCCACAGGGCCTGACGTGACAGCCGCCGAACCCCCCCTTCCACTCATCCTGGAGGACGGCGCAGCATACGAGGTTCACGAGATCTTGGACTCTCGGCGCCGTGGTGGTCAGCTGGAGTACCTCGTGGACTGGGAAGGCTATGGCCCTGAAGAGCGTTCCTGGGTTCCAAGAAGCGACATCCTCGATCCTAACCTGCTTCAAACCTTCCACGACAGCCACCCTGACAGACCTGCCCTGCGTGGAAGAGGACGACCACCACGACGTCGGGGTCCTCGGCACTCAGGAGCGGGCCGTGGAGGGGGGGGGGGTACTGTCACAGACACGTCAGGCTCCACCATCCACCAATCACAACGCACTCAATCACCGGAATACTGATCACCGCCACCTGCACGTCATTAACGCACTCATCAGCACCACTACAAAGAGCACTCACACACAGCACTCCATGTCCGGTCTCGTTCGCAGATACTTACATGTATGCTTACCTCAAGGACTCCCCGCTCTCTACTTACCTGTCTCCTGTGTATCCCGTTCTCCCAGTGTGTTCCTTGTTCATGTGGGAGTGCTCCTTTGTCTCCAGCGATCTCCAGCTCCAGCGATTCCAAAGACTCATTCATCTGAAAACAGAAAGGACTGTAACTATCTCTATCCATCTCATCCATCAGCATTATTGTCGTCACTTCACTCCTGCACTGCTGTCTATGCTCACTGGTTCAAATAAACACTCCTTACTTGTACATCTCTGTGTCCGACCCCTCTGTACCGTAACAGGTCTAAAGGAACAAATACATAAATTACAGTAACTCTCAGAATAGGTACTTATTTAACACGGTACCATAACAACATAATTACAGTAACACTTTAGGGTCTTTTAACTAGTTGCTTGTTCGCATGCATATTACTAGAATATTGGCTATTTATTAAGCACATATTAATGCCTTACTCTGCATGACCTTATTCTATTCTTAATCCTACCCAATTCCTAAACTTAACAACTAACTGACTAACTATTAATAAGCAGTAAATTAGGAGTTTATTAAGGGAAAAGTCCTAGTTAATATTTTGTGTTCCTTATACTAAAGCGTTACCATAATTACAAACAATTTCCTATGAAGAAGTTACATCAACATGACTTGCAATAATATCAGCAACACATGCACAATAGACACAGATTATACTATCAAATCTGTATCCTCAACAACATAAATATTGTAAGGATGGATTTAACCATGACTGAATTCAAGATTCCTATCCTGTAATAAAACAATAAAACTCTCTAATCTGAAGAGAGGATCTGCGAGAAAGAGCACAGGACAACACCTGGTTCAGCCTCTCTTCCCCCCCATGCTGAGTTCCTGACTCATCACACCCTCTCCTTCCCTTCAGGCCATGCAAGTCTCACAAATCTGCTATCTTAGCTCTTTTAAGTGACATCAATGTAAATACTTCTGGTGCGACTGGTAAGATGGTTTCACTCCCACACAGGGTTGGGGAGTAACGAAATACATGTAACGACGTTAGGTATTTAAAATACAAAATTTGAGTAACTGTATTTCGTTAAATAGATGGTTATCAAATTACAGTTACATTCAAAAAGTATTTTAGATTACCAAAGTGATTACTTTGAATTTGAATGTCATTTATTTCATTTAATAGGCTATTAACGTAAGCTGTTTGAGGATTTTTAACCAACGAACCAATTGTTGATGTTCGGATATTAGCAACCTGCAGAGTGCAGACATGAGATCGAATGCAAAAAATGGATGGGAAAACAGGGCATAATGCATTTCTCTAGTGGAAATTCAAAGACAGTTTTACTTATAAACATGAAAAAGGACGTACAGTAACATCATAGTACAATGCAAGCTGTGTCTACCTGCAACAAAACTTCTGTCGGCTTCAAAGGATTCAACATCTAATCTGAAAAATCTTGAGGTAGGCCTAAACTGTTCTTGGTCTTTGAAAATGTTATTTTCCTTATTTGCTCCTTATTTTCCTATTTACTCATACGTTGAGCTTTGTATGGTTATCATTAGCCTACATTTAATATTTATAAGAATTTATTAGGTCTTTGAAAAATAACACGAAATCCTCATATAATTAACATCCACTTAACCATGCATTAAATAATGTTTTGTAAAGCCAATTTCTTGGTGTACTTTATAGACAAACTTTTAAATCTTAATAATTCATTCCAAATGTTTAGGTATATGGCACGTACTCGAGTTTATGATCAAAAATAGAGATGCATTAGTTCACTGGTCATAAATCCAAAGGCTTTTTAGTTTTATTTTGGTTTATCTTCATTCTGGGCTTGCAAACAAAATGCTTTGTAATAATTTCCCAAAATTTCAGGAAATATTGAAGCCTGTCAACAGGACGTTAACACAGGCACACGCTGAATACAGACACAAAGAGGAGAACAGACGAAAATACTGCACCATGCACAAGCTCACTGTTCGCGAAAAAAAGTCAGACCATGCTGTTTTTGCTGTTAATCTTGAAATTATACAATAATTTAAATGAAAAACAACTGATCATGCTCATGTTCATAACATCTTTGTTGGGATTGTGATAAAAATGCAGTTTGCCTCTAATATCAAAGAGCTACACATATTTTTTGAACAAATAAACAACAAATAAATTTGCTTTAAAAAAATCTGCTACCAGTATCAGAATCGGCCAATTTGCTTCTATTGGACATGAAAAATCAAAATAGGTGCATTACTAATAACAATAATAAAAAAAAAATAAAAAAAAATAATTAATTAAATTAAATAAATAGATTATTTAAAAAATCAAACTTTGTTGTTTATATGGTTAGTATTAATGCAGCTATCAGTGCACTAAGGTTAAATATTAGTATAAACATATTTATACTAGGGATAGTTCACACAAAATGATCATATTTTTTTCCAAACCTGTAAAATGTGGTGGTGGAGAGATGCAAAAAACTGTTGAGAAACCGTAGGTGAGTCAGCTTTGAATATAGGCCTTCTCTCGAGATATTAGGTAGATCATTTCATTTCATTTTCTTTATAAACATTCTAAATGTTACAAACTTTGTTAATAAAACCACTTTGTCAATTCGGCTCTATACACCTATAAAACAACCTATATTATTAACAATATTTTATTTGTTGTTATTTAATATTTTGTTATCTCTCTGATGCACATTTTTACAAATATAAAAATATAATTTAGGAATGATATATCAATAGTAATTATATATGGATGTGATGTTAAAAGAAACAAATATTTTCTTAATTTGGTTATTGAGATATTGAAATTCTTTACCAACACATAGGTTATGTCTATTAAACTGCAGATATATATTTTGTAACTGATGTTAAAAATACAATTTAGTGGAAAAACAAATCCTGATGGGTAGAGGTCATTTTTATTTACAGGTTGTAAACTTAAAACAGAACATCTAGTTAATATGGTCCTTTGTGTTAAGTATTTCAAAGTATTCCAAAGTATTTAGATTAAGTTACTAAACTTGAGTAATGTAACAAAATACATTACAGATTACTTTTTAAAGCATGTATTTTGTAATCTGTAGTGAAATACATTCTAAAGGTAACCTTCCCAACCCTGCTCCCACATCAATAGAACAGACAAGAATAAAGAAAACAAAACCTGATCTCCTGGTGTGGGAGATGCCCCAGTCCTTATTAACCATTTGTTTTGATCCCCAAAACCAGGCATGTAACCCTTTGGGGCACGAGAAAAGGTCCAGCAAAAGCTGCATAAATATTTGGGTGCTTAATGTTTACAGTCCTTTTGTTAAGACTTGGGATATTTAAAGGGATTTGGCAAACCACTCAAGGAAGCATCTGCATTCAGAACTTCCCGCACAATTGCTGTGTGTATCTCTCTATTTGCCAGGTATGCTGACTCTTTGAAATTGACTTTTCTAAAGCGATACCGGGACCGCAGTGAACGCAGCATCACCCCTGGGCTCTTGCCACCAGTAAAAAGGGTCTAGCGACACCCCTGGCAGAAACACTGACTGCATGTGAGAAGCCGCCCATTCACATGCGTCCGAACGCACAAAAAAAAAAAAGTCAGAGGCCTCTTATCAGTGCTAATGATAATAGACATCAAAGCACTGATGAGCTCACTTGGCACTGAACTAATTAGGTCCTCATATTAACCAGGCGATTCCATCAGCATGATTGGCCCAAACAAGCTCACGGATGGATCTCAATCCATACAAAAGCATTCAAAGGTGACAGAGTCTTAACGTCAACATGTGGTTTCCTGCTAATTTTAGTCATTTTTTTGTCAGGCCTTTGTTTCAGAAGCTAATGTGGGTCGGCTGCTTCAAAGACATGGTAATGGGCCATGCGCTGATGTCAAGAGACCAATTACACTCACGAGCGGCTCCTCAGATTCACAGAGAAACAGATCAGTCTGAACGCGGCTGAAGCCGAAAGCGAAGAAGCACGTTCTGTGGATGATTCTCACTGGAACACTCAATATTCCCACAGATGGACGAAAAGGGCAAAAGAGAGAGCGACTAAGTGTAATTTAGCATTATGAACACTCGTTTTATTAATTCACAGTCTTAAACAGTGTACAGCTTTATGCACAATTTTAGGCACCCCTCTGAGGCTGCATGATAATTTGCTGTCTTTTTAAGAAAAGATGATAGTGATATGCCATTCAGTTTTTAGAAAATGCTGAATAATGTGATGTTTTTCTGACAAAAATTGAACAAATTGAACAATTTTATGAAATAAATTCAAATGTAAAAAAAAAAAATGCTGTGCAAAAGTTTGGCCACCCTTTCAGTTGTGTTGATTTGAATACCTGTAGTCACTTAATGCTGATTGATTGCAACTCCCTAATGACTTAAAAACTAGGATAATTCATCAGTATGAATTAGGAGAAGAATACAAAAAGTTATCACAAAGGTTGAAGGTCTCTTTATCCACAGTCAGAAGAATAGTTAGAAAATGGAGGTCCACAGGAACAGTCCTTGTGAAGGAAAGAAGAAAAATATCTGAATAGCAAAGGCAAAGAATGGTTAGAATAGTTAAAGACAAACCACAGACCACCTCCAAAGAGCTCCAAGAACATCTTGCGGCTGATGGTGTCACTGACTACGTTTACATGGACAGCAGTAATCCGATATTAATACGATTCAGACAATACTCTGATTAAGAAAGGACCATGTAAACAGCAATGTTTTATTACCTTAATCCGACTTAAGTCATACTCGAAGTAAACACAAATCGAATTAAGACAGGTGGAGTATTCCTATTTTATTGGAGTGCATTATAGACATGTACACACCTTAATCACACTATTAACGTCATGTGGGTAATTTCGCCGCATTTTGACACAGGACACATAATACACACACGGCAGTGGTCAACCGTTTGACGGCAAACCAGAGAGCAAGCTTCAAGCAAGAAGCCACAAATCAAATTCCTCTCAGCTCATCTCTCATCCAGTAGGCTACCTCTGAGTTTGTCAGGGTGGCATGAATGAAAGTTGCCGAATTAAAGTACTGGAGTTGCTAGAGAATTTGTATCCACCGTTGTCTATTTACAGAGCCCCACACATGAGAGGGAAAATAAATAGTAGCCTAGGATAAATCGTGCGAACGACTTACTAATTTGTTTCCTTAATTTATAAATCATGCGCATCATTTATAAATCGAGGGAACAAATTAGTAATTCGTGCGCACAATTTTTTTTTTTTTTCTTGCATGTCATGTGCGGGGCTCCGTATCTCCGTATCTATATGCACATATTGCATGTCAAATAATTAACTGCACTTGAAGCTTTCGTAAGATTAAAAATGAAACACACAAAACTGGCACGAACTGTGTGGTGATACATGAAATTCTGTAGAGAACGTCGGACGGCGTGCCGTGGGGACGTAATGACGTTTGCCATTAATCGATCTATGTTCTATAACATGTAAAACGGGAACATGAAAGGAATATTCTAAAAGCAACTCATGTAAACACCTTAATCATAATATTGTCTTATTCAGAATAAGGTCAGTAATTAGATTACTGCTGTCCATGTAAACGTAGTCATTGTACATCGTTCCACAGTCCAGCGTACTTTGCACAAGGAACAGCTCAGTGGAAGGGTGATGCAGAAAAAGTCTTTTCTGCATACTGCCAACAAGCAGAGTCATTTGAGGTATGTAAAGGCTCATCTGGACAAGCCAGAATCATTTTGGAATAATGTGTTGTGGACAGATGAAACTAAGATAGAGTTATTTGGTCACAATCAGAAGCACTTTGTATGGTGGAAGGAGAAGAACCTGCTCCCCTCTGTAAAATTTGGTGGAAGGTCCATCATACTATGGGGCTGTGTGGCAAGCACAGGTACTGGAAACCTTGTCAAAGTTGAAGGTCCCATGGATTCCACCCAGAATCAGCAGATTCTTAGGAAAAATGTTCAAGAATCAGTCAAGAGGTTGAAGTTACGCCTGGGTTGGTTGTTTCAGCAGGACAATGATCAAAAGCATTGTTCCAAATCTACCAAGGAATTCATGTACAGACACAGATACAATGTTCTAGAATGGTCATCCCAGTCCCCAGACTTAAATATCATCGAAAATCTATGGAATGATTTGAAGCGGGCTCGCCACACTCATAAAACCATCAAACCTGACTGAACTGGAGACATTTTGCAAGGAAGAATGGTCCAAAATACTTGCTTCCAGAATTCAGGGAATTATCAGTGGCTATAAGAAGCGAATACAGGCTGTTATTTCAGCAAAAGGAGGCTCTACTAAATATTGATGAGATAATTCCATTGAGGTGCCGAAGTTTTTGCACCTGTCTGTTTTTGTTATGACTCACATTGTGTTGTTTCTGTTGATTCAATAAATGTTATTTCAGAACTGAAATCTTACTGTTTCCAAAGGTTATAAATTATATTCAAATGAAGTTGCTGCTTCAAAAGCCCAGCAGATTATAAACTGAAATTATCAGTGGTGCCCAAACGTAAACATTAAAACTGTAGTTCATAGTTTAACACGTAACAAGACATGCTTCACATTTGCTGAAGAAGTGAGTTGTGCTTCGCCTGATCGGTCATTGCTATGCAGTTGCTAAGGTTTTCGGAGTGGTTGCTGGTTTCTTGTCTGGTGTGAAAAGAGTTTCCTTAATTCTGTGATCTTCTTTGCAGCTGTTTTCTGTTGCAGCAGGTGAAAAGGCAGCAGGTGTCTGATCACTTAATTTAGTAGCAGCGCACTCTCCTCAATACACATAACATGAAGAATTCAAAAGTTTGGGATCAGTATGATTTTTATTTTTAATTTTATTTTTAAATGAATTATTTTATTTAAAAGTGACAGTAAAGACATTAATCACGTATTTCTATTTCCAATAAATGCTGTCCTTTTGAACTTTCCAATTTAAAGAATCCTGAAAAATAAAATAATGGTTTCCACAAAAATATGAAGCTGCACAATAGAAATAAGAAATGTCTAAGTCGAGTTACAACTCAAGTCCACAACCCTGAACATCAGTCAGTATCAATGGAGCTGATGAATTCAAGGATGTTTTGTGCTTTTTGTTGGTTTGTGTCTCTCTAAAACACTCATCCTGTTTAATACAATGACAATCAGTCAAATAATAAGGTCAAAAATACATCCTCATGTGAAGCTGGGCCACACTAAAAGATTTTTAAAATCTTATAAGATTTCCAAAATGTGAGAGACCACAAACATGATGATAAGAAATCATAGATTTAACCATTTTGTTTCTCTAGTGCGTGGAGTGCGAAGATGTGACTAGAAAAGTAAACCACACACTAACAGATTCCATTCACAAACAACCAGAGTACTGTCTGTGAACACAGGAAATCCCACAAAATCTCTCGCACCAAACGTGACTTTTGAGTAAACAAACATGGCAGACGACCGGCAAGAAGAAATGGCACTTATAGTGTATGGACTGCTTTTTACAGAAAATTTGCATCGAAAAAAAAGAAAAATGGGTAACACTTTATAATAGCGTTCAGTTATAAGTCACTTATAAATTATTAGTTAATGATGAATGAATCATTTACAAAACATGACTATATATTCATTATTTATTAATAAGTGATATACTAACATTTTATGAATGTTTTATTAATTCAGTTATAAGTCACTTATATATTTTATTAGATAATGATCAACAAATCATTTACAAAACATGACAATATGGGTTCATAAATGATTAATAAGTGTTATGCTAATGATTTACAAATGTTTTGTAAGTTATCTTAAAATAATATCTTAAATAAATCAAACAGATCATTAGTAGATGGTTTATAAGTTATTAGTTGATACATTATTTATCACTGATAAATCAATGAAGTATTTATGACAAAATTGTTTTAGTATCTCAATAAACAATTGTTAATCATGAAGAAATGATGAACAAACCATTAGTAAATGATCAGTATATGATTTATTGATGTTGTAAGCTGGTCTGTGTTCAAAAGCACAAACATGCAGGTATGCTAAAGCACTATTTTTAAGAAGAGTAATTTATTTGTTTTAAAATGGGATAAACATTTATAAAGTCAGTTTCAGTCCCCTAACAGTCAGGAGATTGCAGTGGGTTATGTTAAATCCTTTCACTCATCAGCACAGACTTGTGTTCTGTGTGGAGTGTGTGGGATCTAGTGATAAAGTTAACTTCTGAACCGGTGCACAGAGTTAAAGAATCCATTTGTGTCAGAGAAGACAGCAGTCTATACCCTCATCAGTCAGCACTTACACTGCAGTGCACACTAAAAAGTGTTCAACACCTGTTATAGACGATGTGTAAATGCATGAATAAATAATTTACAAAGCTTTCTACATCCCCTATTCTAAAGTGTAAACTATTCATCACTTGTATTTGTGTTACATATAATTTGTAGACCTTTCTTACCTGTTACAAATTATTTGTATATGTATACAAGTCATTTATAACGCTATGTGCATTCCCAATTCTAAAGTGTAAACGATTCATCACTTATATGTGTTACATATCATTCGAAGATCTTCCTGTTACATGATCCATCTCATTCCATCACTTAACCCAAGCCTAAACTTTACATAATAATTTTTTTTAAATAAATTAACACTCTGCCACCATTTAATCAGCACTTAATCATTTATTTAGTTTTTCATGGGACAGCTCCTTACCATAACATGAAAACACACCATAAACTGATCATAAACGTAGTCAATTATTTCCTGCATTTTATTTCAAGTCTTCAGAAGTCGTATGATACCACCTTGTGAGGAAAAGATTCTTATTCTGTAATATAATCATTAAGCATTAATAATCGTACATATCCGCTGTCTCATCCATTAAAACTTTCAAAATTGGCGCATCAAACAATACGACACAGGTTTGTGGCAGTGACGTCAAACCTTGCTCCTTATTGGCTGTCACTTGTGATTTGCGTAGAGTGTTTGCGACATGCCGAATTTGAGTTGCTGTGTTGAGTGAGATCAAAGAGTATAGAACCCAAGAGGTGACACTCTGATACTTTTTGGGCAACAGCCACTAGATGCCGCCATTATGGGGTGAAAATACTAACTGGACCATAGAATCCTTCACATCTTATGCACCCAAAATCGTCGAATTTCACTGTAGAGGTCTGTGCGGGACTGTTTTTTTTTCGTCCCGCTCCCGCAAGGTTCTATTCCGAACGCACCCGCTCCCGCCTAAAATTCACTCTGTGTTCACCCACTACCCGCATATAGTGATTTTCTTCCCGACCCCACGGGTCCCGCTAAATTTAGATCGTTTCCAGAATCTCGCATTTAAACTTCTCCTAAAGAGAGAGAGTGATTGAGGATAACAAATATAAAATGTTGCATAGCATATACAAGTTTTTTATTTGTTATTTGTATGATGCTGTCAACACCCTAAAAAATGTCACAAAGAGGCTAAATATCACAGAGAAAATTAGGCTAAATTAAATAGCCTACAACATAACCTCAAAACTATAGGCTAAGCCAAAAATACATAAACGAAAACTGTTGGCTTACTAGCTATACTGCAAAATGAAATCTTTTTTAGCATCCATGCAAGAACAGAATGACGCTGACTGACGACCATTTCAGACTGTTTCTCTCCTCCAAAATCTGATCACAAAAGTTGAATGTTCTCTGAAGGTGCACTCGCGCAGACCTCTAATGCAAAGAACATCTTGTCAGGTTTCTCAGGACAGGGAACTGGGGACTGTGTAAATGCCACCACTGCAGAAAGTTTTGTTCACTTCAAGTTCAAGCATAATGCGCTGATGTCAAAGCATCTCGGGAGCGACCGGGTTATTGTCAGACCGCCCGCTCCCGCCTAAAGTACACTAGTTACCGCCTTTCATTCAAAATTTAATCCCGCGCAGCAAGAAATCTCATCGGGTCACGCGGTTCCCGTGAGACAGCCGCGGGAATGCAGACCTCTATTTCACTGCCAAATCAGAAGCACAAAAGAACATTTTTCAAATGAAATCATCAGTAAATCTTAAGGCACCTACAGTAAATGTTGTATTGTCTTATATATGTTTTATTTTACCAGTTGTGGAATCCAACCATTCAACCATCTGAGGTAACCTAGTTAGCCTACTGTGTTAAGTATTTCCATTTTATGCAACTTTACACATTAATTCATAGTAAATTAATAATTAATAAATTTAAGATCATCATGTTTGCAGCAAACAATATATTTCAGACCTAGTGGAGTAATAAGAGTATCACTCCACTAAGTCTTAATTGATTATATATATATATTGTACGTTTTAATGGATCACGCTACAAACATAATGATCTTATAATGCATGATGCATTGCTGTGTCCGTTATCACATAATTCCCAACGGACTTTAGACAACACTGCAAAATCAAGCTGTTATATTCATGTATTTATTGTCCAGCATTCCCAATTTTTCTGATGCATGTCCTTAATTTAATTTCATTTGTTGGTATTAATTCAGTGTTTATAATGCTAATACTAGATCTTTTAAATCATTTTAACCCAAACTGACTGGGTTTCTAGAGAGCAAAAAGGTTTTGTGAAAAAAAGTGGAAGACTTAAACACAAAGTCAGTAAAATAAACTGTTAAAAGGATTTGATGATCACTAGTGATAGTATTTTATTCTGTGTTGTCATCATTCAGGTTGGATTTCAGCTTTAATGTACGTTTTTTTTTAACAAAGCAGCTGATATTGCCATAGAGACTAGTGGACTGCTAGGGCCGCTGCTGGGTGCTGGTGTTGCAATGCAACGTTCTATTGAGTGTCGCTTCTTGTTAGTGTATATTCTTTGGTGAGATGTAGCGTGACGATTTGAAGGATGGAAATGCTGTCAGAGCGCTGGTAATGTAGCACACGCGTCGTTTTGTCTGTTCTTTATACTGCTTTTTGTAATGTTTTATTTAAATTATTGTGATTACATTTATCTGCCTGTTACACTTTGTATATTGTCAAAATGGTTGACAATGCTTAAGGTTGCTTAAGGTTATTTGGTGGAGTAGGGAGCTTAAAATTATTCTTTTATAAACTAATATAACACTCACTGTAAATATATATTGCGTTTTTATTTTTGTGAAGTGGATAAAAACTGGTCATGTTTAGGTATAAGGGGTGAGTTATGGGCTCAAAGATATCTATGTAATAGTAAAATATATTTGCATAAAGATATTATAATTTTTATATAAAAATATATTATTTAAATATCATATAAGGGATTCGTATATATTTGATATCCTGTAACTGAAAGGTATACTAGAACCTTTGCATATGGCAAATAAATGGTAAATTTACAAATTGCAGTTTGTACATAATTTATAAAGAAGATCTGCAAATGATGTGTAACACATAGCGATGAATAGTTTACACTTTAGAATAGGGGATGCAGAAAGCATTATAAATTACTTGTATACTGTGGCAAGGGGGGCGTGGTTTAGCGAAGTCTGCAGCGGGAGAGAGAGGCAGGAGACGAGCGGTGAGTGAGTGGGGTAAATGCAAATGATGAACACCTGTCTCTTGTTTCAGTAATTGGCGTGGAGAGAGTATATGACGCCAGGAGAAACAGGAGTGGGAGAGAGAGAGAAGGACGACTGACTGCTCACCCACCGGATGCTGGAGAGATATTACTGGAGTTAATTGTGATACGAGTTTTGACCGTGTTTGTGCCTGTATGCACCCCTGTTTTGCTATTTTTGAGTTAATAAAAGCAGTCAGTACGTCCAGCCGACCCTGTCTTCTCCCTTCCTGACATTGAACTTTGCTACACTGGTGCCGAAACCCGGGAAGGAAGAAGGAAGCCGCCGCCATGCAAGCGCCCTCCGGAACGCCATTTGCGGAGATTATCAGCAGCCTCGCGGGCCTACAGCAAGAACAACATCAGGCCCTGCTGGACTTGCGGAGGGACCAAGAAAGGTCTTTCCAAGTGATTGTCCAAGCCCAGCAGGAGGACCGCGAGAGGTTCCGGAGCTGGATTGACCGGGAGGTTCGACCGGAGGCCATGGAACATCGCGCTGTGCCCGCCCACCTGCCCTGCAACAAAATGGGATCTACGGACGACCCGGAGGCGTTCCTGGACTTATTTGAAACAACGGCCAAGCTGTCAGGCTGGCCGCGGGACCAGTGGCCGATGCGCCTGGTCCCGCTGCTCTCCGGGGAGTCCCAGATAGCGGCACAGCAGCTTCCGGTCCAGAATCTCCTGGTCTTCGATGACCTGAAGAGGGCCATCCTCCAGCGGGTCGGCCGGAGCCCCGAGGAACATCGGCAGCGCTTCCGCTCGCTGGAGCTGGCTGAGTCCGGCCGACCCTTTGTGATGGCCCAACAGATCCGGGACTCCTGCCGCAAATGGCTGTTGGCTGAGGGAAGCGACGTGGAGAAGATCGTCAATCGAGTGGTGCTGGAGCAGTTTATCACTCGGCTGCCGAGGAAGACAGCCGAGTGGGTCCAGTGCCACCGCCCCACGTCGCTGGACTCGGCCATCCATCTCGAGGAGGACCATATGGTGGCGTGCCCCGGGGTCGGCGAACCCCTTCCAGCTGCTTCTCTCTCTCCCTCTCCATCTTCTGTCCCTCTCTCTCGTCCTGTCCCTCTCCCCAGGTCACGGCCGCCTGGCTATCCGTGTGTCGGGGCGGGTCTGACCAGAGCCAGTTCGCGGCTCCACGTGCCCCGCCCAGGAGGGCGGGACTGGCTTCCACGGGACAGAACCCCACTCCTCTTTCTCCGCTTTCTCCGCGCCAATCATTTACCCCACTCCCTGCCACTGGGGCGGCGGGGAGGTCTGGGCCGGCCTGTTGGCGTTGCGGGGACCCGGAGCATTTCATAGACAGATGCCCGGTGATGGAGGTTGGGGCAATGGTCCGGGTCCCGGACGCCCCGCAGGCTGCCCCCGGTCAAGCTGGCTGGTACCAAATACCTGTGAGTATCAAGGGGGGTACCTATCAGGCTTTGGTGGATTCAGGCTGTAACCAAACCTCGATCCATCCAAGTCTGATTTCATCAGGGGCATTGGATACAAGCCTCGTGGTTAAGGTGCGGTGCGTGCATGGGGATGTGGTGGAGTACCCGGTAGTGTCGGTTGTTATCCAATTCAGGGGACAAAAGCATAGTGTTGAGGTGGCAGTTAATTCGCACCTCCGGCATCCCTTAATTCTGGGAACAAATTGGCCAGCATTTTCTAAATTATTGGGGTATTTATGCACGGATGCCTCTTGGGGAACAAATGCGGTGGATGTGGAGGCGCGCGTACAGGCGGGAGAGACTGATCGGGGACCACTGAGTGCTGCTTCAGGGGAACAGAGTGAAATCGAGAGAATAATTCTCTCGGAGCGCGATGACTTTCCCCTGGAGCAGTCTCAGGATGAGACGTTGAAACGTGCTTTTGATCAGGTCCAAGTCATCGACGGCCAGCCTCTCCAGCCGGGACGCGCGCTTACCCATCCATATTTTGCAGTGATAAAAAATCGGTTGTACCGGGTGACCCAAGACACCCAGACAAAAGAAGTTACAACCCAGTTGTTAGTTCCAAGGAGCCGCCGGGAAATGCTTTTCCAGGCGGCTCATTCTAATCCTATGGCTGGACACTTAGGACAAGCCACAACACTAAATCGCCTCATGACCCGATTCTTTTGGCCGGGCATTCACGAGAACGTGCGCAGGTGGTGCGCGTCTTGTCGCAAATGTCAGCTGGTGAATCCACCGGCCACCCCAAAAGCGCCTTTGCGCCCCCTTCCATTAATGCAGGTCCCCTTCAAGAGAATTGGTATGGACCTCATCGGGCCATTAGAGCGATCAGCCAGAGGACATCGCTTTGCATTAGTCATCGTGGATTATGCAACCCGATATCCTGAAGCAGTGGCTCTCCGCAACATTTCTGCTAAGAGTGTTGCGGACGCACTGTTCAGTTTAATCTCCCGGGTGGGGATTCCAAAAGAAATCCTCACCGATCAAGGCACGGCATTTATGTCACGTACGTTACGCGAACTGTACGAATTGTTGGGCATTAAAGTGATCCGTACCAGCGTCTTTCACCCACAAACGGACGGGCTGGTCGAACGTTTTAATCGCACGCTTAAAACCATGATTCGTAAATTCGTTCAAGAGGATGCCAAGAATTGGGATAAATGGTTGGAACCCCTGTTGTTCGCTGTGCGAGAAGTCCCGCAAGCCTCCACGGGGTTTTCCCCCTTCGAGCTTCTCTACGGACGCCAGCCCCACGGGGTTCTGGATGTTCTACGAGAAACTTGGGAGGACGGACCATCTCCAAGTAAGAACGAAATTCAGTATGTCATGGACTTGAGAACAAAACTCCACACTTTGGGGCGGCTGTCAACGGAGAATTTGTTACAAGGCCAAGACAGACAGAGCCGGCTGTATAACAGGAGAACTAATTTACGTAAATTTGCACCGGGAGAGACAGTGCTTGTATTGCTTCCTACGTCAAGCTCCAAATTACTAGCAAAGGACCCTTTGAGGTCACACGGCAAATTGGAGATCTCGATTATGAGGTAATACGGTCTGATAGGAGGGGGGCACGTCAGATATATCACCTCAATCTCCTCAAAAAGTGGAGAGGATGATCTCGGGCCAGAGGCGATTTCCAAACCCCAATCTATCGCGCTGGCCCCAGGAGGAGATCATCTCTCGCCCTCCCAGCTCACTGACCTCACTAAATTACAAGCAGAGTTTGTGGACGTGTTCTCCCCCCTACCGGGCCGTACTAATCTGATTCAGCACCATATCGAGACAGAGCCGGGCGTGGTGGTTCGCAGCCGGCCGTATCGCTTGCCTGAACACAAGAAAAAAGTGGTTCAGGCAGAATTAGAGGCAATGCTTGACATGGGTGTAATAGAAGAATCCAACAGCAACTGGGCGAGCCCGATAGTTTTAGTTCCGAAAACGGACGGCTCCGTTCGGTTCTGCGTGGATTATCGCAAGGTGAATGCTGTGTCGAAATTCGACGCGTATCCAATGCCACGGGTGGACGAACTGCTTGATCGGCTTGGTACGGCTCGTTTTTATTCGACACTGGACTTAACAAAGGGATATTGGCAGATCCCCTTGTCTCCATTATCTAAAGAAAAGTCAGCTTTCACGACGCCATTCGGATTACACCAATTTGTCACTCTTCCGTTCGGGCTGTTCGGGGCTCCGGCTACCTTTCAGCGTCTCATGGACAAGATTTTACGGCCCCATGCTGCATATGCTGCTGCCTATTTAGATGACATAATTATATTTAGTCACGACTGGCAGCGGCATGTGCAGCATTTGCGGGCCGTACTGAGGTCGCTGAGAGGGGCTGGGCTCACGGCCAACCCGAAGAAGTGTGCAATTGGGCGTGTGGAAGTAAGGTATCTGGGCTTCCACTTGGGACATGGGCAGGTGCGTCCCCAAATTGATAAGACGGCAGCGGTTGCGACCTGTCCGCGTCCCAAGACCAAAAAGGAGGTGAGACAGTTCCTGGGGCTGGCGGGATATTATAGAAGGTTTGTACCTAATTATTCGGACCTCACCAGCCCTTTGACTGATCTCACTAAAAAGGAGGCGCCAGATACGGTCCAGTGGACGGAGCCGTGCCAGCAGGCCTTTACCCAGGTGAAGGCTGCTTTATGTGGCGGGCCGTTATTACACTCTCCTGATTTCTCTCTCCCATTTCTGCTGCAGACAGACGCGTCGGACAGGGGGCTGGGTGCTGTCCTGTCCCAGGAGATAGAGGGGGAGGAACGGCCGGTGCTGTACATCAGTCGGAAGCTCTCGAAGAGAGAGACGAAGTACAGCACCATTGAAAAGGAGTGTCTGGCCATCAGGTGGGCCGTCCTCACCCTCCGTTATTATCTCCTGGGACGGGAATTCACCCTCTGCTCGGA
>RJVU01042615.1:2083-40658 GCA_003731715.1 Anabarilius grahami | reverse complement strand
TTCAATCCTATTCCTCCTTTGTCTCACACTTCCGTGAAGTCTTCGGCAAGCCCATCTCTGACTCTTCCATTGGTGAGAAGCTTTACAACCTTAAACAAGCATCTATGTCTGTCAATGAATATGCCTTGCAGTTTCGAACGCTGGCCGCAGCAAGTGGATGGAACGAGCAAGCTCTCATCACCACCTATCATCAGGGCTTAGAACCCAGAGTGCGGTTGCATCTCGCTGCATACGAGGATTCCATCGGCCTCGAGTGATTCATCCAACTCTCCATCCTCGTAGGTACTCGTATGCAGTCGTGTATCAAAGAACACCAGGGCCAGTCACTCACCACCACCCTCCTCCGTCGATCCGAACCCGTCAGCCCTCCAGAACCAGCCAGCGAACCAATGCAAGTTGATAGCTCCCGACTCTCTTCCGCCGAACGTCAACGAAGAATTACCCAGAATCTCTGTTTATACTGTGGCTCTTCTGGACATGCGATCTCTGCATGTTCCATCCGTCCACCTCGTCCCGTGGTGAGTGCTATTATTCCCTCCATTAAGAAAATGAAACCACTCACTACTGTAGTCAACCTTACTGCTGCTGATCTCTCTGTTCCAGTGGTGGCGCTCCTCGATTCAGGCTCAGCAGGAAACTTTATCTCAAGCACCCTCTGCCGACAACTCAAACTCAAAACCTCGCCCTCTCCGAGCATCTACCAAATCCACTCCATCACGGGCAAACCATTAAGCCGTAAGAAGGTCAGCCGATGTGTGGGTCCTCTTCAACTGCGAGTAGGAATTCTTCATGTGGAAGAGATACATTTGCTGGTTCTGGAGGAATCCACCTCTGACGTGGTTCTAGGACGCCCGTGGCTGGAGCAGCACAGTCCAACCATCTCCTGGCGGACGGGCGAAGTCCTGAAGTGGGGCGATAACTGTTTCTCTACCTGTTTCTCCGAGCTTCCTGTTCCCAAGTCTCCTCGTTCCAACAACATCACCATCTGTACCACCTCCATTGAAAGTCCTGTCGAGAAACGTTCAGTGGATATACCAGCCTGTTACGCCCCCTTCAGCGACGTCTTCTGCCCACAACAAGCCTCCAAGCTGCCTCCACACCGGCCATGGGACTGTGCCATCGATCTGTTAAAGGGTGAGCCAGTGCCCAGGGGAAGGATATACCCCCTGTCAGTACCGGAGGAGAAGGCCATGGAGGAACATATTGAAGAGGCCCTTAACCAAGGATACATCCGCCCGTCTACTTCCCCTGCTGCTTCAAGTTTCTTCTTTGTGGCTAAAAAGGACGGAGGCTTGCGGCCATGTATCGACTACCGTGCACTGAACAAGATCACCGTAAAGTTCCGGTATCCCCTTCCTCTCGTCCCAGCAGCTCTGGAACATCTCCGTGGTGCCACTGTGTTCACCAAGCTGGACCTCCGCAGCGCGTATAACCTCATCCGGATACGCGAGGGGGACGAGTGGAAGACCGCCTTCGTCACGCCCACTGGCCATTACGAATACCTCGTCATGCCATATGGCCTGGTCAACGCCCCCTCCGTATTCCAGGATTTCATCCACGAGGTGCTCCAGGAGTTTCTCCATAAATTCGTCCTGGTATACATAGATGATATCCTCATCTACTCCCGGAGCTTGGCCGAACATCGCCACCACGTTGCGGAGGTCCTTCACCGCTTACGGCAGTTTCAACTCTTCCTCAAGGCTAAAAAATGTTACTTCCATCAACCATCTGTTCAATTCCTGGGATACAACATTGATCACAGTGACATCCGGATGGACGAGAGGAAGGTGGAAGCAATCACCTCCTGGCCCACACCATCCACCATCAAAGAACTCCAGCGCTTCCTTGGCTTCGCAAATTTCTACCGCCGTTTTATCAAGAACTACAGCTCCATAGTCCATCCACTCACCAATCTACTCCGCCACCAGCCCAAGTCTCTGTCCTGGTCCCAGGAAGCCACCAACGCCTTTGAAGCCCTCAAGACAGCCTTCACCACCGCTCCCCTCCTCGTCCACCCGGATCCCGAATTTCCTTTCGTCGTGGAAGTGGATGCCTCCACCAGAGGAGTGGGAGCGGTGCTTTCACAGCAGCAGGGGACACCAAGTAGGCTCCATCCATGCACCTTCTTCTCCCGCAAGCTCAACCCGGCGGAGGTCAACTATGACATAGGTGACCGCGAGCTCCTGGCCGTCAAGCTTGCCTTGGAAGAGTGGAGGCATTGGTTGGAGGGAGCCAAACATCCTTTCCAAGTACTAACTGACCATAAGAACCTGGAATACCTCAAAGCTGCTAAAAGACTTAATCCTCGTCAAGCCCGCTGGGCAATGTTCTTCTCCAGATTCGACTTCTCCATCTCCTATCGTCCTGGCTCCAAGAATGTTAAGGCTGATGCCTTGTCCTGTCTCCACGCTCCAGAAGAAAGTAACGAAGCACCTGAACCCATACTTCCTGAATCAATCTTCGTGAGCCCCATCGAATGGTCAGAAGAGACTTTACCCTCCTCCAATGCCTCCACCAACGCTCCGCCGGGTTGTCCACCCAGCTTGCAGTATATCCCTCGGACACGACGCACTCCACTTCTTCACTCTGCGCACACGTCACTAGGCACTGGCCACCCGGGGGTCAATAAGACCCTCTCGCTGCTTAAAGAGCTCTTCTGGTGGCCCAACATGGCCCAGAAGGTAGAGGGAGTGCGCCATCTCCAAGAGCCCTCGCCATCTTCCAGCCGGCAAGCTCAATCCTCTGCCCGTTCCTGAGCGACCCTGGTCACACCTGGGAGTGGATTTTATCACGGATCTCCCAGCGTCTGATGGCCATACATGTATCCTGGTGGTGGTAGAGCGCTTCTCCAAAGCCTGTCGTCTGATTCCCCTGAGAGGTCTACCTACCGCAATGGAAACCGCAGAACTCATGTTTCAACTACATATTCCGTTACTATGGCATTCCCGAAGACATCGTTTCAGACAGAGGACCACAATTCATCTCTCGTGTCTGGAAGGCATTCCTTTCCCTCCTGGGTGTGACCGTCAGCCTGTCATCCAGATATCATCCTCAGTCGAACGGGCAGACGGAACGGAAGATGCAGGAGATCGGCCGCTTCCTGTGTACCTTCTGTCACGGCCACCAGGACTCCTGGAACCAGTACCTGGGTTGGGCCAAGTACGCACAAAACTCCCTCCGGCAACCATCTACTGGACTCACTCCATTCCAGTGCGTACTCGGTTACCAACCCCCACTGGGACGGGGAACCCTCCCCTGGGACAGGGAACCCTCCAACGTTCCTGCAGTCGACTACTGGTTTCGGGAGAGCGAGAGGGTTTGGGACTCTGCCCACCACCAACTGCAGCGAGCCCTGCGCAGACGCAGAATGACAGCAGACCTTCGCCGGTCCGACGCTCCCTCCTATCAACCGGGACAGAAGGTCTGGCTGTCAACCCGGGATATCAGACTGTGTCTGCCCTGCAAGAAGCTGAGTCCCAGATTCATTGGCCCATTCACCATCACCAAACAGATCAACCCAGTCACGTACCAACTCCAACTCCCTCCACAGTACAGAATTCATCCCACATTCCATGTGTCACTCCTCATACCTCACCACCCTTCTGTTCCTCTCTCCACAGAACCTGACGTGGCAGCCGTCGAGCCCCCCCTTCCACTCCTTCTGGATGACGGTGCAGCCTACGAGGTTCGTGAGATTCTGGACTCCCAGCGCCGTGGTGGTCTACTGGAATATCTGGTGGACTGGGAAGGCTACGGTCCTGAGGAGCGCTCTTGGGTCCCCAGAAATGACATCCTCAATCCCAATCTTCTTCAAACTTTCCACGCCAACCATCCCGACAAGCCTGCTCCACGCGGAAGAGGACGACCACCACGACGCCGGGGTCCTCGGCCCTTAGGAGCGGGCCGTGGGAGGGGGGGTACTGTCACAGACACGTCAGGTTCCACCATCCAACATTCCCAGCGCACTCAATCTCCAGAGCACCAATCACAACGCACTCAATCACCAGAGCACCAATACCAACGCACTCAATCCCCAGAATACTAATCACCGCCACCTGTTCATCATCAGCACCATAATCACCCGCTCCATAAAAGACTGACACTCACACACATTCACTGTCCAGTCTCATTTGCACTTCACTTACGTGAATGCTTACCTCAAGGACTCCATCGATCTACTTACCTGTCTCCAATGTCTCCTGTGTTCCTCTTGTGCTACTCCGTCAGTGTGTGAGTGTTCCCCGTCTCCAGTCTCCTGTGTCAGCGTCATCTTCCATTCCTACGGATATAGAAGGACAGTATTACCTCTCTGCTTTCTACACATCAGTATACTTCAGTATTACTCACCTGCATAACCATTTGACTCAGTTGAACATCAATAAATACCACTGTGTGTTTTACTCCTGCCTCCGTGTCCCTGTACTGTAACACAGAAAGCTTTGTAAATGATTTTTTCATGCATTTACACGTCATCTGTAACAGGTGTTGAACACTTTGCAGTGTGTACTGCTGTGTGAGTGTTGACTGGTGAGGGTATAGACTGCTGTCTTCTCTAACACACATGGAGTCTTTAACTCTGTGCACCTGATGTAAGCTTCAGTGGAAGGTAAAACCTGACTTTATCACTAGATCCCACACACTCCACACAGAACACAATACTGTGCTGATGAGTGAAAGGATTTAACATAACCCATTTCAATCCTCTCACTGTAAGGGGATTGAAACTGACTGTACTTTTATCCACTTCAAAACAAATAAATTACACAACCCTAGGTATTTATTTGATACAGTGGCTAAATTAACAAGAAATAAAGCTTCAACTTCTGATGTTTCCAAAGAGCACAGCAGTAATGACTTTATGAACTTCTTTACTTGCAAGATTGATAATATTAGAGAAAAAATTATAACCATGCAACCGTCTACTACAGTATTGTGTCAGACAGTGCATTGTAGTGTCCCTGAAGAAAAATCCAATTCATTTACTGCTTTAGGAGAGGAAGAATTGTCTAAACTTGTAAAATCATCAAAATCAACCACATGTATGTTAGACCCTATACCAACTAAGCTATTGAAAGAGATGCTTCCAGAGGTCATAGATCCTCTTCTTAATATTCTTAATTCATCTTTATCACTAGGATACGTACCAAAAACTTTTAAGCTGGCTGTTATTAAACCTCTTATTAAAAAACCACAACTTGATCCTAGTCAAATCTGTCAAAAATACTAGAAAAGGCAGTATCATCACAACTATGTTCCTTTTTAGAAAGAAATGGTATCCGTGAGGATTTCCAGTCAGGATTTAGACCGTACCATAGTACTGAGACTGCTCTCATTAGAGTTACTAATGATTTGCTCTTATCATCAGATCGTGGTTGTATCTCTCTATTAGTGTTACTGGATCTTAGTGCTGCATTTGACACTATTGATCACAATATTCTTCTAAATAGACTCGAAAACTATGTTGGCATTAGTGGAATTGCATTGGCGTGGTTCAAATCATACTTATCTGACCGTTATCAGTTTGTAGTAGTAAATGATGAGATGTCATATCAATCACAAGTTAAATATGGAGTACCCCAAGGCTCAGTACTATGACCGTTGCTTTTCACTCTGTACATGCTACCCTTGGGAGATATCATTAGGAAGCATGGCGTTAGTTTTCATTGTTACGCTGATGATACTCGGCTCTATATTTCTTCACGCCCTGATGAAACTTACCAATTCGCTAAATTAACAGAATGTATAGCTGATATAAAAAACTGGATGACCAGTAATTTCCTACTACTAAATTCAGAAAAAAACAGAGATTCAAATTTTTGGACCGAAAACTTCTTCACGCAATAATCTTGAATACTGTCTAACACTTGATGGCTGCTCTAAGTCTTCGTCGTCAGCTAGGAACCTGGGTGTGCTCTTTGATACCAATCTTTCATTTGAAGGCCATGTTACTAGCATCTGTAAAACCGCGTTCTTCCATCTTAAAAATATATCTAAACTACGACATATGCTCTCAATGAAAAATGCAGAACAGTTAGTTCATGCTTTCATGACCTCAAGGCTAGATTACTGTAACACTGGGTGGTTGTTCCTCCCACTTGATAAATAAACTACAGCTCGTACAAAATGCAGCAGCTAGAGTTCTTACTAGAACTAGGAAGTATGACCATATTGGCCCAGTTCTGTCATCACTGCATTGGCTTCCTGTTAAACATTGTATAGATTTTAAAATCTTGCTAATTACTTACAAAGCACTAAATGGTTTAGCTCCCCAGTACCTAAGCGAGCTCTTAATGCATTATAGTCCTTCAAGTTTATTGCGATCTCAGAATTCAGGCCAGCTGATAATACCTAGAATATCAAAATCAACTGCAGGCGGTAGATCCTTCTCCTATTTGGCACCTAAACTCTGGAACAATCTTCCTAGCATTGTTCGGGATGCAGACACACTCTGTCAGTTTAAATCTAGACTAAAAACGCATCTCTTTAACCTGGCATAAACATAACACATAACACATTATCAATTTATATTTTCAAATCCATTAAAGTTTTATTAGGCTGCATAAATTAGGTCAGCCGGAACCGGGAACACTTCCTATAACACCAGATGTACTCGTTACATCAGAAAAAGAATGGCATCTACGCTAATATTAGTCTTTCTGTTTATCCCGAGGTTTACCATAGTCAACCGGATCCGGGCCGTATCCAGCTGAGACCAAGGACCGGCGCCATGACACGACCACAACGCAGCCCTGAAGTATCAGCAGAGATCGAGTCGACTAGATCATCCATTGTGAAGACATCATCAACACGACAGCCAGTGCCACAGTTCCTCAACAAACCATCCATACCGGCGGGATGAATACGATCCTCAACTGGATGGAACTGAAATAAATACTTTGACTGTTGCGATCCTATCAGACTTATGACAGGATCGCATAGGATCCTCTGGCGAACTGGTCCCCCGACTAAGCCTGGTTTCTCCCAAGGTTTTTTTCTCCATTTAACACCTGTTTGCCATTTGTTTGCCACCTGATGTCACCTGTTGGAGTTTGGGTTCCTTGCCGCTGTCGCCTTTGGCTTGCTTAGTTGGGGACACTTGACATTTGACTTGACATTTGATATTCAACAGTATTATTGACATTTATTCAACAGTGCTTCTGATCTGCCTGCATTGACCCTATTCGGTAACACTTTATAATAACGTTCAGTTATAAGTTATTTATGAATTATTAGTTAATGATTAACAAATAATTTACAAAACATTAATATACATTTATAAATGATTGATAAGTGATATACTAATATTTGATGAATGTTTTATAAATTAAATTATAAGTCATTTATAAATGATTTGTTAATTATGAACAAATCATTTACAAAACATTATATACGTTCATAAATGATTAATACGTGTTATGCTAACAATTTACAAATGTGTTTTAAGTTATCTTAATTAAATAAATCAAACAGATCATTAGTAGATGGTTTATAAGTTATTAGTTAAGACATTATATATCACATATAATAACTGAAGTATTTATGACAAAATTGTTTTAGTATCATTATCTCAATAAACAATTGTTAATCATGAACAAATGAAGAACAGACCATTAGTGAATGATCAGAATATGATTTATTGATGAAGTTGTAAGCTGGTCTGTGTTCAAAAGCACAAACATGCATGTATGCTAAAGCACTCTTTTTAAGAAGAGTAATTTATTTGTTTTGAAGTGGATAAACATTTATAAATGCCTTACAGTCAGGTGATTCCAGTGGATTATATTAAATCCTTTCACTCATCAGCACAGACTTGTGTTCTGTGTGGAGTGTGTGGGGTCTAGTGATGAAGTCATCCTCTGATCCGGATTTACCTTCCACTGAAGCTCACATCAGGTGCACAGAGTTAAACACTCCATGTGTGTCAGAGAAGACAGCTGTCTATACCCTCACCAGTCAGCACTTACACTGCACTACACTACAAAGTGTTCAACACCTGTTACAGATGATGTGTAAACGCATGAATAAATCATTTACAAAGCTTTCTGCATACCCTATTCTAAAGTGTAAACTATTCTTCACTTGTAAAAGTGTTACGTATCATCTGTAGACATTTCTTTCCTGTTACAAATTATTTGTATATGTATACAAGTCATTTATAACACTTTCTGCATACCCTATTCTAAAGTGTAAACAATTCATCACTTATAAATGTGTTATACATCATTATAGACCTTTCTTACCTGTTACTAATTATTTGTATGTATACAAGTCATTTATAACACTTTCTGCATACCCTATTCTAAAGTGTAAACAAGTCATCACTTATAAATGTGTTACATATCATTTGCAAAGTATATCTTTCAGTTACAGGATATAAAAATCTATACGAATCCCGATATTTAAATCATATATTTTCATATAAAAATTATAATATTTTTATGCAAATATATTTTACTATTATATAGATATCTTTGAGCCCCTAACTCACCCCTTATACCTAAACATGACCACTTTTTAGCCACGTCACAAAAATAAAAACGCAGTATAGATATATTAACAGTGACTGTTATCTTAGTTGATATACTGTTGTATAAAAATAACTACTCCACCCTATAACCTTAAGCATAACCATTTTGACAATATATGTAGTGTAACAGGCAGATAAATGTACGTTAGTCACAATAATTTATTTAAAACATTACAAAAAGCAGTATAAAAAACAGACAAAATGACGCATGTGCTACATTACCAGCGATATGACAGCAAATCATAATTTTGTGTGAGAAACAGAATTAAATTAAAGTGTTTAATCGCTGCAAACATTCCTCTGATCTGCATTTCCATCCTTTTAAGAGTTGCGCTGAATCTAACACAGCAACTTAAATTTGGCATGTCGCAAACACTCTATGGTAGTCGCAAATCACATGTGACAGCCAATAAGGAGCGAGGTTTGACGTCACTGCCGCAAACCTGTGTCGTATTGTTTTAATTTGAAAGTTATGAAATGGCGGATTGATACAATTATTAATGTATAATGGTTATATTACGTTATAGGAATATTTTTCTCACACGATGGCATCGTACGACTTCTGAAGACTTGAAAATAATGCAGGAAATAATGGACTACGTTTATGATCAGTTTATGGTGCGTTTTCATGTTAGGGTGAGGAGCTGTTCCATGAAAAACAAGATAAAAATTAAATGATTAAGTGCTGGTTAAACGGTGGCAGAGTGTTGATTTATTTATTTAATAAAAAAATATGTAAATTCTAGGCTTGGCTAAAGTGATGGAGTGAGATGGATCATGTAACAGGAACATCTGCAAATGATATGTAACACATTTATAAGTGATGAGTAGATTGCACTTTAGAATAGGGGATGCAGAAAGTGTTATAAATGACTTGTATACATATACAAATAATTTTTAACAGGTAAGAAAGGTCTACAAATGATGTGTAACACATTTATAAGTGATGAATAGTTTACACTAGAATAGGGTATGCAGAAAGTGTTATAAATGACTTGTATACATATGCAAATAATTTGTAACAGGAAAGAAAGGTCTACAAATGATACGTAACACTTTTACAAGTGAAGAATAGTTTACACTTTAGAATAGGGTATGCAGAAAGCTTTGTAAATTATTTATTCATGTGTTTACACATCATCTGTAACAGGTGTTAAACACTTTGTAGTGTGTATTGCAGTGTAAGTGCTTACTGGTGAGGGTATAGACAGCTGTCTTCTCTGACACACATGGAGTGTTTAACTCTGTGCACCTGATGTGAGCTTCAGTGGAAGGTAAATCCGGATCAGAGGATGACTTCATCACTAGCCCCCCCGGTAACACTTTATTTTAAGGGTCCAGAATAATGCATTAGTTAAGCATTAATTAATGATGAACTTGTTCACAATTAAGCATTAGTTAAGAATGAACACATTAATGATTAACTTTACATTGTAAGGGTCAGAATTATGCATTAGTTAAGCTTAAATAAACTAGTAATTAATGATTTACTTGTTCACAATTATGCATTTGTTAAGAATGGACACAATAGTAGATAATGATTAATTTAACATATAGTAGGGCATATTAGCCATTACTTACAACTTATTAAATATTTGAAAGATACACATTTATGCTATAAATAAACAAAAATAACCTAGTAATTAATGATTAACTGAATGTACAGTAAATGCCTTTTAGTCATTAACTACAACTTAATAAACCATATATTATTTTTGTGTAGTGATGTAATTATATTTCTGTGCCATTCTATTAAGTTAACTGAACAATAAACTAGTAACTATGCTTAATTACTGATGGTTTTGCAGTTATAAATTGCTAAAATAGAGTAATAAAGACAATTTGACCCCTAAAGTGAAATGTATCACATTAATTATGGCACTTATTGAGTGATATTCAATAATTTTGAGCAGAATAAGCCAATAATTAAGGCTAAACTACCATTAATACAGTACTAATAAAGGCAATTTGACCCCCTATTCTAAAGTGAAAGCTAAATCCTCATTAATTATGGCACTTATTGAGTGATATTCAACTTTATTGACCAGAATATGCCAATAATTAAGGCTAAACTGCCACTAATACAGTAAAGATAATTTGATCCCTTTATAGGTTCTTACACTATTTGTTTTCAATTATTCTGCAGCATGATCGCACGAGAATGTATTTTTACGCCAAGTGTGGTTCTACAACACATATTTAATTACGTTTTTCATACACTGAAACGTATAATATTGACAGCACTAAAAATTATTACATGTAAAAACAGTTTCCTGTTCGTGACTTTCACTGCAAACTCGTTTCAAAGAATTACGTTAAACAAAACTACACTTTAAAACCTTAAAATGAATAACATTTCTGTAATCATCTAACCATTATTTATCATTGTTACAGTGGTATACTCTCAAAGACGAGGAAGGCAGGATAAGTAACAATAACGTAGTTTAATCTCATAGACGAGTCAGGATACATAGGAATACATGTAACATCAAACAATACCGGACGCTGGACTGAAGACAGGGAGGAACTTAAATACACAGACTAATAACAAACAACTGAGGGTGTAATCAGTGTCCATGGTGAGTGATGAGTGGCGGGAACAGAACACAAGGATCACGTGACAGTGAAAGACAACCTAGACGAGACAGATATGTAACAATCATGTAATACTTATTTTGTTCGCCGTGGGACACAAAAGGCGTTTTCTCAGACACAGGACTAGAAAATATATCGAAACTCAACATAAATTCACAAAAGACGTCAATTTAATCCGCTTTAATCCACATCTTTATAATCCATACGACTGCGAGGAACAGATCCAAATTGAATTCTTTATACACCGATCTTCATCTCCGTCCTCAACAGCAACCGTAAACAAATCCAGCGATCGTTATGAATTCAAAAATTGCCGCCTCAAAAAGCTTGACACGACACGTTTTACGGCAGTGATGTCAACGCTCATTGGCTCTCGCCTGCTTCGTCACAGATTGCGACATGCCGTGAAGTGAAGTCTGTACCTGATACAAAACGATTATATATCACCAGAGAGGACTGCAACTGCAACACATCATCATTCGGACTACTATTGGTATCGCTTTTGACATTTTCTTAATAATGAAATTATTGTGATTAAGTTACACTTTTCTGTCTGTTCTGTTTTTCTACTTTTCTACTATTCTACATATTATTAAGAAATGGTTATGGGTAGGTTTAGAGGTTTGAGTGGTCTCAAAACATTCTTTTAATGCAATAGTGTTACTAAAATTGTCATTTTTCTAAATATTAATATCCATTACGTTCATTTTATATTCTCTATAAAATGGTTATGTTTGAGTTTAGGGATAAAACATTTATCTATAAAACGGTAAAAGGGAAATTATACAGATATCTTTATTATATAAAAGATATAAAATAATATTATAATATTCTTACGTTTAAATGTTGCCAATACGTCCATGTTGTATCTTTCACCCTTTATCCAAACATACAAAAAAATTGTTTTGTGTCTGTAAAAGTTATGTATTAATAATTGTTTTAGTAAGGGCCGTGTATTTAGTATACACTTTAGAATAGGGGGTCAAATTGCCTTTATTAGTACTGTATTAATGGTAGTTTTGCCTTAATTATTGGCTTCTTCTCAATAAAGTTGAATATCACTCAATAAGTGCCATAATTAATGAGGATTTAGCTTTCACTTTAGAATAGGAAGTCAAATTGCCTTTATTAGTACTGTATTAATGGTAGTTTTGCCTTAATTGTTGGCTTATTCTGCTCAATAAAGTTGAATATCACTCAATAAGTGCCATAATTAATGAGGATTTAGCTTTCACTTTGGGGGTCAAATTGTTTTTATAACACTATTTTAGCAATTTATAACTGCAAAACCATCAGTAATTAAGCATAGTTACTAGTTTATTGTTCAGTTAACTTAATAGAATGGCACATAAATATAATTACATCTCTACACAAAAATAATATATGGTTTATTAAGTTGTAGATAATGACTAAAAGGCATTTACTGTACATTCAGTTAATCATTAATTACTACTGTGTCCATTCTTAATTATTGCTTAATTGTGAACAAGTAAATCATTAATTACTAGTTTATTTATGCTTAACTAATGCATAATTCTGACCCTTACAATGTAAAGTTAATCATTAATTACTAGTGTGTTCATTCTTAACTAATGCTTAATTGTGAACAAGTTAATCATTAATTAATGCTTAACTAATGCATTATTCTGGACCCTTAAAATAAAGTGTTACCGACCCCACACACTCCACACAGAACACAAGTCTGTGCTGATGAGTGAAAGGATTTAATATAATCCACTGGAATCACCTGACTGTAAGGCATTTATAAATGTTTATCCACTTCAAAACAAATAAATTACTCTTCTTAAAAACAGTGCTTTAGCATACCTGCATGTTTGTGCTTTTGAACACAGACCAGCTTACTGTCACAGACACGTCAGGCTCCACCGTCCACCAATCACAACGCACTCAATCACCAGAATACTAATCACCGCCACCTGCACCTCATCATTGCACAAATCAGCAGCACTATAAAGAGCACACACACACAGCACTCCATGTCCGGTCTCGTTTACAGATACTCCAGTAAATGCTTACCTCAAGGACTCCCTGCTTAATACTTACCTGTATCCAGCGTGTCTCCTTCCCTCTGTGTCTCCTGTCTCCTGTGTGTGAGTGCTCAACCTGTCTCCAGCGATCTCGAGCTCCAGCGTGTTCACAGACTTCTATACCTGCAAAGGATAAGGACAGTAACTATCTCCATTCTACTCATTCATCCATCTTCGTTTACATCTCTGCTTACCTGATTACTGCTTCATGCTCTACTGGTGTCAATAAACTCCCATTACCTGTTTACATCTGTGTCTGACTCCTGTGTATCGTAACACTTACAACTTCATCAATAAATCATATACTGATCATTTGCTAATGATCATTTACTAATACTCATTAACTAATCACTGATCAGTAATTAATAAATTATAAATGACTTACAGCCAAATTAATAAAACATTCATAAAATGTTAGTATATCACTTATTAATCATATATGAATATATATTCATGTTTTGTAAATTATTTGTTGAACATTATCTAATAATTTCTAAATGACCAATAACTGAATTAATAAAACATTCATAAAATGTTAACATATCACTTATCAATCATTTATGAACATATAATCATGTTTTGTAAATGATTAGTTCATAATTAACTAATAATTTACAAGTGACTTATAACTGAACGTTATTATAAAGTGTTACCCACTATTCTTTAAGAGCTCCTTTGCAGCCAAAATTATGTACTAGTTATCAATGTAAAGCTGCTTTGACACAATCTGCATTGTAAAAAGCGCTATATAAATAAAGGTGACTTGACTTGACTTGACTTCTTAAAAATAGTGCTTTAGCATACCTGTATGTTTATGATTTTGAACACAGACCAACTTACAACTTAAATAAATCATATACTGATAATTTACTAATGGTTTGTTCATCATTTGTTCATGATTAACAATTGTTTATTGACATAATAATACTAAAACAATTTTGTCATAAATACTTCATTGATTTATCAGTGATAAATAATGTATCAACTAATAACTTACAAACCATCTACTAATGATCTGTTTGATTTATTTCATGATTTAAATTTTTTTTTAAGATAACTTACAATACATTTGTAAATTGTTAGCATACCACTTATTAATCATTTATGAATGTATATTGTCATATTTTTAAAATGATTTGTTCATCATTAACTAATAACTTATAAATGACTTATAACTGAATAATAAAACATTCATAAAATATTAGTGTATCACTTATTAATCATTTATGAATGTATAGTCATGTTTCGTAAATGATTGGCTCATCATTAACTAATAATATATAAGTTACTTATAACTGAACGTTATTATAAAGTGTTACCGCTCACTTTTTGAATGGGTATTGTTTTGTTTCATGTGATAATCCCCAGAGTGTGTGCATGTTGAATATTTATGATTTGAGATCGGGTGGCTCTGGCGCTCTTCCAAGCAGATTCAGTCACTCTTAACACACCTCACACCACAGGATAATCTGTAGAACCATCAAGATAGTCGGGACTTTACCTAGGATTGTTGGAAGGGGAGAAATTAATCCAAAATTACCCCGAATATCTTGTTATGTATGGTGGGCTTAAGCGATCAGTCAATCCTTCTCTAAGAAATGACTCAATTTATTTATTTATTATAATGAATAAGGTCTGTGACTTGACCAGAGCAGAATTATGTAAGTCAGATATTTATAGAAATACTTTCCTAAAAAAGCTACAGAGTTCAAATGGCTTTGCAGGAATGACCATAACAACAAACACCATAATAAAGGATTCTGGCAGATTAAACCACACAAAATTAACACTTCATCCAGACACCAGACGACAGCGCTGATCTCTGAGCAAGACGAATGAATCAAAGTCTTCTAAAGCTGGGAACACACTTTTAAAGGCTGAACTCAACACACATAAAGACTATTTCTAGATTCTAGTCTTTGACAGTCAGAGAGGAGCACAAACCTAACAACTGAGTCCGTCCACTAACACACTTAACGACTGGTGAGTCACAATGGTATATTCTGCCACAATATACTTTTTAACAGGACTGCCAACACTGGAAACTCCTAAAGTATTACTTCAGTTGACAGAAGAGCTGCAGAGATATTCAAGGCACTGCATTTCCTCATCATATTTCCTAAACTTTTCTGTTTAACTTTTATTAGACTGCAGATTGAAGTAAAAGAATACATTTATAATGAGAGAAATCACTGTCTATTCTGAATTTTTACAGAATGCATTTTTTTTCTCATCTGCAGAACAAAATTAATAGCCTGAAAATATTTAACATGCAATGTTAACTATTAATACTATAAAACAAAAAACATCAAAACAAGTTGTGTAATCAAGAAAAATATTTGAGAAAATTACAAAAATAAGGATGAATGATGTTTGACAGGGAATGTATCCCCACAATAGTCACTGGCATCAGTCGTAATATATTAACCATGTTTAGAAAAATCTTTGTAAGGACGACTGACAACAGCTGGTTCTTAAATCCTAAGAATAGAATCTTTAGACACTATGCAGACTAAACAAATTTAAACACTGACTGAGCCCAACTGACAGTCATGTTCCTGACTTAACAAGAGAGACACAGACCCTACGAATGTTTACATAATCTGTTGTGTCAAGCGTCATCCTCGTCTGACTCTCGATCGGCCCCTGACCCTTGCTAAGCATTGCCTCGTCTATCTGATCCGCCTCTATGCGGGCCGAGAAAAGATGTATTTCAGCGTGCTGCGGGACACACTTGATTTGACCAGAGGGGCGACATGATGAATGAGACACTTCTGTGAATCTACTGCTACAGCAATCCAGCCCTTGTGCCTCATACGAGCAGCAATCTAGCCATGGTATTGATGTACGAGACCAAGATGGGAAGATAAAGATGTCTCATTGCTGGCTGAGAACATCAGATTTAGAGAGACGCACGGCTTTGTGAAAACAAGAGACGTCTGAAAGTGTGAGGCGGCTTCTCTGAGGTTTTCTTTTGGATGTGCTCTTTAATCAAATGGCACAAGAGCTCCAGATGTCTTCAAGATACCACCCAAACACAACTGCTGTGGCTCACGATGAAATGTCACTACCCCTGATACCTTCAGCACTGGGATCTCCAGTCTCTGCTTTCTCACTTTGCATGGGAAAACACAATGTGGTAAGTGCAGAAGCATGAGCTCTGTGGCCTATTTCATGACGTAATGCACTATTACAGGAGGAAACCATCAGAAGAAGGTTGAATGGCGCCATCTGTTGTTGGAAAGATTTTTTGCTAGGGCTGGTGCTACTCGCAGCGAAATGAACCAGTGCATTCTTCTGTTTTCTTATCTAACATTTTGACATATAAACTTCTAAATGAATCAGATTCATTTGAATCTTAGGACGTATTTGTTTGATGAGGCCTTTGCTACTTTGCAAGAACCATTAGGTTTGGATTAGAAGTTTATATTATTATTATTATTATTATACTATTATTATCTTTCTCTTGTTTATATGGTCTTATCTCTTTCCCTCTATTTTATTGTGTTTTATATTGTAATATACTGTTTTATTTAATCCCTTTGATATTATTCAGTACTTTGGTACACTGTTTTTTAAGGTGCTTTATAAATAAATTTTGACTTAATTTGATTTGATATAAATAATTTTGATTTTATAGCAATAGAATAACTATTATGTAAATACATATTTTTATNGTTTGGATTAGAAGTTTATATTATTATTATTATTATTATACTATTATTATCTTTCTCTTGTTTATATGGTCTTATCTCTTTCCCTCTATTTTATTGTGTTTTATATTGTAATATACTGTTTTATTTAATCCCTTTGATATTATTCAGTACTTTGGTACACTGTTTTTTAAGGTGCTTTATAAATAAATTTTGACTTAATTTGATTTGATATAAATAATTGTGATTTTATAGCAATAGAATAACTATCATGTAAATACATATTTTTATAATTATGCAGTTATATACAATACTTAATGTGCTTAATCTACATGTATATTGCTTTCAGTTTTTAAATTTTTAATTCTACTTATTTAATTCTTTCTCTCTATTCTCTTGTGTGTTATATTTGTAGAGCTAATGGAAACTCAACATTACACTATGATGTTGATTCTACATCACTGCTTATTTATACTGAGTTTGTTTCTGCCTTTGTTGTCAAGTTTTAATACTATGTTACCTGCACATCCGAGCACTCGGTCTTGTTTTTGTTTTCTTATTTTTGTTTTCTGGTTTTTGTTTTCTGGTTTTCTCGTTGTTCTGGATTATGTCTTGACTCATGCCTGGCTGTATTGCATTGATTTTCTGGATTTCACAATAAAGCTGCACTTGGATCTTACCTGCAAGTCTCAGATCACTGTGACATAAAACTCGACCATGAATAGATCCAGCAGCAGGAGAATCCGATTGAGTCAGCCCGTGAGTCAGCTCCAGAACCCTCAGCCGAGATGGAAGCCACACCTGAGCTTTTAGAAATTGCAGCACTGGCCGTTGTGGCCACACCCATTTGATGTGTGTGGGCTGCGCACACATCAGCTCCTGAGTTTCCTGTCTGTCTTGACACGTCTGTAGAGGTCATTCCTGAACTGTCTGCCTGTCCTGTTGTGGCCCTAGTGGTCACCCCTAACTTCTCTGTGCTTAATGTTCCAGTTTTGTCTGGTCAGCTGTGTTGGCCTCTAGATCTACCTGATCCGCCCAGAGAGTCTTCAGTTCCGTCTGCATGGCAGTGGTGGTCATCTGCTCCACCATGGGGTTCTTCAAGCCCGTCTGCACTGCTGTGGTGGTCATCTGCGCCACCGTGGGGATCTTCAAGCCCGTTTGCGCTGCTTTGGTGGCAGCTTTCCCTGCACTGGCCACCTGACTGTTCTGTTCCGCCCTGTCCATCTGGTAGGCCTTCGCCTCTAGTTCCCCTGCCCCTACACGGACCTGGCCCACCATCCCTCCCTCTGATCCTCCTCCAGTCCACCTCCCTCATGAAATTTCTTGTTTGTGTTTTTGTGTTCTGTTGGGAGTGTCTGGGATCTGCTCCATAGAGAGGGGGTACTGTCATGATCACCAGTTTGAAGTGCCCTGGATAGCCACTAGAGGGCACTCCACCCCAGACTATTTGAATCACCATTTTGGACTTCATTCCCCATGATCCTTTGTTCCGGACTCATTATCACTTCATTGCACCCAGCTGTCTTGACTTATGTTATTAGTGTCTGTCTATTTATACTGAGTTTGTTTCTGCATTTGTTGTTGAGTTTTAATACTATGTTACTTGCACATCTGAGCACTCGTTCCTGTTTTGTTTTCTCGTTTTCTCTTTTTCTCTTTGTTCTGGATTATGTTTTGATTCATGCCTGGCTGTATTACGTTGATTTCTGGATTTCACAAAGCTGCACTTGGATCTTACCTGCAAGTCTCACAGCACCGTGACAGGGATTTAAGCACAGATTTAAGGGATGAAAAGGGGATGATATTCCCCAAAATCAACACTGACCATCTCAAACAATTCAAAGACGACACACCCCGGATATCCCATAGAATTACCCAAGAACCACAATGTAAAAGACCACATAAACAAATAGCAAGTCAAACTGGACCATGCCCTTCACTCACACCTGTAGACCTCACCATCACTATGTCACATGAAAATCAGCCCCCACAATCAACTCCATCCTCACCAATTGACTTATCAATTGAACAAAAGCATTCAACACTATCTACCAGATCCTCTTCCCTCTCTTCATTGGACTTTTCAATGAAAATGCTACTTTCCTCTCCTGTGTCCCACACCACTACAATAATGACAGAGGTACCAGCTGACACCACAGATGCAGTGCATAGCTGTAAGTGTTGATGTAAAGTCAGATCTTATAATGATCAATATTAGTCTGAATCCTAATATATTTGTGAAGTGGTAGGTGCAATGCTGTTTCTGGTTATCCTCTGTAGGTATCAAAAGTGCCTGGGCTGGAAACAACAGTTATGTACTGCTGTCCAGAGTGGGACCCTATAAATTATTTTACAAAGACATACAGATCGGCCCTGGGAAGGAGTTGGAAAGCAAGATACACATTTAATTGATTTTGACAGATAAGCCTTTCATCTGCTTTATTAATATTTTGTATTATTGTTTAATTTTGCAATGTTTGTCAAGGTTATAAATGCGTATCTGTCACTGAAGGTGAGGCAGCACAATTTGACCTCACCGGGCAAAGCATTCCACATGGACACATTTCCCATGACAGACATGTGTAAGGGAAAATATGAAAAGCTCAAGGTGTCCTGCAAATTTTAATGCTCTGTTATTTTGCATTTTATTACTTTTTTTATTTTATTAGCCCATTTTGTTCGTTCAAGTATCATTCTGCACACGACTTTTAATTTTATAGTATTTATATATAAATATATTTACTTGTTTTTCAGTAGATTTTTAACATTGCACATTTTAGCACAGAATCCTAAAATACTTTCTTGACTGTTAGTATATATTGGTTGAGTTAATAAAAATGTAACTGGTTGTGTAAAATAAGCACATAATATCATAATATTGATATATTGATCAATATACCCCTGAATCAAATCTTATCGTATCGCAGAATTTTTTGAGGTATCGGCAAACATTGTATCGCTTGCTATCGAATAGAATCGATATTGTATCGTATCGTGATGAACAGTCCGATTTACACCCCTAGATATATACGTACTTCAGATCTATCATGACAAACCAATCCTAGGACCTGATCTGACTCACGATAATAGGAATAGTCAACATCTTTAACCTGAATCTCCTCAGAGAACGGTTCAGATGCCGCAGATCTTTGATGGGACGCAAACCCCCATCCCTTTTCGGAACAATGAAGTACCGGCTGTAGAACCTGGACTCCTGCTCGAGAGGAGGAATGCGCTTTATGGCCTTCACCAAGAGGGAGTGAACTTCCTCTTCCAGCACCCGATCCTGCTCCAGGTCTACGGAAGTTCAGACCAGCCCTTTGAATTTTGGGGAGGCAAGACTACTCCTACTCCCGTAGTCTGTAAACTTTCTCTACAGTGTGCAGAACCCACTGAGATACATTCGGAAGGCCCTTCCATGCCTCCAAAAAATCTGCTAGGAGATTTAGCCTCACAAGGCCATCCTCAAAAGCTTTGTTTGTGTTGATTTCGGTACTCTGAAGTGGAGGATCCGGCAGGAGTAACTGATTTTCGATGTGCGAACGCAAGCACTGCATGGCCGCAAGCTTTTTGAGTGGACAATGCAGCGTGTGTTTGCTGAAACCGTGAGTGACTGATGAGTGCTAAGAAAGTGATGCAGCGGTCTCATGCACGTCAGCCAGCTCCATTTGCGATCCCCATGACATCAGGCACCGCGCCGCCGAGGACCCAAGCCGCGGGGAGTGCAAGCCTGGCTGGCCTCATCGAACACGGCAAGGTGGGTGCGGAGCACTCTGTGTGGCAGCAACTCACAGTGCACGCAGGCACAAACACCAAATAAGACAGACAGTTTCACAAATAACGCTTGCTGAAGAGCTGATGCTATTGTATGCGGGCGTCCCCTTGTAGCCTCTGTGTACACCGTCACATAACACGTCACTAGTTACGTCATGATGCAACACCATTCAGGATTGGACTAGCTTCAAATGCTTGCATGCCGAAGGCATTCCCCAAAGTGTCATCATACGACACACCGACAAGATCCGGTTTCTGATCCAGTCGAGAGCTTTTCCCAGCAGTTCTCGGCTGCCCAGAAGCAGACGGAGGCTATTAAGCAAATCCTGCATCCTCCGCCTGCTCGTCACCGAGGGCGCCCCCCCCCCTGTGTCCGCCCCCTCTCCTGTGCAGCAACCACCAACTAAGCAACGCAGAGGAGCCGGACATGGGCAGGGCGCACTCGCAAAACCACCTGGCAAGCGTAAAGGCAAGAGGCCCTGAGACGGGCGACCCGGAGATGGATGGGACTGCTCTTCGGGAGCATATAAAGATATATGTTGTTATTGTGAATAAAATTACTTATCTTGAAATAAAATTTTGGTCTAATCGCTCACCCCTAAATGATAAGTTAATTAATGTGTTATAATTAACCTTCTTGATGCTCATGGTCTCTAATTGACATCAAATGATGCAAACATCTCTTCTATCTCAAATATAAAACAAAGATTTTTAAGTTCCATGTTGTCATCTTTTATTCAATTACTTTTCCAGTTGTTTTAGGTTTTTTGCCGTGGTATTGGTTCAGTATTGGTTTCGAGATATTTTACTCAGATATCGCATTGAAGTGAATCTTGGTATCATGACAACAGTAGCTCATTTATTTCATACATGTACAAAAGCACTTACTGAGAATTAACAGAGGTTTTACGCTAATTCATGTTGATGTTTTATGGAATATAAGTTTTGTTATGAGTTAAGTCACCATTATGGCGATTAGTATTTGCTTTGTTTGGCCACTTTACCCTTGACTTTAATAAAATTAATTCTCTTTCAACAACTGCTGTAGTGTTTCATTAACACACTTGTGCATTGATGAAGAAAGTGATTGATAAAGAAGCAGATCAGCTGAAGATAACTGTCAATTGATCATCATGAAAACAAATCAAGGACAATTGTGAGTATAATGATTTATGGAAATTTTAAGCAACTGCAGTTGCTGTCATAAAAATCGCTGTAATGCATTAGTGTCTGGGACCAAGTGAACAAAATTCTTTTATTATCATTATTATAATTATTTTTATAGGAATTGAGACACACACAAACAACACTCATACAAACTTTAACAATGGTGACAATCAACAAACCATTCAGAAAACAAGCTACTAAAAAGTCACAACAAAAATAACAAAAACAGCAAAAATAAAATCAGAGAATAGCAAGATGGTTCAGCTGTGTAATTTATACATGCCGCAATGCATGCTGGGAGTTATAAATGAGTTTTGCACTGCAGCACGCAGCTTTTTTTGTTAATTTTTACCATTGTTGAGATTCATATGCTGATTGTTGATGTGTCTAACTGATATATACAGTAGTTTAAAACTTTTTGCATACAACTTTTTTAATCTTTCAGAATATACGATTATCACAACACTGTTGGGTCTCACACTGTAGTATCATACAGATGGTAGGACAAAGTGCATGAGCTAACAACAACAACAATTAAAATAATCAAATAATCAGTGATTTGACTTCAGATGAAATCAGTGAACTCAGTGAGATCAGGCAACTTCATGATGAGGCCAACCCTCGCCTCCACCAACAAGACATTTAACTTCCTCCCCGGCGTCCTCCTACCGTTCAGCCATCCCAACTTTTCCACCTATCGATAAGTTGACTGTAATAGGATTGAGGCAAGCATTGGTTAATTCCGATGTGCAGTTCTCACGGATGATGAACAAAGCGGAACTGTACAATCTCACAAAATGTCACTTTACAGTCAGACAACCTCTCTCCTAAATCCACTCCAGCTCCCAGGATGGCAGAATAAATCCAGCAGGTCCCAGAATTTGTATCGCCCGACAGCACCGTCTTCCTACCGCACAAGACCCGGCTCACTTCAAGCTTCCAGCCGCAGCAACAGCCCTTCAGTGAGCCTGGGCCATGCCCCCAGATTCCTCTGCTGCAAGACCTCACGCTCCTTTCGCCGTGGCTCAGCCTTTCACAGCGGCTTTTCCCGCTGCAGTGTCACATACAGCTGGGCTCGCCGGCCTTCCTTCAATCTCTGTCTTTTCCACCCACTGTTTCTAATCCTTTTTCTTTACAATGGCCTAACCCTCCCATTGCAGATGCTGACATGATGCTGCCTCCGCCAGCAGCACAAACCCAAGCTTTTCAACACCTTTCTTCATCCATCACTAACCTCTCCCACTTTCCGTGGCTGGCAGCTCCATCTGCTCAAACAAGCGTGAGGGTGCCTCCGCTTGCAACACAAGCCCACACTTCTCATCTTCACGCTGTTTTTCCTCCTCATACTTGTCCCTTTTTTCCTCCCCAAGCCCCAGAGGGCGATTCAAGCACGAGGCTGCCTCCGCTGACAATCGCAGCTCTGTCTCTTAACCCTTTCAGCTCTCTCCTCCAAAATAAATCTCAGTGTTCTCTTTTCACAGCGACACCTATGCCCGTCCCACCAAACGTCATCGCCTCAGAACCACTCCCAGTGACTCACAATATCAGAGCACAGATCCTGGCAGGTGCGGACACGGATCTCTCATCTCTACTTTCTCTGCTTCCTGTTTCTGAATCAAATTGACAAATAAATTGTGGAGATTTTTCTGTCACTCTAAAAAAATCAAACCCTCATTCATCTTGCATTCTTTTGTTTCCTGAGTTCACAAACTTTTATGTGTGCACTTGACCCTGATCTTCATAGTAGGGTGTTTCTGGGCTGCAAATATATTTCATGTGCGATCTGCAGGTCACTCCACTCACCACGTCATGCACTCAAATGAACCCTTCCGTTCCCCCCTGCTCAGATACAACCCCAGTGAAATCTACAAGCTACATGCCAAGACCTGCAACCTTTGACACAAATCCATATTCTGGAAGAAAAGCTTCCTTCTTTGCTTTCAGCAGGCAACCCTGCAATGGATTTAACATTGGAACTTGTACCAGACAATGTTGCAGATTTCTGCACATCTGCATTTTCTGTGGCGGTGCTCATACCCGTCCGGTATGCCCAGTGTTTAAGGCTGCAAATAAAAAAATAAATTAAAATAACTTATCGACTCCTGTGAATATTTCTCAACTTTCTATCGAACTGGCTCACCACCCAGACTCTGACTTCACTAATTAATTGCTATCTGGCCTCAAACATAGTTTTAAGCCAGGCATGGAATGCCTGCTGTCTTAAAACATCATTTGTAGTAATCTCCAATCGGCTCTCGCAGAGCCCGACGTTGTAGACAACCTGATAAAAAAGAAGTCCAGTCAGGCTTTATGACCGGCCCTTTTGACGATTTCCCTTTCAAAGTTTTTAGTATTAGCCTCATTGGAGTGGCTACGAGAAAATTTTCAGGTAAACAACACCTTAAAATCGATCTGTCAGCTCCGCATTATTCTATGAGTCTAACAGCTTGATCCCACTCGACAAATTTTCTCTCAAATACCACGGCATAGATCAGGTGATCGACATGATCAAAGTTGTGGGCCAAGGCGCTTGGCTAGCCAAAATAGACATCACTTCTATCCATCCAGATTCATGGCACTTATTCGGGGGACGCTGGCACGGGAAATACTATTTCGGCGTACGCTTAACTTTCGGATGCAAAAGCAGCCCCAAGATTTTTGACATGTCATCAGAAGCCATTTGTTGGATTTTGTCAAACAACTAAGTAATTGCTCACCTCATTCACCTGCTGAATGATTTTCTAATCATTTCGCCTTCCGACACTATACCAGATGTGAATATCCTCGTTGTCCAAAATGATTTCTCCGAGCTTGGAATCCCCATCGCCCAGGAAAAAAACATGGGTCCCGCCACATCCATCGAGTTCCTCTGCATTAATTTAGATTCAGTTTAATCCAAGGCTTCCCTGCCCAAAGGAAAAATCAACAGGATAATCCTTGTTTCATTTACCTTCTTAAACAATTCAAATTGTTCCAAAAGCGAACTCCTATCCCTGCTAAGCGGCGCTCCTTGCCCAGAGATAAATAATTCACAAACCTCCCTTCTGATCAAAGGGATTCAACCATCCCAGCCCACCCGTCCCGACTCCAGACACTAGACATTCTCACAAATTGTATTCACATGCCCTTTGCACAGGTTACCAGCCCCTCAATACCACCTGCACACTTGACGCCATGTTTATTCTTCAATTGAGAAGCTCTTAGGCTAAATCCCCTTTCAAACCCCTTTTCATAGATGACTCCAACAAACCTCCAAATCCGTTCTCCAACAGTCAGGCATCCCAGCAAAAAAGTTCTCCATTCACTCTTTACACATTGGGGCAGCAACCTTGGCAGCCCAAAAAGGCCTCTCCCAGCAGCAGATCCAAGCTCTCAGAAGATGGTCCTCAGATGCTTTCCAAAGCTACATCAGGACCAACCAGTTCCACATTAAAAAAAAAGCTCACCAAACCCTCATCGGTTAAAAAAAAACAAAACAAAAAAACCCTGAACATTTCATTCTCTTTCTTTCCCCGTCCAGCGAGGCTTACCCGTCCGATGCCCTGAGGATTGATCTCCGATCGGATGCTGCGAGAGCCCTCCTGGTTTGAACATCTGTTTTCTCTTTCTCCGTCCGGCGAGGCATAGCCATCCGATGCCGTGAGTATTAATCTCCCGTTGGATGCAGCGAGAGCCCTCCCGGTCGAGCATTTATGTTTTCTCCTTTTCTGTCCAGCGAGTATTGATCTCCCAGTGGACGCAGTGACTGCCCTCCCTATTGGGCATCTATGTCTTTCTTTCTCCATATGGTGAGACTTACCCGTTCGATGCCGTAAGTATTGATCTCCTGTCGGATGCAGCGAGAGTCCTCCTGGTCATGCATCTATGTTTTTCTCTTTCTCTGTCCAGAAGCAGATGTTGCCCGGCTGGGCTCTTTCAAATTTTTTTCACACCGACATCAGCTGGAAGAGTCCACTGGCCCCCTGTGAGCTGCTCCCGTCGGAAGCTACATGGGCCCTCTCGGTCGGCCATATTGGAATCTCGCTGCCCCTCATCCATCAGTCGATAGGGCTCACCCATTTGACGCTGTGAACTGCTCCTGTCAGTCGTGACCAGAGCCCTTCCAATCGTGCACTCTAAATCACGCGCTCCCCGTCCATCGGCCGGTAGGGCCCGTCCGCCCGGTAATGTACGCCCCCATCAGAGACGGCACATGCCTCCCTAGTTGGATAGTTTAACTCATGCTGCTCCTCATTAATCGGCCTGTAGGGTTTTACCCGTCCGATGCTGTGAGCCTTGGTCTTCCATCGGATGTCGCAAGACCCCTCCCAATCGGTCGTTCTAAAATTCGGCTGCTCCTCATTTGTCGGCCAGTAGGGCCCGTCCACCCAGCGCCGTGAGCTGCTCCCTCTGGAGGTAACACGGGTTCTCCTGGTCAAGCGACCAGGCTTATTCTTGAAACGCCAGCCCGTCAATTCTCTGTGTCTTTTGGGGGGTCTTTAGCCTGGCGGCTGTCCTTTGCCGTTTTGCTTTTTGGGGGAGTACTCTGGGTTCGGGCCAAAATTCAGAGCTCGGAGCCCTCCCCCCAGACAGCTTGCCAAATACGCATAACTTTTACTGTATTTAAAGGGGTCATGATCTGCGTTGTTTTATTGTTTTATAATGTTTCCTGGGGTGCACTTATAATGTTAGTATGCTTTTTACATCCAAAATTGTCATAATTTATAAATAAAAGGCATTTTTCCTACCCTGATTTTAGTCCTCTGGTTTGAACGCTCTGTTTTAAGGGGTTTGTCTGCTGTGAGACTTCAGTGTAAATGCCCACTACTGTGATTGGCTAACATCTTTCCATTTGAAATAGCCAAGTATTACTCTATCTTTTAGCGCGTTTTTACTATTACAGCTCTCAAGGTTAACTAATCGTGAAATGTGTTGCATTACATTTAGATCTATGGCATTATATTTAGATTGTGGCATGAAAGGATGCAGAGATGAACGCTGTAGTCGATCACAGACATGTTGTTGAGAGCATGAAAGCAGTGATCTCGTCATTGCAACTCAATTTCTTCACACTAACAAATGATTTTATCGTCACTAACAGTGCAAACGCGATATAACTAAGAGATTCGTTGAATAAAATGGGAGTTTTGCGAGTTTATCGTGACTAACATGCGCCCTGTTTGACTGACAGCTTCAGCGCGCACTGCTCCGATTGCAAAGGGAGCTTTCTTTGATCACTTTCTTTATATAATTTAATCACCGTTAAATAACAGATTATTTTCATCCTACTAAGAGAAACAATGCAAGTTGACGTTTAGTCAAGGGTTTGATTTACTGACACACAGACAAAGAACATCTGACTGTAGCCTGAATCATTACATATCAGATCAGGCATTAGAATTAACACAGTTACTTACATGTTACATTACTGTCAAGTCTAGGCACTGCACAATATTTTGTTATCCACAACAGCTTGTTTATTGCTTGGTAGCTTGATCCGGTTTAGCACCACGTAGGCTTATGTTACTTAGGCTACCTATTCTATTGCATGTCATGTGCGAATCGGTGGGCAGGGCTAAACAGGCAGTGATGAAGTAGGCGTTGATCTTCTTCTGCGGAGGCGGTGCTTGCTGCCCTTTGACGTCATAGACCCCCACTTTGAAAATCCTGTCGTTTGCTGGGTCTGGTGTCAATAAAAGCTTTTATTGGACTAACAAGGAAGTTTTCAGCTCTGAAACTTACAGGATATTCTTATAGTATGATGGCCTCTTATATGTCAAAAGCTTAAGGAAAATTTTATTTCTCAGTTCATCACCCCTTTAATTATATGTAAATGTGAACTCGTGAAATGATGTTTTATTAACAAAGTTCGGCAGGAGTAGGTGCAGATAATTAACCTAATTAGCACAAGTGGAGAACATTGAGTTAATCAACTCAACCAATGACAAGAGGTATAAATAAAGCAGACTTACCTCTGTTCGTTGACAGTTTATCAGTATCCATCCTTCACCTCATCTCCTCACTTCTAGTTCTATCTATTTTTGCCACAACCTGGGGGAGTACTCTGGGTTCAGGCCAAATTTCCGAGCTTGGAGCCCTCCCCCCGGACAGCTTGCCAAATATGCATAACTTTTACTGTATTTAATTATATGTAAATGTGATCTCATGAATCTTAAGTTGGTGACAGAGCTCTGACACTGCTATTGTTTTGTCAACGAGTTGTCTCAGAGAGTTATTTATTCATTTTGTGTTGACCGTGCATTCGCAACATCCCATAGGTTCTGTACAGGAAACAAATGATTAGTTCACCTCTCGAGTTTTTCGGGTTCGAGTCCTTTGTTCTTTTTTCATGTGACAGCCGTATTAGATACAGAAATTTGTTAATTCACAACCTTGTTGTCAAGTGAAGTGCGTAGTTAGTTTTTTTGTTTTTGTTTTTTAGCTAATATAAAAACTTATTTTCCTATGAAGACTGGACATATTGTTCTAATATTTGTATAAAAAGATTGGTCAGAAAGGACATAGTGGCATAACATAAATGTTTACTGCACATATCTTTTGATAATTATGATAATTCCTAAATATAATACAACATACAGTCAATAGTAATACGAGTGTAATGTTGTATTTGTTGCGAGACACTGAGCCAGGAAGCGGTCAAGTGACAAATGAATGAAGGACTTAGACCCCAAGACTCGAAAGATGAACTAATCATTTCTGTTTCTGATTGCTTTCATGTTGTCATGTTTTGTGTGAACACACGGCTTATGATTGTTCTCTTTAGCTGCTTGTTCGAGTCTTGTTTTGTTTGAGTACATGGCTTGTGATTGTGTTTACTGGCCATGTTCCCCTTTTTTCATGTTTGGTGTGAGCACATGGCTTGTCATGTTTTTTCTTTGTGCCATGTGTTCTCCTGTCAATTGTCTTAACCACTCTTATCTTGTTACCTGATTATTGGTTAATTTGCCCCACCTGTCCTACCTGCCTTGTTTGCTCCCTATTTATTCTCCTTGTGTTTGCAGGTCTGTGCCAGAATGTTGCTGTAAGTTTACCCGGTGAATCTTCCTTCTGTGCAAGTCAAGTCATATTTTCAGCTGATTTCAGGATGTGTGGCTTTAAGTCGGTTGTTGTGTTTATTTTTCTGAGAGTGCAAACATGATGTTGAACCAACATCACATTGTAACATTGATTCAATGTCATTAGCATTGTTTTTTTTGAGAAAATGTCAACATTAATTGCAGGTGCAAAAGTCATGTTGATTCAATCCAATTAACGTTGATGCATTAACATTTATTTAACATTGTTTCAATGGTTGTTTGCTATCTGGGAGGTCACAATAAAAGAGCTCAAAGTCTACAATTCGCTAAAGTGGCAGAAATGAATCATTTTTTGCAGAAATGTTTTTCAAATAAGCCTGGGTTGAGAAAATCCATTGTTTGGGAACTGCCATAATGGACAGAATACATGAATGTTTCTTAATTGCACTAAACAATCAGTTAACCCTGGCTGTATTTTTTCTATAGATAAACAGGAAAATACAATATTTGGCCATTTTGAGATTATTGGTAGCAGCCAAAAAAACTTGTTACTTTTTTGCCCTTTAATTGTAAAATGCTATTATAAAATTGCATATCACATTTATAAATAAATAATGGGCCAACAGATATGCAGCTCTTTAGTTACTGGCATCAGCTAAAGAAAAATCAACTGGTATTAGGTGGTTAGTGGTAACTGTATTCTAAAGATAGTCGGTTCACCTGGAGAGACGTTGCGCTCGGGCTCTTTAAGAGGACAGCAGACGAGTGACTGGAGTGGCATTATTTATGTGTGTGAGTGATGACTGAATCATTCTGTGAAGGCCAATAGATGCTTTATTGCCGTCAGGCAGTAGTTTATTTTCCTTCGATTTGAACATGATGCCACTCGATGCTCTTAATTATGGAGCCTCAGATTTATGCACAGATGCCTGATAGAACTGCCCATAAAACATAAAGCTTCTGAAACTAGTCACATTTTGTTTACAAAGTCATGGCATCACAAAATTCTTTCCAAAGTCTGTGAAGTCTCATAACCATAAACGCTTTCATAAGTAATTTTACTCTTTAGAAGTATAACACAATAATTGTGGATTTGGCTTCAATGCGAGTCAAAATCATGGATCTGTAGGGCTGAGCGAATATGGGTAGAAATCTTTACTGCCCTAGTACTTCATCACAGTATGCTAATGCCTTTCTGTTGCGAGGGATTCATCAATATGCTGATTGAGGGCTGTTGGGACACTCCAGGCATAGGATGGTTCTGTCTGGAGAGACAGTCGTTTACACCTCAGTGACACATCTGTTCTATTTGCTTCACATGACATGCTTTTAACTACATACTATTTATCTACTAGTGTTTTCTAATATGTAACTATGTCATGTTTGGTCTCATCTGACAGCTTGTAAACTGAACTGAATGGTAGTGTACTTAATAGAGATATTAAAGTATCCTTATGTACAATCTAGGTGTTGCTTAAACATGCATTGAGGAGAATATGTTAATGTGCTTCTCCCCCTCTTGATCACCGCTCATGTGTTGGTCATTTGGTGTTGGTATTCCACTCATGTATAACAATGCTTTGCTCAGGGTATAAGAAGGAAAGGTAACTGTTGATCTAGGACAGGGGTCACCAACATGGTGCCCGCAGGCATGCTCTAAAAATAGCTCACCATAGCGGCACTTACCAGTGAGCTGCATCTAATTAACCCTTTGACGTGTACGATCACACCGTTGTAATCAGTCTTGGCTGGTCCCTGGAGCGTAAGATCACACCGGTGTGATTAGAACGTTCAGCGCATCACGTGATCAACTGCCAAATTCAAATGTGCGTGAGCGCTTTGGCTGGCGCTAAACCAGAGACGCAGAGCTTTTCATATATCACATATATGCAGTGTTTTCAACCAAATAATGTTTATTTTACGTTTCATACATTTAAATACACATGAGTACTAACAAAACAATATATTTAGAGTTTGTAAAATACACAATGATGTCTATAGAAGCAGAAATAATCCTTTCCATTATAATTAGATGACACATTTTATTCATATCAGATACACATTGTGTAAGTAACTTTAAAGCTTACTCTATTCTTCCCCAGTTCACTGACTCACTTACTTTCATGTATTTCGGGAGAAGTGGATGAATTCACGTTGTATATCCAACAGATCCGATTCTCTGTGCGGCGCAAACTAACATGGCGGCGCCCATCGCGCATATGACTTATTATGACTCAACTAACGCGATCGTTATAAAGGTGTTTAAACAGCAAAACACATCCACTTGCACATATTTGACAATCGGAATATCAGATATTTCATGCTATAGTTAACAAATTCATGAATATTTTGAATAAAAAAGGAAAAATTTAATAAAAGCAGATCATCAGTCATACAGCATTGTGCTGTGATACGTGACAAGCATTACGTTATAAATAACGGTCACCTTAAAAAACTCACGCTGGGGGCTCAGTCAGAATATTTTAAACTTACGTGCGAAAGGGTTAATTGATAATTATTGTGAGAAATCATTAACATGATCAGTGTCTTTACATAGATGAATATCATTAATTATTAATAATGACATATAATTAAAGGTAAATTGAGCAAATTTGTTATTTCAGAAGTGTGTATCAAACTGGTAGCCCTTCGCATTAATCGGTACCCAAGAAGTAGCCCTCAGTTTCAAAAAGGTTGGTGACCCCTGATCTAGGAGAAATCAGGGGCCACTCCTGCACACTGATGCGTAACCTCTTACTACAAGAGAGGCTTTTTACGGCCTCTTCTGCACAGCAGTGCATTATTTGTTACAACTAATTTTTCTATACAGTATGTTGTTCCATTCTACTGTCTGTATATTTAAACATGTAACTTAATAAACAAGTTTGCCTGCTTTAAAGGTTTTGAGAATCTTTCCTTTTATCACTGATTATGGGGGCTTTCACACTGGTAGTTTAGTTCGAAACGGGGCACAGTTCTCAAGAAAAATCTCTAATGTGAAAGCTGTCATGCAAACCAGGGTGCGCACCGGGGTGCCGAACCCGGGACTACCTGAAGGAGGTGGTCTGAGTTTGGTTGCACTCGAACTGTGCCGCAGTTCGTGTGAATATGAAAGCAACATGGACTCGGGTGTGCACTTGTTCAGGAAGTAAAGTAACCTGCGCATGCGTTTTCTCCGATTATAATGTAGGGGAGCGCGGGGCACAAACTAACACGGGGTTAGTTGTAACACACATGGTTTAAATACTTCCACACATGCTAGCATGAAGAATACTTAGCATATTTACTAGTTGCCATATCAACAATATATAGAGACAAAATTGTGCCAAAATTCATAAATATTTGGAAGATATCACTGAACATTTATTTAACAATAACAAAAGTAAATTTCTTTAGTTAATTTTTCATCTATATTTTTTGTGTTTTTTTTTAATTAGACAAATCTGATATTATTTTAAACTCCAATCTGTTGTTTAGCAGTTTGGGTAGTTCTTTAATGCTTCACTAACTATCAGAAGACACTAACCAGGTTTAAAGTCCAGTTGCGCAGATAGGGTTCGTTGTAACACTGCGTTACAATGTGCCCCGCTATTAGAACTATGCTATTCTATACAGTTACGATATAACTGGCATAAACTTTTATGAATGTCTGTTGAGAAACCATGAAAAAAAGGTGAATAAAGACTGAGAGGAAAAACCTGAACATTCAGAAAATATTATTTCAAGTGTAGTGATTTTTACTTTGTCCATCCAAGGATGCGAAGTAAAATCGGGATTGGTACGTCACCGCTGATGTTGTGATTTTGGATCACACGTCTCTTAAGGTGTGATTATGAGTACATCAGATGACCACTTCCCCCTTTTTCCCTAGTTCAGGGCACCAGTCAAGGTCTTTTACCTTGGCAGTATGAGAACACTCTCAACGGGGGCTTTTCATTCATTTAGAATTAATGTAAAATGGTCAGCTGATTTATTTGAAAGATTGGTGAGATTTCTAACTTGTAGAGCCTCTTCTGTGTTATCAGCACAAGGAAGACACAAGTGTAATAAAATAAATTTTATTAACAAAAAGATAAACAAGAATAACTAACACAACTACTAAATGAATACCATGAATGATAAAGGAATAAAGTGCATAAGATACATAGAATACAAGTGATTAAGTTGGGTGTGGCTATGGAAGAGTTACGTTATCTTATGGAAAGATAAACTGTTTCTCTGAAAATAATAAGGTGCACGGAGAACCTTATTATGCACTAAACAAATAAACAAAAGATTATTTGTTATTAACTAACATCAGCTATGGGAATTAGGAAATTATATACTGATAATATACAACAATGCCAAGGTCTCTGGAAAGAGTTTTGGTTAAGTGATATTTACGTTCCACGTGGTTGAGTTCGATGACATTGACGTCTTCCACTGGTTGTGCTGGGTGACAATGCAGTGGGGAGAGGAGCCAGAAATTGTTTCAACAGCCTTGAACATGAAGCTCTGTGGGATGCTGATCTCCTGGAGCACCAAAGGGTCCTAAAATCTGGAACACGCAGATGAGGCACTGGCATAGGTGCAGAAGGTCCTTAACAATCTGGAACACGCAGACGAAGGTACCTTGGAGTGAAGGTTTGCTCTCCTGAGCTTAACCTTGTTGCAGATGTCGTTACTGTCTCGCAGACGTAGTGTTTGATGGAACAAACACTACGTCTCACCGAACGTAGTGTTTGTTAATGTCTCTCTCACAGGCTGGAGGCTTAGAACGTGGTCATCTCTGTTGCTGCCTCACAAGCTGTAGACTCAGATCATGGGATCTGTTGTTGTCTCTTCTGGATGGACCAGAGGCTCAGAACGGTGTTGTATCTGTTAGTGTCTATCCTCGTACAGGACAGACTCAGAACAATATCTGTTAATGTCTCACTCCTTACAGAGTTGAGACCCAGAACAATATCTGTTATGTATTTCCCTGTTTGAAGGGCAGACTCAGAACCATATCTGTTAATGTCTTACTCCTTTGACGGGCAGACTCAGAACAAGGAGTGTCTGTTGAAAGGGTACCTTTATCCCTTTCCGATGAGGAGGAGATTGTAATTTGGCGCTTCTCCATTCGAGTGCTGTGATTGGCTGCTGGCATCAGAGGGGACACACACAGTGCGGCCCACCCTTCTTTCCCCTGTGGAACTCATTTGCATAAAGCACAAAGTTGGAAGCCTTTACAGTGTCTTTAAAGTTTACCAATGCTGTGGCAAGGGGGGCGTGGTTCAGCGAAGTCTGCAGCGGGAGAGAGCGTCAGGAGACGCGCGGTGGATGAGCGGGTTAAGCGCAAATAACAAACACCTGTCTCTTACAGTAATTGGCGTGGAGAGAGTATTTAACGCCAGGAGAAACAGGAGCAAGTGAGAGAGAGAAGGACTACTGGCTGCCACACTCCTGGAGACATGCTGAAACTGCTGGAGTGAAATCATTATATTGTTTATGACTGTTTTTGTGCCTGTCTGCATACCATTTGTTTTGATTATATTAATAAAGCAGCCAGTAGTCACAGCCGACCCTTGTTGTCTTCCTTCCTTGTATTACGAACTTTGTTACACTGGTGCCGAAACCCGGGAAGGAAGACGGACGCCGCCGCCATGCAAACGCCCTCCGCCGCACCATTTGCGGAGCTCATCACGTCCCTCGCGGTCATGCAGCGAGAACAACATCAGGCCCTGCTGGACTAACGTCAAGATCAGGAGAGGCGGTTCCACACCGTCCTCCAAGTCCAGCAGGAAGACCGCGAGAGGTTCCGGAGCTGGATGGACCAGGAGGTTCGGCCGGAAGTCCTGGAACAACGAGCTGTGCCCGCCAGTATTCCACTTCACAAAATGGGGCCTGAGGACGACCCAGAGGCATTCCTCGACCTCTTCGAGAGGTCGGCCGAGGTCTGTGGATGGCAAAGGGACCAGTGGCCGATGCGCCTGGTCCCGCTGCTCTCCGGAGAGTCCCAGGCAGCGGCACAGCAGCTTCCGGTGCAGAACCTCCTGGTGTTTGAAGATCTGAAGAGGGCCATCATCCAGCGGGTCTGCCGGAGCCCTGAACAACACCGCCAGCGGTTCCGGTCCTTGGAGCTGGCGGAGTCCGGCCGGCCCTTTGTGATGGCCCAACAGCTCCGGGACTCCTGCTGCAAATGGTTGCTGGCCGACGGAAGCGACTTGGAGATGATCATCGACCGAGTGGTACTGGAGCAGTTTATCACTCGGCTGCCCAGGAGGACGGCCGAGTGGGTCCAGTGCCACCGCCCCACGTCGCTGGAGTCGGCTATTCATCTTGCGGAGGACCACATGGTGGCGTGCCCAGGGGCCGGCGAACCTCTTCCATCTGTCTCTCTCTCTCCCTCTCTTCCATCTCCTTCTCTCTCTCGCCCTGTCCCTCTACCCAGGTCTCATCCACCCGGCCCTCCTCGCGTTCCGCCCCGGGGGCGGGGCGGGAATAACCACGTTCCCTATGCGGCGCCACGAGTCCCGCTCCTGTTTCTCCGCTCTCTTCACGCCAGCCGCTTAACCCACTCTCTGCCACCGGAGCGGCGGGGAGGTCTGGGCCGGCCTGCTGGCGTTGCGGGGACCCGGACCATTTTGTGGACAGGTGCCCAGTTATGGACGTGGGGACAATGATCCGGGTCCCGGATGTCCCGCAGGCTGCCCCCGGTCAGGCTGGGTGGTACCAAATACCTGTGAGTATTAAGGGGGGTACCTATCAGGCATTGGTGGATTCAGGGTGTAACCAAACCTCGATCCATCAAAGTCTGGTACAATCCGGGGCATTGGATATGAGCCGCATGGTTAAGGTGCGGTGTGTACATGGAGATGTGGTGGAGTATCCTGTTGTGCCAGTTATTATTCAATTTCGGGGTCAAAAACATAGTGTTGAGGTGGCAGTTAATCTGCACCTCCGGCATCCGTTAATTTTGGGAACGAATTGGCCAGCGTTTACAGAATTATTGGGTGTTTTATGTATGGATGCCTCTTGGGGAAAAAATGCACTGGAAGGGAGTGCGAGTGTGCAGGCGGGAGAGACTGAACCGGGACCACTGGGTACTGCCTCAGGGGAACAGAGCGAAATCGAGAGAATTATTCTCTCGGAGTGCAATGATTTTCCCCTGGAGCAGTCTCAGGATGAGACGCTAAAACGCGCATTTGAACAGGTCAGGACCATCGACGGTCCATCCTGGACAGCCGCTTACCTATCCATATTTTGCAATAATTAAAGATAGGTTGTATCGAGTGACCCAAGATGCTCAGACAAAAGAAGATACAACACAGTTATTAGTTCCTAGGAGCCGCCGGGAAATGCTTTTTCAGGCGGCTCATTCTAATCCAATGGCTGGTCATTTAGGACAGAGAACGACACTAAATCGCCTCATGACCCGATTTTTTTGGCCGGACATTCACGAGAATGTGCGCAGGTGGTGCGCAGCTTGTCGTGAATGTCAGTTGGTAAACCCACCGGCCACCCCAAAAGCGCCTTTGCGCCCACTTCCATTAGTGCAGGTCCCCTTCGAGAGAATTGGCATGGACCTCATCGGGCCATTAGAGCGATCAGCAAGAGGGCATCGTTTTGCATTAGTCATTGTGGATTATGCAACACGATATCCAGAAGCAGTGGCTCTCCGCAACATTTCCGCTAAGAGTGTTGCTGACGCACTGTTTTCTTTAATCTCCCGAGTGGGGATTCCTAAGGAAATCCTCACTGATCAGGGCACGGCGTTTATGTCACGGATGTTACGCGAACTTTACGAATTATTGGGCATTAAATCGATTCGGACCAGCGTCTTTCACCCACAAACGGACGGGCTGGTCGAACGTTTTAATCGCACGCTTAAGACAATGATTCGTAAATTAGTTCAGGAAGACGCCAAAAATTGGGATAGATGGTTGGAACCCCTGTTGTTCGCTGTGCGAGAGGTCCCGCAAGCCTCCACGGGGTTTTCCCCCTTCGAGTTGCTCTATGGTCGCCAGCCCAGGGGCGTGCTGGACGTCATAAGGGAGACTTGGGAGGACGGACCTTCTCAGTCTAAAAACGAAATTCAGTTTGTGATGGACCTGAGAACAAAACTCCACACTTTGGGGCGGCTCTCTATGGAGAATTTGTTACAGGCTCAGGACAAACAGAGCCGGCTGTATAACAGGGGAACCAATCTGCGTAAATTTGCACCGGGAGATAAAGTGCTTGTATTACTTCCAACGTCAAGTTCAAAATTACTTGCAAAGTGGCAAGGACCGTTTGAGGTCACACGGCAAGTTGGAGAGCTCGATTATGAGGTAATACGCTCAGATAGGAGAGGAGCACGTCAGATTTATCACCTCAATCTCCTTAAAAAATGGAATGAGGGAGAACCAGTGATGCTGGCGACGATGCTTAGCGGAGAGGATGATCTCGGGCCAGAGGCGAATATAAAAAAACAATCTCTCGCTCTGGCCCCAGGGGGAGATCACCTCTCACCCTCCCAGCTCATTGATTTAACCAAATTACAGGCGGATTTTGCTGACGTGTTTTCTCCCCTACCTGGCCGTACAAACCTCATTCAGCACCATATCGAGACACAGCCGGGCATGGTTATTCGCAGCCAGCCGTATAGATTACCTGAACACAAGAAAAAGGTAGTTCAGGAAGAATTAGGTGCGATGCTTGAAATGGGGGTAATAGAAGAATCCAACAGTAACTGGGCGAGCCCGATAGTTTTGGTTCCTAAGACGGACGGCTCGGTGCGGTTCTGTGTGGATTTTCGCAAGGTGAATGCAGTGTCGAAATTCAACGCATATCCAATGCCTCGGGCTGACGAATTGCTTGACCGGCTCGGTACGGCTCGTTTTTATTCGACATTGGACTTGACAAAGGGTTATTGGCAGATCCCCTTATCTCCATTATCCCGAGAAAAAACAGCTTTCACGACGCCGTTTGGATTACACCAATTTGTTACACTTCCGTTCGGGCTGTTCGGGGCACCAGCTACCTTTCAGCGGCTGATGGACAGGGTGTTACGGCCCCATGCTGCATATGCGGCTGCCTATCTGGATGATATTATTATCTTCAGTAATGACTGGCAGCGGCATATGCAGCATTTGAGGGCCGTCCTGAGGTCGCTGAGAGGAGCTGGGCTCACGGCCAACCCGAAGAAGTGTGCGATTGGGCGCGTGGAGGTAAAGTATCTGGGCTTCCACTTGGGGCATGAACAGGTGCGTCCCCAAATTGATAAGACTGCAGCAGTTGCGACCTGTCCGCGCCCCAAGACCAAAAAGGAGGTAAGACAGTTTTTGGGGCTGGCGGGATATTACAGAAGGTTTGTGCCTAATTATTCGGACCTCACCAGCCCCTTGACTGATCTTACTAAAAAGGAAGCACCAGATACGGTCCAGTGGACGGAGCCGTGCCAGCAGGCGTTTACCCAGGTAAAGGCTGCTCTGTGTGGCGGGCCGTTGCTTCACTCTCCTGATTTTTCTCTCCCTTTTGTATTGCAGACTGACGCGTCGGACAGGGGGCTGGGTGCTGTCCTGTCCCAGGAGATATAGGGGGAGGAGTGGCCGGTGCTGTACATTAGTCGCAAGCTCTCTAAGAGAGAGACTAAGTACAGCACCGTGGAGAAGGAGTGTTTGGCCATCAGGTGGGCTGCCTCACCCTCCGCTATTATCTCCTGGGACGGGAATTCACCCTCTGTTCGGACCACGCTCCTCTGCAGTGGCTCCACCGCATGAAGGAAACCAACGCGCGGATCACTCGTTGGTATCTAGCTTTACAGCCTTTTAAATTCAAGGTGGTCCACAGGCC
>RJVU01042613.1:76565-88155 GCA_003731715.1 Anabarilius grahami | reverse complement strand
TTTGATGTCAGTTACTGTTTGTCTGAGGTGTCAATAAAGCAAGCGTGTGTGTGAGGCGTCAATAACCCGTCTTTTCGAGTGAGTGACTGAGGTGTCAACAGTGCATCAGTGCGAGTGTGTCTGAGGTGTCAGTCTGTGTGGACAGAGTGTCGTTGCAAGGATTTTTGCATTTTACTCACATGAAACCATTGATTTCTGCTCTACAGGGAAGCCATTTTACTACATAACACTGAACTCATTAGTGTTGATGTTTGACAAAAAGGTCTCTCAAGTCAAACAGTGATATTACTGCGAAAAATGTAAATATATGGCATGCTGATCTTATGCAGTGATCCAGCAGTTAAGCTGTGCTACACTCTCAGAAAAAATCTGTCATGTGTAGCTTTTCAGGAGGTACACCATTGTACATTATTTACCCCTTATTAGTACCTAAATGTCTGAGAAAGTCCCTTCAGTGACACCTGAGAGTGTAGTTTCAGTAGATATTTCCAGCTCAAGTGTTCTTTCTAAACAGAACTATTCTTGATCCCCGTTTTTCTTTCTAATAACTGTTCTATATCATGCCAGTGTCTGTGTTATTTTAAGAATAAATGCAATTATTTACAATTTATGATTTGTGTTTGATGGTTGTCAATAAGTTATTTTGTTTTATAATAACAGGCTCCTGTCCATACAGGTAAAACAATGGTTGAAATTTAGTGTAAGATCAATAACATAATCAGACAGAAAATCTCACCTCAAGTTTCCAGTGATAATGGTGAAGATCAGACACAAATACATCAGGACTGCTCAAGATATCCATTCCTGCTCCATTTCCAGCTCTGTAAAGCCACCTGAGGATCAGGGAACAAAACATGAGGAACGGGGAGAAAGAGTATCATCCAACAAACTTGTTTTTGTATTTTTATGAAGAAAAATCATTATCAAATAAGTGGTTAATGAAGTGTTTAGGCAGATTGTAGTACCTATGCTAGTGTGCTCAGAGTGGGTGTTTACTGGTCAGAAGAGCCACATCTCTGAAATCTGTGATGATAATGTCTCGAGTCCCTCCTTCAGTGTGGGTCTGAGGGACTTTTCACACAGAAGGTCTGATCTGTAATAACAGCATGAGGAATCATTCATGTCTGAAACAGGACTGAAACATTATTGGTAAAGTTTACACGCTGAAGTTAAACCACTTCAAAAGCTCGTGCTCTAGTTTATGAAAACATTATTTCAGTCAAATAAAGAGCATCAAATGAGTCGAGGTTCTGAAGCTACATGATAATAAAACATTAATACACGTGTGCAGTGACAGTAAATGACCCTCTGTTGTTTATAATACACCCGCAACACGAATACTAGCACTAGCGACTTCGGTAAAGTTGGTTTTATATTCGCACATTCGGACTTCTGATAAATTCAGACTTTCCAATAAATGTGCAATAAATTAATGTTTGCGAATTTTAAGCAGCGACATGATATTGACAACCAACGATTGTCAACTTACAACATTTTTCACAGTCGATCAAAATAGGCAAGTATTGTTTTAATGGCATATTTACTTGTGAATGTCCACTGAATGTCCAATGTAGTGTGATTAACAAGCTATTGAATACGGATGTCCGAATGTGCGAATATAAAACCAACTTTACCAAAGTGCACTAGCGATTCATCTGTTTGAGATATATGTGTGTGTTGATCTGTTTCCAAATGTAAATTACACCCCGCATCAAATGTATGTCTCCACCTAATGCTTCTGTATTGTACACCTAAAACAGGCCTACATGTAGAGGAACTCACAGAAAATATACACCCTCAAAAGTGAAACTAATACAGCGTTTGACCACTACAGGACGAGAGTCATATTTCCGCTTCTTCTTCTTCTAGGATTTATTGGCGATTCGAAAACAACGAGCTGGTGCATTACCGCCACCAACTGGTATGGAGTGAGGACAAGCCTACTTAAATTAGTTGATCTAAGTATTGAAACAATAAATTATAACACCTATCTTTTGACTTCTTTCGTAAAAAAAATATTTTAAATCACAGCGTTTTCACCTTTCATAGGTCTTTTGTAAATATGTTGCATCATTTTAATTATCCTGCATTAAAATACTAGATACTGTCATTCTAATCAATATCTAATACTAGACACATGATCTAATTATGGCTAGTTTTTTTTTTCACTGTTATTATGAAGATCGCTGTTCATATTGCTGTCAGAGCTTTGATGATGAATACATATTATTGCAGTTTGTTATGATTTAGCCTATCCTTTAATAAAGGATCATGTATGTCACTCTTTCATGTGTACATGCATCACTTCACTGGATCAATATGTATTGTACTGAATATTTATGAAAAAAGGTAGGAGACCACAATGTTTTTGGATTTTTTTTTGTTTTGTTGCTGTCATCACTTGAAAAATAACAATGATTAATACATTGTTTTACAGTCATAGTTCAGTGTAAATATGAGCCTTTTTAAATGCTAAAATCAGTACAGACTGTAAAATATGACATCAGACAATATTCACCTAATTTGTAAATTTGTCACTTACCAGCCTGCGAAATGTTCTTGTACTTAATCTTGACTTGCTGCCAGGCTCTTTTTTGGCCAGACATGTTTGTTCTTTAATAAGAAGGCTAGATAAGAGAGATCAAATAGATGATGAAAAAAAAAATAGATCAAATTTACAAATTATAGATTAGATAAAATCAATTAAGATTTAAAATTGGTAAAAAGGTTTATTTTAAAATAAAAATAGTAGATAGATGAGATATATTAAATAGACAGATAAAACAAACTAAAATAGATGTGCATAGTGGATAAGTGTTTTCAATTAAAGGTGCTAAAGAGGATGTTTTGTTTTATACATTTTTGCAATATTACTTGAAACTGTCTTTACTAACTGATAAAAGACTATTTATTAGGTGCACTGAAAGGAATATTATTAATATACATCATCTGTGAACGAGGTAGGCCTTAAAAACATCAGCCAATCGTTTACGCAATCATCGCGCAAACGATTGGCCCTCTGGCTTGTCAATCACTGCCATGATGTTCCTTGTGAGAGACGTGCGCGGCTGCGCGCTCCAGTAACTTTCCACACTCCACAGGCGCCGCATGCAATGTTTTTGTCAGGAGACAGGAGTAACAACTGCAGATTATGAGTTACCTGCGGTGAGTCCGACATAATGAATCCACTAACACGACACAGCAAATGCCGGTGGTAAACACTCGTGCACGAGTTTTGGGAGGCGTTCCTTCGAAATGAGCTGTGAAGGAGGGGGGTTGTTCTTACGCATACGCTCATTTCAAAAACTCAGTAACAGTCTTTGGTTTCTCAGTCGACGAAAAGATCCTCTTTAGCACCTTTAATCTTCATGATAAATTTCCTGAGCGTGCATGTCCACTGGTCACATTTAAGGCAAAGTGTACAACTGTTAATTAGTGGAAATGAAAAGTAGCTTGTTGAATTGTAATGATGATGGTTTCAGAGGAGCACTGGTTATTTGGAGCATGTTCCATGTTCTTGCAGGCATAACTATAATTGTTATTCAGGTTTTTTTGTTTTTGTTTTCAGAAAAGGTATTTTCTGCCAGGACATTACCTGTTAAGTTGAAACCCTGTGTAACCCTAAAACACAAAATGCACCAATGTGTAATTTAAAACAGGTAAAACACCTGTGAAAAATGTATATGGATAATTCCTTCATATTGTGCCCAATATTTACAGTTTTCTTAGAGTATAGCACACGATTAACCAATACACTGCTTAAAACTAGAATTGCTCAAAATCTGTAGTTTTACTAGTTAATAAGAAAATACATAAAATGTGATCAAAAATATCTAACTGTTCAAAAATTCAATGTTGAATTTAAAAATACAAATATCTAATCATAAAGATGTTTATATACTTTTACAAGTGAAATATATATTTTTATGAACAAATCTAATTGAACATATATCAAAATCCCGTTGCTCACGGGTTTTATCCATTTTTGCCTCATTGATTCTGTGATCGATCCTGTGGTCTGTTTAAGAATGCTGTGAACATACACTTATCCCAACTTATCTAAACCTGGCTTGACAAAGCTGCACATACTCATCCTGGCTCAGCAAACATGCAATGGACTAAGCTAGGATGTGCTGATTGGCTCCGTGCACAAGCGTAGTGACGAACTTCCGCTGGCGCCAGAAGTCGGCATACTGGTTTCCGGTTTCCTTCCCGTCTTCATTCGCATATAGTAAACAAACAAGATGAGTGGTGCCGTTGTACGGAAAAAAAAGAGGTATAATGTGCGTGATTTATCTAAATTTCAAAGAACTGAGGGTGGGTCGAAGAAGCACTGCTGTGTTCCACTTTGCTCTGCTTCAAGTCGTTATAACAGCCATTTGAGCTCCCACCGCTTCCCGAAGGATACTAACCTACTTGGGTAAAGTTGGTTTTATATTCGCACATTCGGACTTCTGATAAATTCAGACTTTCCAATAAATGTGCAATAAATTAATGTTTGCGAATTTTAAGCAGCGACATGATATTGACAACCAACGATTGTCAACTTACAACATTTTTCACAGTCGATCAAAATAGGCAAGTATTGTTTTAATGGCATATTTACTTGTGAATGTCCACTGAATGTCCAATGTAGTGTGATTAACAAGGCTATTGAATACAGATGTCCGAATGTACTTCGGTAAAGTTGGTTTTATATTCGCACATTCGGACATCCGTATTCAATAGCTAACAAAGTTACGGTTGCCTATTTATTATTGTTATTATTAAATCTTTTTTTTCTTTTCGCAAGAACAGCAACCCACCCTTGTTGTGCCCTTGTTATAAATTGTCTGATATTTCATTAATGCATCAAACTAAACTGTGCACTACAAACAGTATGATTATTCTGCATTAGTGCGCCATCTAGTGTCGCTACTCAACATTCAAAGAATCCAGTTTCCAAGATTTTCTTAATGCTATTTATCATATCTTTCAAGATATTTTAGCTTGTTTCAGAAAGAAAATGATGTGTATAAAAGCTGATGCAAAGTTTTAAGGTGAAAAACAGATGTGTTATTGCATACGCAACATAACTGTTTTTTTTAATGCTGTGTAACAACTGAATCAAGAAGGTACAGACTGATTCAATAAAACTTTCAGAAAACACGACTCGCTCCAGACAGACTCTTTGAATATTGCCAAGAGGATTTCAAACCAGTTTCAGAGAGAATCCCCCCAACAAGAGTACAAGAGTTTCTGACAAAGGTGACATGATCCATTACATAATCTTTCTGTAATATGATTGGTTCTCCAAGTGTGTAATTCAGTAAACCCTCTGTTACCAAGTAAAATCAAATCTGGATTTCATGATTACTTCAGCTTTTTACTCAAATCATGAGGTTTATATATTTATATGTTTTCAGATTGCTGTCTAGTTTTGTTTCCACTTAATCAATACACTAACTTTGGCCCAAGTGTCACATAAATACACAATTTCTGAAGTTCCTTGTTTTAAGAAAAGAAAATAAAGTTATGAGTTTTACTTTAAGACCATTGAAGTTAACAGAAAATAAAAGAAAATGAGCACCAGATGGAAGAAAAACCCTGCAATTGGAACAAAGACACAAGAATGCTGCTAAAAGAAAGAACAGTCTGGAGCTGAAGGCTTGAGCTGAACAGAATACTTTAATCAAGGCAATCATCTTCATCAAACAGTGATAATATTATACAAGACAAACATATCAGCAAAATACAAAAATTAAAATACACTTGACAATCACAGCTGAACACAAAAGAACTGAAAGAGACGTGAGATGGAAGACAGGTGACACCACAGTCTTCATCTCCTCACATACCAACAAATAACATGAAAAGAACTAATCAGCACATCATAGAATGTCACAGATGTTTAGTGCAATGAAGATGAATATCTTCCAAATGTATGAAGACTTAAAACAGTCTCGCTATTATAGTAAATACACTCTCAAAAATGCTGGGTTATTTCAACTGAAATGTGGGTCAAATATGGACAATAGTTGAATTTAACCTAATTCATTTAACTGTTGAAACAACCCACATTTAGAAATACTGCTGTAACATTCCTCCAGACAAACAATATTTTTAATGCCAAAGTTGTGCATCCTTAAAGTCTTCTTTGAGGCTCGCTTTCCTGTAGCTCAGTGGTTAGAGCATGGCACTAGCAATGCCAAGGTCATGGGTTCGATCCCAGGGATTGCACATACTCCGATACAAATGTATAATATAATGCAATGTAAGTCGCTCTGGATAAAAGCGTCTGCCAAATGTAAATGTAAATGTCTTCTGCACTTTTTTTGACCATTCTGCCATTTCACCATCATTTAAAAACTCTATTTTACAATATATACACAAAAATAATAACAATAATAATAATAATAAATTGTATTTGTATTGCGCCTTTCTTACACTCAAGGTACTACAACAATAAAAATGGTACAGGGTAAGAGAACCAGCAGAGCGGAGAGACCGAGATGGCGTGGGCACTGTCACCAAATTACAAATGTAATTGGGGACCAGCCCATGGACTGCTTTATAAGTTAAGAACTTTAAAATCAATATGTGACTGAACTGGAAGCCAGTGTAATTGAGAAAGCACAGGAGTGATATGACTGCGGGATGGTGTGTAAGTTAAAACACGAGGAGCCTCTTAATGATACTGGTAACCCTGCAGGTAACCCTGCACAAAGAGAATTACAGTAGTCAAGCCTGGATGTTATAAAGGTGTGAATAAGCCTTTCTGCATCAGACATAGAAAGAAATGGTCTTATACGTGCAATATTCCGAAGATGATAATAAGCTACTTTAGTAACATTCTTAAAATGAGTGTTAAAAGTCAGCTGCGCATCAAAACTCACACCTAAGTTCTGCACCTGTACAGAAGGGAGAATCTGGCACTCATCTACTGTAAGTTTAAAATTATTACATCTATTTACAGCAGTTGAAGTGCTATTGAAATAGTTACACATTGAGCCTTAAACAAAAATATCCCCATTGAAAACCATTAAAACACTTTTAATCCCAGGGCCATTTAACTATAAAATGGTGCAGTTTTTGTTAACAGGCTTTCATTCTGTTGGCAAGGCTTCAAAATAGAAATTATTTTTCATAAAATCATTTCAGATTTGGCATGTGTATTTATTTATTGAGATATCTACTTCAAATATGGAACACAAGTTTAGAAACTAATTTCATAAACTAAAACCGAGTTCAGTCTAATCCCAGTCAAACGGCAAGTTGGAGCTGAGCTCAGGAGGAAAAGAACCAGAGCTCCAAGGCTCTATAACGTTTTTTTGTTGCACTTTTTTAAAAACTTTTGCCACTTCAGTGATCTGCCAAGGGTTCTTCTTTAAAATGAGACCAAACTTGCATCTCTCAGAAAATGAGTTTTCTGACAGAGACATTTCTGTTTTCTATGGACCTAAGAGTAACTTATTAGGGGTTTAAGAGCAGTGATTTGAAACAACCGTAAATCGTAGAGACTTGAAACTTTGAAGGCTGGTAGTACACACACCGTCTACATCAGTGGTCTCAAACTCAATTCCTGGAGGGCCACAGCTCTGCACAGTTGTGCTCCAACCCAAATCAAACACAGCTGATCCAGCTAATCAAGGTCTGCAGGATTACTAGAAACTTCCAAGCAAGTGTGAGTTGGAGCTGGTTGGAGCTAAACTGTGCAGAGCTGTGGCCTTCCAGGAATTGAGTTTGAGACCACTGGTTTACAATGTCACCAAGGCTCACGCCAATCATCCTGATGGGGGCGCCACTCTTTGGGCCTTTTTGACTCATGGCCCCAAAGGTCTGCGAGTAATTAAAAAAAAACAAAAAAAAAACACTTTCAAGTTTTTCAAATGCATAAACCTCCACTTTCAATCGAACTGTTCATCAAATATTGGAGATTATTTCAAAAGCCAACTTTCGCGAACTAGTCCTAGATTATTGCCCTTACACACCGGGGCGAATATCACACGCGATTATCACCGACGTTTAACGCCTCGTGACTAAACAAAGGGCCCCAATGCGAGTGTTCAAACCGATGCGAAAAACGCCAGGCGTAAAAGTGTAATTTTTTATAAAAGCCTCGGGTTTGTTTATTTAGTTTGACACACCCCATTAAAAACTTTCTGACCAATGAGATTGGCACTTTTGTTCAAGTGCCTGGAGATGCTGAAGTTACAGTAGAACACAACTTGGTGGCGCTCAGGCACAAAACGGTCTTGCCAAGCACACATTGATACCAAGACGACGAAGAGGAAGTAAGTAGACGAGGAAGACCCCTGCAAACTATGGGTGCTCCGCCAGTTGTCGGCCACACCAGTAGATGAGTATTATAAGCCATTTTATTTCCGCAGGTCATTTTTACTGTTTATTTTTTGTTTACATTCAAGAAATATAGTTGTGAATGTCTATTTCATTAATATGTTTATTTGCACTACCGTTCACTTGCACTACTGTCATTGTGATTTATTTGCACCATTGTGATTTATTTCTGACTACCATCTCCTCATGTCATGTATATGCCATTTTATATCTGTATTTTTATCTTCTTTAATTTTATTAATATCATGTTTATTTGCACTACTGTTCAGCACAAGCGCCATATACTGTCAGGGAGTGAATTTGCACGTTCACTCTGTGCACCGCCAGTGAAAATCGCTTTGGTACGAACACGAAAAACGTCTTGAAAAATGCTGGCGATAAGCGCATGCGATAATCACCCCGGTGTGTACGTTACGTGTGTACGTTAGCAGCTTTAAAATACATCAAGCACTCGCTGATATATTGCTGCCGTGTTGCTTATTATTTCTCATATACTGTTTAAGGCTAAATGTTAACTTGAAAATACATTTTTGATGTCATATTTAAATTGGTTTCACGTTTTTTTTTTTTTTGTATTGGTACTGACTACTGAAATCTTAGGATCACTCTTTGAAGAGGGTTTCTGCTGATCCTCTTCTCTACATCACTTCATAATTCTCTTTAGTGTCCCTTTCGATCAAAGTATCAAAATTATAAATTATGTTAGATTGTTTTACTAGCAGTCTCGACCTGAGGCTGATGTAAGGATGCATCCTCCTTCAAAGGAATACCATTTGGATCAGGTGGTGAGTTACCATCGTCATCCTCCTGTAAGAAAACACATTCACAAAAGTTAAAAGTAGTGATGGGATTGATGTTTAATACACACACACACAGCAAAAAAAGAAAATTTACCTCTTTCACAATAATGCATTTTAGAGATAATTTTGTAAAATCCAAATAAGCTTTACAGATCTTTATTGGAAAGTATTTCAAATGTATTTTCATGCTTGTTTGACGAACAATTTTTGCACACACCTGTAAAACATTACTGTAAAACAGTTTACATGTGGAAGAAAATGAACGTCACAGTAACCAAAGAGAGCTTTCTACTAAAACACCAGTGTACAGATGCTCTGATCTCTGATCAGCCGTGTGAAGATGCCACAGACCTGCTGCAGGACTGCAGATGTGAACAGAGCAATAAACTGCAGTGTCTGTAATGAAAGACCCCTAAAACAGATCTACAGGAGACAGAAGGACAGCTGATGTGACCATATGAACCACCAGATGTGTTCTGATCAGATCTTCCTCAGTCCATTAGGATGAAATGTGCTGTAATGGTGCACTCCCATCACAACATCAAAACTCCACTCAGTGCCGCTGGCAAGGCTAAAACGCTTTCCCTTTGAGTCATGAATAGGAGTGTAAAGATTCACTCGTTTTCTTGAAGCATCGATTACAAATCCTGACGATGGATATGCATTGATCTTGAAACATGTTTTTTGAATCATGAATCGTTAATTTCCCATTTACGCTACACGCTTACCTCAGATTTCGTTCGATAAAATATAAGCCGGGCCATACGCAGGGTTTATTAATTAATTAGGTCAGAAAATGTAGTTTGCTAGGGGTACCGGGGCATGCTCCCCCGAGAAAATGTGTGCGCATTTTTTATATATTTTAAGGCCAAAAAAAAATTGGATAACAATAGCTTTAATATTATTTCAACAAATACATGCATGCACAGTTTTGCAGCTTTAATCACATGTTTGGTGATTTCATTACTTAACTTACAACAGACATCAATTACTTACAACAATTTGCTGGAAAAAAAGCAGTTGAAAGTGGAAAGACTTTTTTTTCTTTTTTTCTTTTTTTGCTGAGTTTACTAGACCCAGAATTGTGTTTTTTTCCTGTTGTTTGTACAGAGGTATTCTTTCCCTAAATATTTAACATGACTCCTTAAACTGCAACAAACTGTCATCTTCTTTAATATAAACATGAAGTATTGTTATTTTAATTTCACATCTAAAATTGTTTTCACATCTAAAATAAAAAATGAATGTATTGGTCTTTTTTATTAAGACAATTGCTTTGTGACTCAAGTTGCACTATATTTTATATGTTAATTGTTATTTAGTTCATTTGGGAGTTATTTATGTTTTTGATTGTTTTGACACGTCTCACTGCTGAATATCTGCTTGTAGTGTTACAAGTAAAGGACAAAAATGCCTTTTCACAGCTTGCATTTTTGTTTCAGCTAACGATAAAAAAATAATTAGAATTATATAATAATAATAATAATTAGGGGTGCAACGGTTCAAATTGCTCACGGTTCGGTTCGATCACGATTTTAGGGTCACGGTTTCGGTACGGTTCGGTATGTGCTATGTTTAGGGAAAATAGGACTACTGTCAAATAAAAATAAAGGAAATAAGAACAAACAATCAAACTACAAGCAACATCACAAATAAGTACAATAAAGCAAATATTCAAATAAAATAAACAGTGCTTTTCAGGTTTTTCAGNCATACCACTGTTCTTTCAAAGGATTTGTGCACAGTAAATCTCATATCTTGTTAAATTAGCTGTAATACTTACATCCTGTTGAACTGCTGTATGGATCCTGCGGCGACAGTAAACCGCAGTAACAGCAGCAGCTGCAAACACCAGCAGAACAGCAACAACTATTCCTGCTACAGCAGCTGAAGACAGATCTGAATCTGGAACAGCTGAAGACACACAGTCATTATTACTGGAGAGTGAATGATTATAAATTCAGTATTTCACAATATCTTTGACTGATAATTACTCATTTATACTTTGGTCATCAGGTGAATGACATTGATTTAACTGATAAATGGCGGCTTCTGTTGTTGTTAAAACAGCATCAGCACTTTGAGCTCAACTGGAATCAGTGCTATCAGGAAAACTGGCTGATATTATGCAGTTTTCATGTTAACATTCGTCGAAGTGTTATTTTCCACAACCCCACAAATATTGAAATGTTTTGTAAATACCTCAAAGGAAAACTCATTGAATGACTGAATTATTTACTCACCAGTGACAGCGACACTGAATCTCTTCACTGTAGTGATGCTGAAGCTGCTGTTGTTGATGTTGATCTGTAGTTTATAAAGTCCAAAGTCTGTGTTTGAGGTGTTCATGATGGTCAGAGATCCAGTCTGATGATCCAGCTTCAGTCTGTCTCTGAATCTCTCATCACACTGAACATCTGTACAGATCTTACTCTGATCTCCAGTGATTTCAG